>VZRH01002680.1:247921-327858 GCA_013397555.1 Urocynchramus pylzowi | reverse complement strand
GTCCCTCCCTCCGCCCTCCCGGCTCCGGCTCCGCTCCCCGGGAGCTCCGCCGCTTCAGCACCGCGGGCAGCGCCGCGCCCTGCCCGCCGCGGCCTCGGGCAGCGCCTGGGCACAGCGCAATAATCACAACGATATCATAATTAATAACAACATCAGCCGCAATAATACAGCGCTGCTGCTGTAGTGCTACGAACAGATAACACCCGTTGTCTGTTTCTGTAGGTGTAGGTTCATATAGGATATAGATACAGGCTTATGTTGGTATATTTGCCTCTATATCATTGTTTACTCACGCAGCTTGTTTTAGATCGTTAGGAATCTATTAGTGTCCGCTTTCTCTAAAGCATTGAATGTTTTCCACCTCTTTTTTTGGTTCTCTGTTTTCATGCATCTGAGTAGGCCGCTGTAACACTCAATCTTGATTTGTGGTGTTTACAGCACCGGAATGAGCTGAGCATACTCTGAAGAGAATTATTTTTCCTTTCAGAATCTATTAATAATAAACTTTTTTCTCTTTGAAGAAAACGGAAGATGCAAAAATCGGTATTTCTAAGTCATAGCCATTATATTTCTCTTATTTCATTTTAATCTTAAAGTTTCTGTAATGTGCTACTTAAAAAAAAATTAAAATTTGTGTTTTAAACAAGTCCTTCTAATATTACTAAGCTCCTTCACTTGCCCAGTGGGTAACTAAATGCAAACTGTATTTTCAAAGGAAGAGTCCCTGATGAAAACATATGTTGTAGACGCAATATCCTAAAAGGAGCTGCTCTTTGGGTTTATAGAAATATTTCTTTCTGATATTGCCCTCTGCTGGAGGGTTAATGAAGTTTTACAGCGCCAAAGCACATTTATACAAGACCAATTATTTTAATATTGAAATTCCCATAATGACTGATCCACGTAGAATTTCAATAATTCCTTCCAAAATTGTAAAAGAACTGCAAAGTACTAGGATAGAAAGTAAATTATAAATAAACCATATGAAATTGGAATGTTGCTAATTAGTATCACAGCACAGCCCTGATTTCTGCACCGCGGTAGCTGTTGGATGTGGTTTGCAGCATTGCCACTGCCATTACAAGCCTGGAAGGTTTTTTTTCCCAGAAGAGTAAAAGCTGCACAGTTACATAAGCCCGTCTTCCCAGTGTATCATGGCTCCACTGTGCCATTGCAGATGCTCAAAGGAAACCCATATTAATAGATTCTTCTGAGAGGCAGCAGGAACAGAATATTGTCTTGCAGAGATGCATTAAATGGGATTGGATTCTGTAACTCAAGCCTTTCAGAAAGGTACTGAGTCCTTTTCTGAGCTGGAATTTGAGGCTGTAAAACCTGCTGGGCAAGGGTGTTTTGTTTATTTATGCTGTGCTGGAGCTCTGGCCCTTTTTTTAGAAAGCTTATCACTGGCATGGCTTTGATGCTATGGCTACTGTGTAGCAGCAATAATTATTAGCAAAATAATAGCATTTAATAAATAAATGGTGATTGAGTTGGGAAAGATAAATAATTTATCATATCACACCAAAATGGAGAAGAAAAGTCCAGATGGCACATTCCTGGTTGTTTCTCTTAGCAGAGGAGAATTAGATCATCCTTAATTGCATAAAATATGTAAAATAGCAAGCAACCCTTATACAGCAAAATCCTATAGTGACTAGGCTCTGCTGCTGTAGCTATCTGAAACAGAAATTTTTTGTCTATCAGATGATACATGCAGATATTACTGAGTCATGTCCAGCTGATCAATCTCAGCTGGTTTAGCTTCACATGAGAGCAGTAGACAGCTAATCTCATTTGTTGTACAAACTTGTACAGTCTTCTCAGCTTTTTAAACATAATATATTAAGTATTTAACCTTGGTAGAATAAGACGTTTCCAGAAGAAACAGCACATAACATTAATCAAAATTGTTATGGATAATTATTTTTATAACAAACACCTGTCATAGACAGACCACTCACAAAAGTGCACTCAAACTTCAGTGAAATCACAATGAGCTCTTTCCACTGGTGTCAGTGGCAAAGGGAAATAGGAAGTTATGCAGAATGTTCTAGTCCAGATGATCACTGCTAAATGTTCACATATTGACCAGGAGGAAAGAGATTCAGCCAAAAGTTGCTAAGTAAAAATTTCAGCTCTGAAATGGCTCTGACAATATCTGTGGGATGATATGGTGCGATCCAAGATGCTGCAGATGTCTGTGTTTTTCGCATAGAACAGAAAACCTATTGTTTTGTCCTGATATCTTGCAATTAAATACAAATTTCTTCATGTCACTGGATTTTCTTTAACTTTTGTTTATGTGAAGGCTAAAGGATTGAATCTTTACCTGTCTTTTTATTTCTGTAAATAGTTCATTTTTACAAATTTTGAACTGAGTTATTTCAAGAAGTTAATCTCTTTCAGTGGTGAAGAATTACAGATGTGGTTCTTAGCTCATTTTTTCTTATTGCTGTGTATCTAATATAAAAATTTTCTACAATAACCCTCAAAATAGTGCCTAAATATTGTATAGCTCTCTTAGAGAAGTTCAAAGTCAATACTCCAATATAAATCCCTTCTCTTTAAGTTTTAGTCTTTCTGAAGAAAACTACACAGTGAGCTAAAATTTTCATCATGATACCTACCAGTGATTTTAAAATAATAATTATTTCAATTCTATTTTTGACCTTATATTTGCTGTTGATTCACTGCAAAATGAATTTTCTCTTTCCCAAGTGTCATGCAAGCAGAACTTATAAATGGACAAATATTTTATGATCCATTTTGAAAAACAAGCAAATATGTGTCACTTTAACTTCATATGATCATACATACAAAGTCCAAGACATTTTGTTATTCCTGTTTACAGAAAGGTGACAAAATGCTACTCTCAATATTACAGTGTCATCTTCAGGAACAAAAATCATGTGCTCAAAATCTTAGTTCTGCCATTAAACCCCTATGTGTAATACAGACTTCTGGTACTGAGGACAGCATAAACTTGCCCCAAAAATATGAATTATGATCTAATTATTACTCCTGTTTATGGTAGCTGTCCACTAAATCAAATGGAATTTGATGTCACCTGAAGAACAGAGCAATTTTTTACCCTTTTTGGGACTATGGAACTGCAAAATCACACAGCAATGCCAAAATAATCATCATGCTTGCCAGGCCACCAGAAAGAAGGCTTTCTGGAAAAAGCAAGAGATTTGTCAACTCTTGTTTAGTAAACTGTTTATTGAAAAAAAATTCTATCATTAAAAGAAAAGATTGAAATAAAATCTTGTGCCAAATCTTGACTTAAGAGGCAGAAAAATGTGTCAAAAAGACTGTTTTAAATCAGGAATTTTCTCATTCTCCCTGAAAATTTGCAAGGATCACTTCCTGAACATCTTTGGTGGGTTTTTGTCTTATTCTCCCGAGTCACCATGATTCACTGCTGGACAAGTCCCTTGAAAAACTGCACAATGCATCATTTTGAGGATTTAGAGGTAGTGTCCATGTGTTGGCATATTAAGGATGTGTCTATGCTGAATTTTGCATGCTGAGCTGTAAAGATTCAAGTTAAAACTATGTGAAGGTGGGTTGACAACACTTTATAGATAATTTTGCCTTTTGGAGGCCTATCCATCAGTGTCCAAACTGATATATTTTATGAAGTGGGCTGTGCCTACAGCTCCAGACCCAGGCTGTGAGCACAGTGTGGTTATCATGTCCTGTTGGGAAATGTATTACACAATGGTGTCAAAAGGAATGCTCACAGAACTTCCTTCTGCTTCCTCCCAGTCTGTGATGTTCTGAGATCTTGAGTGGTACTTCCATTTCCTGAACTGCAGATTGATGATTTATATGTCATACAACAAACATGGCAGAAGTTGAACTGTTGGATCAGATCTTGGCTCTGTATTTCCACAGCAACACAATTCTCTACAGTTTTCTACAATAGCCCTTAAAATAGTGCCTAAGTTGAGCTGTTGGATCAGATCTTGATCTGTATTTCCACAGCAACACAATTCTCCTTCTTATTTTGTGTCCGAAAGTGAACATGCTTGGACTGCAATATGCTAAAGAATGCATGCGTCTGGGCAGAACCTACACATTCACATGGTCCCTCTCAACCAGATTGTGCATTTTTGAAATAAAAATCTGGAGATTCAGGCCATGATCACAGGGACAAATAGAAAAATCCAGCAGGAAGCTGGCCACAGAGGCAATATTAAAGTGGCTGTGGACTTTGTCAAGCAGAGTAACTTTTCCACTGCTTCAGCTAACTTTGATATTTGGCAGCTTAGTGCTTGCAAATTGCAAATTGCCCTTATTCAGTTGCTTGAATGTTATTACATGGCTTTGCCAGCAGTCTAATAGGCACAAGAAATGAAATGTGATAGAGTACAGGAGTTTCACACATTTTCCAGGGCAGTTTTTAGTTTTAAATCATACTGGAGGTAATTTGCTCAGGGATCTCTGCACTAACACAGATAATGAAATATTCTAAAGATATGCTACAAACTCCAGAGTTTTGTTTGCTTTTTTTGCTTTTTTGTTTTGTTTTGTTTTGTTTTGTTTTTGTTTTTGTTTTTAAATTTAGGAATATCTTGTTTCTAAGCATGTAAATTCTTAGTGTTCATTCTAATAGTGCCTAATTATCAGATAATCTAGCTCATGTTGAAGTTGTTCTTTCAGCCCTCTAGTGGTAAAAGGACTAGGTAAATTACTAGAATTGCAGTCAATTTTTATGTTCTATTGGTATTGCAGATTTCACCGTGAAAAAAAAAAATCACTAGATGATTTGCAGTTACTATATAGGACTACTCCACAGCTGGAATTTTTTTTGTTGTGTTCCAAAAAGATTCATTTATTTCCTCCATCCTGCCTTTCCTGTCTGAAATGTAGTTCATTTTTAGTATCAGCAGATAGATTGTTAAAAACACCCCAACAAACTAATAAAAATCCATCCAACAGCAAATGCTTTTTAAATCATGAAAGCAATTATATTAATTTTTTTAAAAATTTTTTTATTTACTATTTTTCTGGTATATCTGTGGAGAAATTTAACAGCATTGAATACATTTATCTTACAAGTAAATGGAGATGCTTATATTCTTCCCACATATTACAGGAACATCTGTTCCTCTGAATTCCAGTACTGTTCCATGGGTTACATGCAAAGGATCCCGAAGGACTGGGAGCCATCTGTCATGTTACACAGACAGAAATGCACCTACCTCTGGGGCTCAGACACAGTAACAGTTCTCTCAGTACCCAAGACAACCATGCAACACTTGGTGAGTGGGATGCAATTACCCATAACAAAATTTAGCCAAGGATTTGTGATTGCAGCACATTATCCTATCTTTTATTACTACGATGATTCATGATTAATATTATTAATCTGTCATTACATTATTATTCCAGGATAACCATCACTGGATTGTTTAACAGCTTAGAAAACACTTTTATGCAAGAGTCAGTTTGGTCTTAGTGGCAGTCAGGTCTCATTTCACTGCATGAGAAACCTTGTGAGAAATGTAGATATTGAAGACTGTATTATGGTGGCTTTTTATTGCAAGAATTAGAAAAACAGAAGCAGATTTTATTAGGCTGGAGTAGTCCTTTATTTTCTGTTGACTTGTCTCAGCATTATTTTAAAATGTATTAAGAAAAGTTTGGGGAGGAATTTCCATTGATTCAGATCACAAGTTGCACTGATCTGAACAGGGCTTAAATCTACTGTGTGCTTTCATTTGCTAGAACACTTAAAGAGATACCAAAAGTAGCAGCAGATACATCATTTGATCAGGAAAAACTATTCCTGGTGGGGGAAAACAACCCAAGAAAACTCATAATAGACATTTGGAAAATAACTGTGCTTATTTTCCAAATATCTATTACGCTTATTTGGAAAATATTGTGCTTATTGCTGTACAACAGCAAACTGATGTCTGAGGTGGTGGAACAGGTTCTAGACTACCACGTTGGGTCTGAGACTGATATTACAACCCGAATTTGTCACTCAGCTTTAATGTGCCACAATTTTTTGGGGGGTTTATTCTTCTTTAGGATAAATATTGATTTTTCAGTAGACTAACACAAAATACAGTAAATGCTGTGTAGGAAGACTGTGTGTAGATTCTTTGACATATAAAGTTGTTTCCCTAAGGAGAAAGACACACATATGAGAATCTGTATCCACAAAAATAATTTACTAGTGGACAATTGTGTATTTTCACATGCTAAGCCATAACTTTTCTCTGTAGAAGGATATTGAGACAATGAGTAGAGGTCATTGTAGCAAAAAGTAAATAAGGAGGAAGCATGTGTTTCGTTGATGTTTGGGGTTAGTGGAGTCTGTAGCAAGTAATTGTCATGCTTTCCCAAGAAAGAAATCTGAGGGGGACTTTCTTTCATCCCATATTTTCTTCATTTCTTGACAAGCTGACAACCATAGCATGAATTCAAGACTGAATGTAATTCATTTATTGTCTTGAATTATCTTGGAATTAACATAAAAGTATTGTCTCCAATATGGATCCAAAATGGGAGAATATGAAATCCGTGCAGATTTCTTATGATATCACATAAGAGATACACATACACATTTGCATCTGCATTAGATAACACTAACCCACGTTAACAGTGCTAGCATGTCTTCAAATGACTAATACTTTAATGAAAATACTCCCATCATTGTATTCATAATATAAAATCAAATATTGCTTGTTCTGTGAGCACAGAAAGACAGAATCATAGACCCATAAAGGTTGGAAAAGACCTCTAAGGTAATGGAGTCCAACTTTTAATGAATGCATTTGACTCTCTGAGGCTTCCTGTCCTCAGTGACCCTGGTTTTCTACTGTCCTTTCCTTCAGGCCCTGGTCAGGATCTATGAGAACTCAGGCCCTGGTCAGGATCTATGAGAACTCAGGTCCTCCCCTGCATGTTCTCCAATGCTTTCACTAAGTATGTGAGCATACATAGTTTCTGTCACGTCATCAACATGCCTTTTCCTTCTTCCTTATTGTGCCTCTTCGATTTCCCTTTAGAATACTGCTTTTGGTAAATGATTTTTTTGAAAAATGTGGAATTGGGAACTTGTAATGCTGGCATATTCGTATTTCTGCAAAATGGGACCAAAATGGGTTCAAAAGTGATTATGAAAGGAAATGAACACACACACAAAAAAAGAAATGTAAGTTCCATTTTGTCAGAAAATAGGACTGAATCCATCAATGTTAGATGCTGTTGTGTTGATCTCATGTTTCATTAACAGCAGAAGCTATCTTTTGAGGGACAATGTGTGTGTCTTCTCTAAACCACAAGAACTTGCCTCTTTCATAAATACTTCAGGAGTGCTAGATACCTTCTTTGGAAAACATGGCCATGGGTTTCAAGGTAGAAATGTCCAAGTGTTCTTGTTCTTGCAAAGGAAAACCAAAGACTGTAAAAGATTTTAAGGGACTCAAAAGACAGAAATGCTATTCTTGTTGATATGTGGATACTTAAGATGTTCCTTCTCCCCCAGAAATATTAGAGCAGCAGATAAATTAAGAGGACAGGAAAATATCCGCTTTATTTTAGGGCACTGCTAATGACCTCAATGGTGGTTGCATTGTGTTCCTCAGGGTAGGGAGGAAGATCAGGATGTCACACAGATAGATTTCTCCAGGCCAAAGCACTTAATCTATAAATTTTAAAATATCTGTGATCTCTAAATGTAACTAAAAATATCAAGTTCTTGATTCAGACACCTTTTCTAAATGTCAGCATTGAGCTCAGATTTCATACACGTTTCATTTTATAATCTGGTGTTTAAGTGTAAATATTTTACATCTATTTTTTTTTTATTGTTTGTTATAAATAAATCATCACAGATCTGGTCGATCAACTAACTGATTCCCCTGGAGAAAGTCTGCTGATTTTTGTGTGACTCAGTCTCTGTGTGACCAGTTTAGACATTTTTAGCTATTCCAGTGTTTCTTCGATGGGGGAGGTGAATTTTAATTACCTGTCCTGTGCCCTGTTTGCAGGATTTGGTGGTTCAAACAGTTCAAGAGACTTGTGCTAAACCTTCAGGTTCAAGGTTTCCTTGTCTGCCTTTTAAGCTGGTGTTTTCATCCTGAAAGCCAGGATAAGCATTTCTGTCTTTTGGTTTTCTTTCCAACAGCCCTCATCTCTATAGTTGACATCTGCTGGGCCTTTACCACGGACTTTTATTAATTACATCTGATTATTACAACTCATCCTGTAGTTGAGTCACTTTTTGACTCCTCTTGGGGCAAAGAAAAGTCCCTTTTCTACCCAAGAGCACTCTTTTATGGGCAGTCCTTCAGTGGCTTTTTTTCTTTCCAGAGCTGGAGGAGTGATCAGTAGCACCACTGGTGCTATCCCTGTGTGCTGTGAGAAGGGATCAGTATTGCCATTAGTGCTGTCTCTGTATGCTGTGGTGTATGATCTAGGGATCTCACTCTGTTTGCCAAAGCCAAATACTAAAGTGCAGATAGAAAGCTCCTGCAAGACAATGCTATTTATTCTGTTTTAGTGCTACAGAAACTTCTCAATCTATTACAAAAATAACAGCTGGAAGGAGGAAAGAGACAAATGCCGAAGTCTCTGCTTGGACTGTATTCCTACCTAGTAGAGCAAGAGGCATATCTCTGCATAATATTCAGAAAGGAATTCAGGATCTGCCCATCTGTATGGAACTAATTAAAATGTGCCCATGGCATTCTACCAACTGAGAAAGCTTCCACAGAATTTTCACATCCCCTATGCTCTCCTTTCAGAAGTAATGCCAGTTTCTGAAAAAATTGTCTTACCATTCATTTGTTCTGAAGCCCTGTTGAGGTATTTCTTAGATATTAAGCCTGCTTTATCCATGAAAAATGTCCATCATGCTACAGCCAAGCAAAGATCAAGACTGAGATATGAATAAATATGTAAGAAAAGGGAGGTTGCAAGCACAGTTTTGTTGCTGTTTGCCAGATGTCCAGAGCTCCCACCTGGGGGGCTGCAGCCAGGTAATTAATGTCTGCAACACCTAAGCTGTTAAATTTATTTGTTTGTTTTCTTGTTCTCTCACTTAATATGTTCCTGTGTTTCCACACTGTATGTCTTACTTTGTACACAATTCCAATAAAATCAATGTTGCTATTTCAGAAAAAAGGACCCAAATTTTATTACAGTGATTTGAATGGCTTTTTGTGCACATATTTTTTTTTTCTCCTTATCATGATAGACTGAATTTTAGATACTAGTTTTCCCTACTTTTGTTTTGTTTTGGTGTGTCTAGTAATTGGTCTGAGACTGCCAATTCATCCACAATTCACACCTACCATGATGTGATATATTCCCTTGGTTGTTTTTGTGGATATGTTCTGGCTTCTGAAGTGCTGAACACATCAGAAACATTACAAAGGCTAGATTTAGTGCCTTTACAACAACAGGCTTAATATTTTTTGGCTTTCTGTTAGGAATAATAATGTAATAATCAAAGCTCTGAAATAAATACATATCCCCAAACTGAATGGCTGGAAAGAAAGTAGTCCCAAAAAAATCCATTCTGTCAGTCATGTCCTCTTCACTTCCAAATCCTTTTTTACTATGAGGCCTCACTGGCCTATGAAAACACCTTTCCCTGGAGGAATCCTATCTTAAATAAAAATCTCCACTGAATCCATGTGTTAAATCAGTCTCATGTTACTGAGTCACCCCTGGTGCATTGAGATGGTCTTCTGCTTTCACAGACAAATTTCCTTGGCAGGATGCCCGTTTCTTTCCATTTATGACAAGAGTATTAATCACTCTCTGATCAGTGTGTGCTCCATCATCAGGACACATCATAAATCACTGAGAGGTGCTTTGGCAGCTGGCTAGCATTACATTTAAGTGCTTCACCCAGCACATGCTTTTCCCATCTACATGAGCATTCCTTCACTCATGTTTTGCACCTTGTGTAGTGTTCTCCAAAAGGCTTCATAAATCGATTGCTTGTCTTTCAAAAGCTGCCCTGCACTCTCCAGCACTTCTAACAGATTTCAAAATGATCCTCGTTAATCCTTCTTCACTGAAAGGATGGGTGACCAGTCACAAAGCCTGAAGGAGATGGAAAAATATGACCAGAGAGGGAAAGAGAGAGGAGGATCCTCTCTTAAATCCAACTGAGGCACAGAGGTGGTCAGATAGTACAACAAACCAGCCCAAGTTTCTCTTATTGAACCCAATCTCAAGGAGTATGACTTTAAATACAACAGGACTTTCTCATGAGTGCCAGCATTTTGGCAGGAAATCTCATGAATTATTCATGTTCAGGAATTCCTTTCCCATACCACAGGCAGGATATCAGCCTGAGAGCAGACCCTCACTAAGCTTTTTTGAGGGGGCTGAAGGCAATTTCTGTTACACATATATATATTACTGCTTTTTCAAAATGCTCCATGTTTCATTTACCCCATTTCCCTGCAGCAGGATAGAAAAGCAGTTTACAGATCCCAGCATTTGAGGGAATGTCCCTTTCTCAGCACAAGGGGGATGGCAGATGTACATGTACAGCTCTATCAATTTCTTCTCCATGCTTTTTTGTATTTCATTCCTTGCTGTTTCAAAAAAGGTTATAGGGACATAAATAGGACAACATAATGTTCAAAATTAAAGTAATTCTAAGCAGTTGGTAATATTGCTAAACATTGGGGCCCCATTCTAATACCCTTAATAAACACTTGACCAAAGTGTAATTCCCATTTTTTTGTTTGTAGCTGCTCCTTTGTTAGCAGACAAATCAGGTTCAGAAATTCTTTGTGCATCAGGAGGGAAGACTGAGCAAACTGAGCATGAGCAGTAACTTTTTCATCTTGATAGTATTCAAATACCTGATACTTCTCAAGATTTTTATTTATTAATTAGTCTGAGTTTAATTCTCCAGTTTAATTCTCCATATAATAATATATTATTATATGACTATGTAATATATATAATATATTATGAATATAGTAATATAATATATATTATATATATTATTATATGACTATTCGCAATATAATCTGTCTGATACTATGGTCATACAAAAACTCTCACATGTAAGTAGCTGAAGTGCAACTTGAGTGTGGTAACTGGTAACTCAGTCTTGCAGAACAAGATGAAAGACTGAGAATTGCAGAAAGTAGTAATCTTTTTGCCTTTCAGAATAACAAAAAATAATTAAAACTTCATTTCTTAATATCTTAAAATATTCCCCAAACATATTTAATAGCCATTAGAAAATTTCCCATTATTTTTCAGGTTTTTAACTTTTTCAGTTAGAAATCTGTTGATATAGATATTTGTTTTTAATGAAAAATTCTACTTTAGAAAAATTTTGTTAAAAGAACAATGATCTGGTATCACTCCTTATCAGTATCAATCCTTTTTTTCAGGTTAGAGGGTTAAAGTTTCAGAATGACTGAATTTTGTGCATTTCTGTGCCAAATATGCACCAAGTAATTGGCATAGACTATTACAAGCTTCTTCATTTATTGCAAAAGGAAGAAGCTGGCCAAAATAGCCTTAAAGGAAGTTGTGTTTGTTCTCACCATGACAGAAACTGAAGTTTCCTTGCTCAGCATTTGCCCCATCCTCATCAGACACCTAAGGTCTGTGGAAGAGCCTTGCTGCTAGGACTGTCTTGGTGGCCAGGAATGAGCTCAGTCCCTGAAATGACAGGCATGTGGCAGTCAGGGATGAGTGCTGTGTGACAAGGAGAAAGGCTCTGTGCACCATGAGGTGTCTGGGTGCTCTGGGTAGACATTTGAAGCAGAGTTTGTACAGCATTGAAAATGAAGGATTTCTTTGCAGTTAATTTCTTCCAGGTGCAAAAGCAAAGAAAATCCTGCTTTTCCTTTCTCAACAGAATCAACCTTTCAGATGTCTCCTTCCAGTTGCTGTATTACCTACTAATACCTGAGTCTCTTCTCCTAGGCAGGGGAGACCTGCTGACAGACTAGCATTCTCATTTAAAGGCTTCTTCTACACAGCTGAATATTAAAAATTTCTCTACAAGTGCTGTTTTCAAGCCTGTCTGGTGCCTCAGCTTTTCTGTCTTCTCCAGTTCATAAGGCCTTACACTTCTGTTTATTCACCTTTCTCCTTCTGAAGATAAAGTAATTAAAAAAGACTTCATAGTTCCTTCCTATTTTCAGTGCCCTCCACATGTTCAGCACATAACCCCAGCACTCTGAATTTATAGCAAAAGTGTGAAGCAGGCTCTTTTTCTGCTTTGATTTCCTCTACCCATGTCACCTCCCTCAGTTTGAATCACAGCACTGATTAACTAGACCCCATTAACTAGATCATAATCTTTTTACCAGTCCCACAGAGAGTACTTTCAGTTGATGAAAAAGTTGGATGTTGGTACCTGGTGACTCAATATACAGTGGCATCTTTTAATCAAAACACGAGTCATTGTGACAGGTGGGTTGCAGCCACAGAATCATTTCCTATTTCCACCTAAATGCAAACTAAAACCCAATGAAAAAGCATTTATTGCTTACCATAAAACACACAGGATCATTTCCCCCTACTCAAAATATGAGACTTTTTTGCTATTTTCTCCTGTGCTGCTTCTGAGAAAGCTAAAAAGCTGTCATTGACACTGAGGAAAACAACCCTATGTGAAAGGGGAAAGCAGAGAATCCTTCCTGATTGCAATGGCTTGCTTGGAGCAGCAGGAACTCTAGACACCTTAAAATTAACAGATTGCCATTACATGGTGAGCTGTATATAAATCTCTTGGCCTATTTCATCTGTTTGGGTTTTTACCTGGATCTTTGTTACAGAAATGTTGAAATCTTGGTCACATCTGAAAATAATAGTACATTTTACATTGGAATAGATGGAGACAGAATTTTAGCTGAAGAGTAATATATAGATGCCACCACCAGAGAACAGGGTTACCTGTAGCATTACTGTTTACTAGCACTAGTAATGGGCTACTGTCAGCAGAAATGTTTATTTGAGATAAGCTGACAGCAAAACTGTCTGCTGTGAAGAGGTAACGTGGCAGGGAATCCGGCCTTCCTATCAGTTTTCCCTGCTAAAACCTTCTGTCTGGGGTACTTCTATTCCTTTTTGAAACACCTATTAAAAGAGCTATTGAGCATGCAGTCCTGGAACATCCCAGCACTACTTGTATTACATTTCACCAAGCACTAGCTGAAAAAAATAAGTAAAAGCCACCAGCATGGGAGATGCAAGGATCTAGGAGCCATCTGAGCCAGAGCTTTTCTACCTTTGCAACCTTTCATTGCTGAGGATGGTATGAATAGACCCACAGCACCAAGTGTTTCAAGCAGATTGTGGTTAAGGAAGGGCTAACATAACAACAAGGCTCATTTATTTAATGCCTCCTGATGACAGAAGCAGTTATTATGGCCTCTGCATCTTTCAGCACCAAAAATGAAATACTGAACAGTGTTGGATGCTTTGAACACCCAAGGGCCAAGCAAAGTCAGTCAGTGATTTAAATACAAATGTTTCTGACAAGCTAACAGCACTGGTTTGTTGAGGAGTCAAAAAAAATAATTAAAAAAGAAAAAATCCTACCCTTATCAAATGGTTCAGACTGACTCATTTCTGACTGAGAAAGCATAGTCACTAATTATTGCAGGGGAATGTGCGTATGCACCTTCCAAAAATTCATATGGCTGCTGAATTTCACATCCTACTCATCATCTCCCAGCAGATTTCTCAGTACTTGCTTAAAAAAAACCTTCCTGAGTTGCATCTCAATGATGTAAGTGTTGTATTAAGACAATGATTATTTAAAACCAGAATGAGATTTAATTTAGCTACTCATTTTAAGGATGCCAAGGCAAGAATTGTTATGACCACCCTCAAGAAGGCAGACAGACAAGAAAAAGCAGCTGTGGCTTAATGAGGTTATACAGTAATTCATACAGTCTGGAAATAATTTTGTTATCCTTCATATGGCAACGATCATCATTTTTCCCCCTTTACTTGTTTCCATCTGTTTAGGGAAGGAAGGTTTTTAAAATAAGTCCTTTGTGAGGGCTCTCTTAACCCTCTCTGGATACAATCTCTTGCCACACCAGATGCTAGGACCCCTGACCCCTCCCCTGTGCCTCCCAGCAGTGTGTCCTAAATATTTAAGACAGTATTTTCAGAAACACTGTTTTTTAATTAATTTTGAATATTTTTTGAATAGACAAGATTTTATATGTTTCTCAGCCTACACATCTCAAAACAAATTGCAGACTTCAGATGCTGGCATATTGTTTCTCCCACATCTTGCTGTTCTTTCCCACTAATCCACTGATTATGGAATGGGTAACTTATTTTTCTACTGCTGTAAGACAACATATTTTACACCATTTGAGATGCAAATGTTGGAAAAATGTCTTCTATTTCAGTGCTCCCTATAATTTTTTTTTCTTTGTATAGAATAAACATGGACTTATTTTTTAGAAATACTCTTTAAGCTGGATAGATTATATAGATGCCTTACCTATTTTTCTGATTCTGATTCAGTGAACAAGTTTAATGAAGGAATTAAGACTTTTGAAGTGTAGCTACAATTTATAATCATGTGGAGAGCCCGGTTTGTACCAGAATTTGTGAATGTCTTCTCCCAAACTACCATGCTACTCTTTTTTATAAAATATACTTGGCTTTGGCTGTCATCGTACCCCAAATAAAACTTTAAATTTAAATTGCCCACTTACTACAGGCCTCAGTGGAGGCAAGGTTTAATCTCCAAGAGCAAAACTGGAATGCACCTGAACACTCTCAACTTAATATATAAATGTCTCCTATATCCTGCATATTAACAGCACCTTCCTTCATCTTTTTTTTCCTCCCTCCTTTCTTTTGCTACCAATTTCTTCTCCTTTTAATGTTTTTTCATTTTCATACTTAATTAAGTACCCTATCTCACCTCAACATTGAGCACAGTAGTGGTACCATATTATATAATTACTCCTTGCTTGTTTTGGTATTTTTTTCTTCTCTCCTTTTTTAATACAGAGAAGATTCTTTTATTCGTCTTATACCTTTCTTTAATTTGCTTAAATTGCATGTGTCTTAGTTTGTAATTTCAAAGTTACAAAGGAAATGACCTACCAAGTCTGGCAGGTGACCCTGTTCCCAGAATCCTGCCAAGGTGATACAACAGGAGAGGTGACATGCTGAGATAAAAACATCTATTGAGAGCAAGTCAGAAACTTCAAGCCAGATTCCCTGTGATTTCATCCAAAGCCTTCACTGGTCCCAGAAGTGACTCTGAGGAAAGATTAAAATATCTATTGTAAGACTTGCCCAGTGCCTTGGGAAAGCTTCAGCCCTGCCATCTTTTCCAGTGCATGTACTCAAAGCTATTTAAAGTGCATGTATGTGAACCACTTGTGCTGCATGTGGAAACTGCATGTGGGACTGAGAACTTGAGAAGTCACCTCAGGTCCTGGCATTGCAGGAATAAAAACTGTATCCAGATAAGGCAGGGAAAAGCAGCCTGGCTGAAAATGGAGCTGTATGAACACAGCATACATTGTGAGTTGCAGAAATCTGTATGAATATTCTCTTCCAGGAGGTGCTCCACGTATTTGACTTTCAGTACTTCGGCTCCTCTCTCAATTCATGGAATTTTCATACACAAGTTGACAGTACATTAAAAATGAACACAGCTTTATTTGCTAGATTTAGATCTTATTAAATGTGCATATTAAATGTTATCAGAATGTTTAAAAAATTTCTGACATTAGTGTATCATATATATCAGCAACATACATAGCAGGCAAAACCACCATTCAGATTGCACAACAGTACAAGTCAAACAAGTGGTACATGTAGAATAGTCAGAAACCCCATCTATTTTCACTCCATTCTGTTGCCTCAAACTGACAGCACTACATAAAAAAGTAAAAGCATAGTAAAAAAAATTTCTAGAAAAAATATGATAGTGTCTCATAGTAGCACTCTTCTTTTGCAGTCCTTTGCTTAGAACATACCACGCTAAACCTTCCCAAGGTAAAAAACCTAAATTTTAATTGAAAAAAAAAAAAAAAAATCCCTGATTGTATTACACCTGATTGAAAGCTCAATTTTGTTTTGTGTAAGTAATTCTAACAGGGCAATCTATTGTTACTTAAATTACAGTAATTGCAACACAGAACTTTATTCACTTTGGTTAAAGGACACTTAGATACTGAATCACACCAAAATAAATTATTCCAACAGTAAGAATCAGCACATCTCCAAACTGACCAGGCCTCCCTTACTTTTCTCACTTTTCAAGAACTCTTCAGGAAACTTATGTGAACCATTATAAACCCAGCCATACTGATACCTTTAGTCAAAATACCACTTAATGGCAAGTAAAGGCAAACTATTATGTAAAAAGGTGTCAAGGCTAATTTTTCACACGATATTAGCTTTTAGTATGACAACAGATTCTCTTTTCAACAGTTTCTGTATACAAAGAAGTAATGCTACAAAGTGTAATGACTTGTTTTTAAGATACATATTTCTTTCTAAATAAGCTGATCCCGGGGTTTTTTCAACTTTCTATTGCATGATACAACATATACAAAACATCTGTACTGCAATAAATAGCAAGTGATCTTAAAAAACAAGTTTGTAAGAAGCACAAAGTAGGAGTCAAAAAATCAATTCAAATACAGGGTCTGCCCTACCAATGCTGTATCTCAAACACCTGCATTTCCTTATTTTCCTCCATCTTGCTCTTAAATAGGATTGTTCATTCACAACACACATATTTTGCTGCTATCTTTTTAAGGGTAGTATATTAGGGTACTTTATTACTTGAAGAAACTAATCTTCCATAAGCAGAAATAGTGCATCTAATGCTGAATTTCCAAATCTGTTTTCAGCTTCAGTCAGATTGTACATTTTGCACAGAAATATCCTTTTGCATCTCATCACCTTTCTGTTTGAAGCATCTGTCTGCACTGTGAACAGTAACAAACCCACAACATCTAAATTAAGCAGTTTAATTAACAGTATATGTGCAAGATGCAGCACAGTGCTTTCATTGTGCAAATCGTGGGGTTTGATATGTGATTACGACTGATGGCTGATACTCTTCTTTGGCTTATACATGAAGCAGCAGAGCTAATTTATTTACACGTGCATTCCTCCAACAGATCCATCACTTCAAATATATATGAGTATTCAAGAACATGATCAGTTCATCACGGACATAAATTGCCACATGCTTGATTGATCAAGCAACCTTAGAGAATGAAGGTGAATAACTTACAGTAACGAGAAATGTACATCAGCATCAACTCCTTGACTGGCAGCCAAACTGTGTGATGTGTGCTCGAGGTAGGCACTTAATCCTTTTGCTAATAACAACAACTCCACTCAGGACATTGATTTAGAACTGTTACATTAAAATTACTCACCAAATACTCCAAGACACAGGCGAGGTTTGCTAAAACAAAATACCCTAAGATGTGGTACTAGTAAACAGTACATCATTCAGCCGATATGGAATAATCTCAATTTTTATGTGTATACTTGCGAGGAAGTATAACTTTCAAAGTGCAAATAGAGCAAAGTTTTCTTATCTTGTCTACCTTGTGTATTCAGCATGAGAGAACTCAATAATCTGGTGTTACAATAGTCTGCAGTCTAGGCACCAACTGCTCTCCACCAGTCCACATGGCACTGAAACAGAAGTGTGCCAAGGCAGGCATGGTTTCCTAACACTGAACAGCTCTGTCTGCAGGTTCACAGTATGCTAATGCCTGCAAGCACATTTTGGAAATAGGCACTGCCCTGCAGAGATCATTTTCACAGCTCTTGCCAAATGCAAAGAAACAAGGCACTAAGCATGGAAGCGTTGGTAAGTTTTAAATATACAGCAAAATCACGAAAATGCCTACCTGCTTCAAACTAGAAAATGAGGGCACATTCTTAAACAGCTGGAAGCTACTTTGCACAATAGTTATTATATATTTATAAACTCAATAACTTTGTAGAAAAGCCTCCTAACAAAAAAGAAAAGAAAAAAATCTTTCCCAAAGATTCAAAAGGAGAAAAAAAAAAACCCAACAGAACAACTCCCAAGCCTCAGGATACTATGTATAAGGAAAATAACAGAATAAACATAGATTATTTGGCATGCTTAAAATCTTTTGGATAAAAATCCAAGACCAAACCATTCAGCTAAATCAACTGGCATGGTGGTCCAGCTCCCAGTGCACTGCCATGGAGTGCAGGCACACTCCATAGGATGCGTTGAGGACAGACATACAGCTTTAGCCCTTTGCTGGCATTCATTGAGAATCCAAAGAAATAAATAAACAAGCAGCTTTGGCCGAAAAAAAAGTCAAACATAATCTTCCAATGGTAGTTTTTGAGAATGAGAAATTAAATAACTGTTATTCTCCAAATCACATACACATTTTCAAAACCCACTGCAATTAGGTGATTCTACAATATCTGCATTTAGAGAGTAAACTCTACCATAAATTGTATCTTTATGAAAATAAATTATGGCTTTTTTTTCCTTCACAATTTTTTTATTCCCTTCACTATTGTATTAACTGAATTTTGTGCCTATAAATAATTCCAAGTGGAATTAAGCCAATATATCTTTAAAAATCAATTCCTTTTACAAAATGTATAGAAGTTCAAACCAATGTTTAGTAAGACATAGTGAATATAAAAAAAAGTCCCAAACCTTAATCCTTGTATCAGGAGTGTTCTATTTAAACTACCACATAATAAAAATAATAATTTTCAACATTTTCCACAGCAGTGGTCCTCTGTGGTATCCTTTTCAGCCAGCTGAGATACAGCCTGGAATGTTGCAATTAGCAACAGGGAGAGGGCTTGGTAGCAAATGACCTTATCATGTCCTGTGAGCCCTTTGAGGTTAACAGTCCCTATATCAGGAGTTCAAATTCTAAGATTACAAGATTACATTTACTATTCAAAGTCACGGGTAAATAAAAACCAGTGCTGAAATCATACAGTTAAGCAGATTTCCTAAACTTTGAAAGCTCAGTAAAACATTAAAGAAAACTCTAAAATCTTTGGACTGAAAGAGAAGGGTTGAACTCTCCTACAGCTTTCAACATGATGCATACTGAGCAAACCACAGATAAAAAAAAAGCTAGAACAAGCTACATCCCAAAGCAGCTGGGTTTTTGGTTACATTGCTCTGGATAGCTCCATTCTCCCTTCTGTGGCGATGAACTCTTTTTCTGTGGCTCGTTTATCACCTTGGCACAGTCTTTCCTTCAATTTTTCAAGTTCATACTCATGTAGGATTTTTTGTGTTAAATACTTTTCACGTTTTATTTTGGCTTTTACATCTGCAGGAACATCAGGGATCATCCATGCTACAAAGAATTTGACGATGAATACAACGTGCTAAAAAAAACCAAAAAAAACAACTCATTACCAAAAGAAGCACCTCTTGCTTTATCTGACACCAAATAGGTCACTTTTTGTTCACAATAAAATACATTTCATTTGGCTGTCTTGGAACAATACACACCAAATTAATGTGTATCTAAGATGTGCATGAAGATTAAAACCGATCTTCTTATGCAGAAATTTTAATTACAAACCATTAAAGACTTAGCAAACCCCAGAGGAAAGTGTCAGGGCCAGAATCTCAACATCACTTTTTAACTCCCCTGTGTGGTTCGTTAGAAAGTTCACACAGCTGTGCTGATAACACTTAGCTACTGAAAGCTGATGAAAAACAGCAGGAAAAGTGATGAGATGAGCACTTGAACTACTTACTCCCTTTTCCTTTCATAACTTGCAAAGCAGTGGCTTAACACTGATGTGCCAGTTACCCAAACTATTGGTATAGCTGTTTTTAACCAATATACATCACTGCAAAATGCTGTCTGGATTTTGAACACAGTCATCTCACATACAGCTCCTTAATGAAAGCAAGAGGAGTGGAAGTGCTAGTCCTGGTGGCTTTCATCTCTTACACTGGCATAAAGACCTTTTTTATTTTTCTGATTATTTTGATCAACATTTGCAGTCTCCTCAGCCATTTTCACTTTTCCTACTCTGAGGTCAGCTCACTGATGTTAAAAGGCCCAGTAACAGTAATCTTTTAGGACACGAGTACTTGGTATTATCTAGGGAACAAATTATTTTATACTCCCAGCAATTCTATTTTCTGTAACATTAATAACTGTCTAAACAAATCAAAAAGTACCAATGTCAGAAGGAAATTTTGTAGGAAACATACCTCCATAATAATTATAAAGGCCAGTTTTGCAGCAAGAATGTGCCAGAACTGCATAGTGTGTAAGTATTTCCTCTCATGATCTGGAGGATATCGATAGTCTCTGTACCTGTAGGAATGACAGACATGCAAAGGTGAAATGTCACATTCAGCCTGGGACAGATTACAAGCTTAGTGACACTTACAAGCAAGTACAGTTGTCACTTAAGGAACCTTTTCTCGTTTTAAATGGTCTGTTTCCTTTTGCAGAAAAAGGTTGCCTCTCAATTTGTTTCTATCTTGGTGTTTGCTTAAACACCCTCACACACACAGCAACAGAGCAGAGATGAGGATGTGTGACGTGAAATTTGGTACACAGGTTACTTGTTTTTCAGGCAATGATCAAATAATACAGGACAGGGTTATGGGATGTATCCCAGGGTAATGGAGGCGTATTGAATAAACGTGACACACATGAGCAGATTATGGACTGGACAAATGCAGGGTTTCATGAAAGGACACACCTAAGTGCATGTTCTACCACACCAAACAAATGTAGCTGTTTCCAAAAGTGCTGGCATGATTGGTTTGGGGGGGTTTTTGTTCGCTTTGAGATTTTTTCATCCAATCAATACTTCTATTTTACCATTTCCAACAAAGTTCTTTTGCAATTATTCTAGAATCTTCAATGTTTCTGCTAGCAAGAAAGGACTACTTTTTAAATGAAAGCAGGATAGGTCTGATTTTTGGTCCAATCAAACAAAATAAGGATTGATTTTAAATACCATATCTCATTTTCAGCTTTAGAATCTAACCATCTCCTTTATTCTGCTTTCTTGTCCACTTATTGAGCCTAAAAATCTTTGAAAATATTGGCTGAAGCTTGCAACTTTAGGGACATAAATTTCCTTCCCCACTCAAAAAATCAATGGTGTAATTAGGTAAACAAAAAATCCAATGAAGAAAAAGCAAAATGCAAGTTAGCAATGAGACTTTTAGTGGTGATTTTTTTGAGGTGATTGTTTTTGTTATTGGCTTGAGCTCTTACCAACTCAACCATTACCTTATGAATAGTCTAAATATTACCTCACACACTTTAGAATGATGAGAATGACATAATTTATTTTCTAAGTCGACAACTTAGATCTTAATTGATTTTTTATGCTATATTCTATACAAAGTGACACCAACCTGCATATGACAAAGTTTTCTGGATTCTCTTTAGGTTCATTTCTCTCAGGAAAATCTGAGATTTGAAACACTGACAAACTGTTGTTTATGTATCCAGACATTGGCGAGTCTTCATTTTCAGAATAAGCATAGTAGTAAACTAAACGAGGAATCATATCTGATGTGAATGCAACAATAAAAGCCTGAAAAGAAATTAGAAAAAGAAATAAGGAAAGTGGCACACAAAATTTGTGAGCAGATTATAAAGGTGTTGTGGTTCTGTGACTCTGACATTACCCAGAACCTTTTAAGGAAGGGAGAGAAGCATGACTGGGGCCCTTCACCTCGGTAAAAGATGCCGACTGCAGCCTCATCACATTTTTCCTGGAAGCTTCAGATAATTAAGGTGCTGAGATATCGTGCTACTATGGCAGTACCTGCAAGTGGGCTTGCTGCCTGAGACACACTTAAAAAGAGGCATCTCTTGTGCAAAGTAGGCTGCTTTACAGTATGTTTCCAAAGAAATACTAGCATAGCATTTAGTTACCAGTTTATTAAAAATACTTGGATCCACTGGTCCCACAGGGGCATACAGAAGCAGAGCAGAATTCCCACAGAATATGCCTCATAGCAACAAGGATAAAAATGCATCTGACCCATAGGATTCATCCATCTTTCCTGTCCCCTACAGTTCCCTCTGGGCAATCAGACTAAGATTCATACTGGCTTATTCCATTCCAAAAGGCTGGAAAACACAGACAACTGAATGAAAGATTTTGGCCAATAAAATGTGGATTGGTGTTACTCTGGTTTTTTGAGTTTTTCTAAGCTTTCTGATGTTTACATTCTTGTAATGGAGTTTCTCACCCACTTTCATGTAAATAATGATTGTTTGCATTCTTCTCTGTAGGAGGAGAATTTTGATGGACTGTTAGTTTGACCAGTGTAGTTGAAGAGGTGACAATGACATCCTTCAATCCACTGTCACTTTTAGAATTCTATAAATGTTAAGGTTTGAAAAATAAAGTTCTATTTTCCTGTTCCTGTTTGGATGCTGGAACACCTTACCTGAGTTTTATTATTTCGTGTCACAACAGTAACAGATTGGGAGCTGCACACTGCCAACATATGGACAAGCCAAACCACTTAAATGGTTTCATGGTATCTTTGTAGGTTAACATGATACAGTGTTGATGAAGGAGAAAAAGCATCAGCTGGTTTTTAATTCTTCACATTTTGAATACATGGAAGAATCAGTGTTGAATGTAGCACAGTGCAGTGGTTTTGGTTCTCCAACTTGAGATTTCCCAGCTAACACATCACATACCTAAGTGAGTAAGTATTAACATACTTACATTGGTGACAACAGACAGGATGGCCATTCCATTGAGGATTTCCTGCCATACTCCTATGCTATGTGCTTTTGCAGCAACAGGTCTTCTGTACTGAGTGGTTAATTTCCAGGAGTCTACACGAATCTCCAGGATATTATTCATCAGAGCAAGAAGGGGAGCCAAGGGAAAGGATGCCACAAAGAGAGTAATGAATCCAAACTGAATGACTGCAAGAGAGAAAAACAATGTGTCAAAATCTGCCCTTCCAAAAGTATCCTCAGAGTTACGGGGGTCTGTCACTAGCAGACAAATGGCAAACTTCTGTCAGGCTGCACAAGTCATCTTCAGTCCTGGTCTGAGCTAAGTAACAATCAGTCCCAGTCCTAAGACTTCTCCAGCTCCTTCAGGCTGCCATTCAGCAGCACCCATAGAAATGGGCTTTTGGATCCTGTGAAATGATGCTGCCAGCAGTGCTGGATACCAATCCTTTCAGGGTGCTGCAGTTCTCATATGAATGGTGTGTAACTGTAGGGGAATTGGGATGTATTCATCCATCAGATTTCTCAATTGTTATCAGGCCAGTTTTGTTCTCTTGCAGTTTGTACCATCTTGTTCTTTTACTTATCAACTACACATCTCACAACCTTATCTCCACCTATTGCTACTGATTTAATCAAAACATTCACAACAACTCTATATGCAATAGTTCCATTGTGGAGTGCTGACATTAGTTTAAGAATTGTGAATAGAATATACAAATGATCCTTTCAGTTGTTACCAAAATTAAGTATCTCAGTATAGAATAAGATAATCCCCAGTACACAGCCAACACTGCCACTATGTTTTAAATAAAGGAAATAAAACATTTTTTCTGGTTTAGGTAGTATATAAAATAAATTCCCATACACCAGTCATTCACTCTTCCATGATTTCAGTGGTAAGTTCTTCACCTCAGATAAGCAGCAAAATTCCTGCTAGCCCTGGGACAATGCTGGAGCATAGTTCTGATTCTGGAAGAGCAAGGACATGGCTGGCAACAGCATATTCTGAGTGTATTAGTTACACAAGACCACAGCCCAAATTAAAGTGATAATAAGACTTCAAACTATTTCTGCAAAAATAAAACAATACAAAGGTTCGTTTTTCAACAAAATGTATTCTTGTTATAACCAAATATTAACTTTTTTTAAGTATCCTTTAGATTTAGCTTGGCTTCAGTTTTGGTTTCAGTTCCTCAGGTTTTGTAAACTACTGTTATAAGCTGACATTCTCACATTGCCTTTGAAAACCCAGAATCCCTTGCCCACACTCCCTCTGCTGGTCTAACAGACTGAAGGGAAGCACTGATCAGTGCAAGACTAACACTGAAGGGATCCTCCTCTAGCCAGTTTAGAGATCTCATGTCTGCAGTACCCATCCTTACAGCACATTTGGCACTCATCCCATACTTAAAATTTCCACTGACATCAGCTAAGAATATACTTTGGAACAAGAAAAGAACAGTCACAGAGGCAGCTGGCTGCACTGAGAATAATGTTCCCCATTCAAATGAGGAAAACAAAAAATCTTTGCAGTGTTTCTGTGAAATTCCCAGCAGTTCAAGATGCAAAGATAGCTTTTTTGTCAAATTGTGCTGACCTATTTAATGCTTTCCAGCAGTTAATTGTCCTGTTACGCAGATGAAAGTGGTGGCATCAACCCACAACAATTAATCGAGAAAATGTTCTTTTGGAAGTGTCAGTACAAGGTGTCCTGTCCTCAATTCCAAATGTGTAATTTTAAACTTACCCATTTCTAAATATTCATAGAACAGGCCTAAGGCTCCAAATGTCTGCAGATCATGGTCTTGCTCCCAGCGACTGTATAAATTTTCAGGATTATTTCTGGCTTTCCGACGACCCCACCAGTTACAAATCCAGCTGTATATGCAGAAAAATATTAACAATGAGAGAAGCAGATCAGATTGGCTCACCTGGTTAGAGCACAGTGCTAATAACACCAAGCTTCTGCGTTTATTCCCTGTACAGGCCATTCATTTAAGAGCTGGACTCGATCCTTGTGGGTCCCTTCCAGCTAAGAATATTCTGCAAAGCCAGGATCACAGAATGACTGGGTTGGAAGAGACCTTCAAGATCATCGAGTCCAACCCAGCCCCAAGACCTCAACTAAACCATGGCACTCAGTGCCACATCCAGTCTTTCCTTAAACACATCCAGGGATGGTGGCGCCACCACCTCCCTGGGCAGGCCATTCCAGTACTTTATCACTCTTTCTGTAAAAAACGTTTTCCTAATATCCAACCTATATTTCCCTTGATGCAGTTTGAGACTGTGTCCTCTCGTTCTGTCAGTTGCTGCCTGGAGAAAGAGACCAACACACACCTGACTACAACCACCTTTCAGGAAGTTGTAGAGAGCAATAAGGTCACCTCTGAGTCTCCTTTTCTCCAGTCTAAACACCCACAGCTCCTTCAGCCGTTCCTCATAGGGTTTGTGTTCCCAGCCCCTCACCAGCCTCGTTGCCTCCTCTGGACGTGCTCAAGCATCTCAACGTCCTTCCTAAACTGAGGGGCCCAGAACTGGACACAGCACTCAAGGTGCAGCCTTACCAGTGCCGAGTACAGTGGGGGAATGGCCTCCCTGCTCCTGCTGGCCACACCATTCCTGATCCAGGCCAGGAGCCATTGGCCTTCTTGGCCACCAGGGCACACTGCTGGCTCACGTTCAGCCGGCTGTTGACCAGCACCCCCAGGTCCCTTTCTGCCTGGGCACTGTCCAGCCACACCGTCCCCAGCCTATAGCATTGCAAGGGGTTATTGTGGCCAAAATGCAGGACTCGGCACTTCTTGAACCTCATCTTGTTAAGACTCTGCCCATCTGTCCAACCATTCCAGGTCTGCCTACAGAGCCCTTCTCCCTTCCAACAGATCGACACACGCTCCCAGCTTGGTGTCGTCTGCAAATTTACTAATGAAGGACTCAATCCCCACGTCCATGTCATCAATAAATAGATTGAAAAGAGCTGGCCCCAGCACAGAGCCCTGAGGGACACCACTGGTGACTGGCCCCAGCTGGATGCAGCACCGCTCACCACCCACCCCTCTCTGGGCCCGGCCCTCCAGCCAATTCCTAACCCAGCAAAGAGTGCTACTGTCCAAGCCGTGGGCTGCAGCTTTTCCAGGAGTGTGCTGTGGGAGACAGTGCCAAAGGCCTTGCTGGAGACTAAATACACAACACCCACAGGCTTTCCCACATCCACCTGGTCATAAAAGGAGACCAGGTTGGTCAAACACGACCTACCCCTCCTGAACCCCTGCTGGCTGGGTCTGATACCCTGGCCATCCTGTAAGTGCTGTGTGATGACACTCAGTATAAACTGTTCCATCACCTTACCGGGTACTGAGGTCAGCCTGACCGGTCTATAATTACCAGGATCCTGGTTCCCACCCTTGTTGTGAATGGGTGTCACATTGGCTGGCTTCCAATCATCTGGAACCTCGCCAGTGAGCCAAGACTGCTGGTAAATGATGGAGAGCGGCTTCGCAAGCTCATCTGCCAGCTCTCTCATCACCCTGGGATGGATCCCATCGGGTCCCACGGATTTATGAATATCCAAGCATCTCAGAAGTTCTCTGACTGCCTCTTCTCGGATAATGGGGGACCATTCTGCTCCCTGACATCATCCAGCAACCCAAAAGGACAGTTGTCCTGAGGACAAGTCATCTTCCCACTGAAGATCGAGGCAAAGAAGGTGTTAAGGACCTCTGCCTTCTCCTCATCTGCAGTTATTAAGTTCCCTCCTACATCCACTAGAGAAAAAAGGTTGCTCTTACCCTTCCTTTTGCCATTAATATATTTGTAAAAACATTTTTTATTATCCTTTACAAACGTTGCCAAATTTAGTTCAAACTCAGCTTTGGCTTCCCTAATTTTTTTCCTACATGCCCTAGCAACCCCCACAAATACTTCCTGAGAGACCTGACCCTCCTTCCAAAGATGATACATCCTCTTTTCATTCCTAAGTTCCTTCAAAACCTCGTTGCCCATCCAGGCTGGACATCTGCCTCGTCAACTTGTCTTTCAGCACACAGGGCCAGTCTGTTCCTGTGCCCTCAAGGTCTCTGCTTTGAAGCACGCCCACCTTTCCTGAACTCCTTTGTTTTTAAGGGCTGCTTCCCAAGGAACTCTGACTAGGCCTCCTAAATAGGCCAAAGTCTGCCCTCCCTAAGTCCAATATAAAAGTCGTATTGATGTTCCTCCTGATTTCCCCAAATATCAAGAACTCTATAATTTCATGATCGTTCTGCCCCAAGAGGCCTCCAACCACCACATCTCCCACCAGCCCATCTCTATTTGCAAACAACAGGTCCAACACAGTCCCTCCCCTTATCTGAGCAAGCTTCTTAATACAACCTGCTTTTACAAACATGGCTTTCACAAAAGAGACTAAAAGCCTTTATAAAATAAGTGTCAGAATTTGTGCTTAATTTACAGAATTCTTTTTATCTTCCTCACATGGCAATCACTCCTCCCAAGAACTGCCTCTGGCTGTAAAATGGGCACCTCAGTGTCAGAAAGAACTTACGGAACAATAGCCTCTTGGATGTTTCCCCAGATCTGTTTGCCAGCCATGACTATGGTGAGCTGTGTCGTCAGTTCTATCAAACAGCCTGCAGGGTCACACTGGTGGAGACAAACTGAACGTCAATGGACATGAATCACCCAGACAAACTATATTCTACTACTGTATAAATGCAAGAAAGGAGATCTTAAAACTTGTAAGGACAATACTTAATTTCCACATGGACTGCCAGCTAAGCCACTCTCTTAGGAAGGGCTTTAAGTGTTTCAAGTGTGAGACAAAACACACACCAAAACATAGCAACCATATGAAGACAGAGTAATTCAGAGATGCTTCAGCAGGATCTGTGTGCAGTGCACACCCCTCAGCCCCAGCAAGTTGAATCTTTTGCACTCAATGAGCTCTCAGCACCAGATTTTTTTTTTTAAGACCCATGGTTAGACCCACAGGTATTTCCAGAGAACTGGGACCAAGAAAAGCTTTATGATTTTTTACTCTTGTGACTGACAGATTTTCACTGCTGGTGTTACCCTGACTAGCAACAGTGGGAAGAGTCACTGGAAGCATCAGCTTTAGGATAGCCAGCTGAGGTCCAGCTCAGTTCAGACCAAGCCTGCAGCTGGAAATTTATGACTGAGCAGATTGAAGGGAACAATTCACCTTAGTTAAGAAAACCTTACCTCTTCATTTCGCCAGCGATTAAACATGTATGTGTAGGCACCTGGGTAACCAACAAACTTCCCTTTGAAGAAGGCCACATAGAAGCAGGATGAATAGTAGTTGACAAACTGGAACAGAAACATTTTCATAGTGAGCCTGTTTTCATACTCCATATGAGTTCTGGGGATCTCTGTGAAACCAGAAAACAATAATTTTATGTTCCTTTATTCCCTTTAACAGGATAAAGATTCACAAATATTCATCATACACAGTGACTTCAAAGGAAAAAAAAAAAGAAAAGAAGAACATCTACAAACGCTTCAGCAGATGGAGTTCCTGCTTTCAGACACCCTACTCTTACTTTACAATGCAATGTTTGATGCAGGCAGGCAAAGGAAATTAATATTTAAATCCTCTATAAAATTTAATTTTCCCTTCTTTGTCCTGTCCATTAGCACTTGTCCATCCCCAAATATTACACTATTTTAGGAGATCTGAGATGAATCTCAAACAGTAACTAGAAGGATCTCCTGTATTATGAAGATTGCACTGTTGGCAACACAACATTATTTTTTTCTTTGTGGTAGAGAAGCATGTTACAATATTTCTTCCCCAACATACTGTACGTGCATATCATTAAAATTAGCAGAAACTGCATGGCCCATGTGCCTCTGAAAGATGAGGCTCATAAAGAGCAGAAGAATAGGGGAGAGTACAGGCATCTTGGAGCTACTGTACATGACCAAACCTTTACTTAGGGTTTTGCTGCCTTTTGCTGCTCATTGTCTATCACCTTTGTATTTTTGAAGGCATCAGGAAGCCCTAAGCATATTATTGTCAAATGTCCTGTTAAATGATAACATATAACCAATTCAAGTTGGGAAGTAGCATAAGAAAATACACCACAAACATTCAAGTCCCGCTGAATTGGTGAGGACCTGGCAGATGTGTTGAACTCATCTGCCTTATTGTAAAATTGTTTCATATAACTGAGTAAACTGTTTCCAAGCTTGGTATAAGTTTGCATGCCAGAAGAACATGACGTATTTACTGGGAAGCTGACATCAGAGTATAGGATAGAGGAGGCAGCTCCCAGGTGAGGCAGTCTGCCTAGCTTGCAGCTCCCTAAAATGTTTTTATTTTCACTGAGTTGTTAAAATATTGATGTGAGGCGCACAACGTTCAGAGCACCAGAGGCAGGTTATACCTGCTTGTCTGAACACCAAATCTGGACTAACCCTTTCAAGGAGTTCAAGAGTGAATAAAGGCTGGGCAGACACTTCTGACAGCCTAGGCCACCCGAGGAGGGCAGCAGTCCTCCCCACACCAGTGAATTGTTATGCTCCCCCTGTAACTCACAGCCCAGGTAGTGCTGCCACTTGAGAAATTATTCATCCACACTTGCAAATCAGCAAAACAACCCTGCTGAACCTTCATGCTTACAATTCTTGCTCCTCAAAAAAAGAAAGATTAAAAAAATTATGATTTTCTCTTTGTTTCTGTGTTTGTTAGGGGCAATTTTAGTTACTACTTGTTCTGTTTCAGTTTAGTCTGATTTGGCCATGAGAGATAAGCAATACAGATCTCAGAGATGGTTCACGGTAAATCAAAATAAACCAAATGCAACATCCCTTTAAGATTCTGCAAGGAACACCTTTCAACTCTTGACTTGACTTGCAAGATCTCACAAAAAGAAAGATCAACCAACTGTTTTTATGACAAGTGCACAAACTGCAAGTACCTAATATTTTCAGCTCCCCTCCCCAAGCTGAATATATTCTGCAATTATTTCTTTCTATTAAACTCCTTCAGGGACTTCTGTCTCTAAATCATTAAGGACAAATAAAATGAAATTAAATTTTAAAAAAATGTCTAAGAAGGGCTCTCAGGAATGGTATTTCCAGCATGCAAGCAGAAGTCAAACATAAAATACACTACAAAAGCAGGCACTTTTTTTGGGCCTCCAGCTCTGGAGTGGGGGTACTAATATCAATAGCTACTGCCACAATAACACTTGTTGGGCACAGCTTCTCATCCTGCTCAACCTCTGCCTTCCATCTTTGTAACTCCAAATCTGTACAGACAGAGCTAAAGGAATCAACGCTCAGAAAAACATGGAAAATGTACTATCCCATCCCATCTTTTCCCCCAGACTAAGAGTCACGATTATTTAGTCTTTTTTTCTTGTAAAGATAGCTGTGATTTATTTTTTCAAATATATTTGCAGAATTTCTAATTGAAATACTGCTAGTTCAAGACAGTCTGATACTGTTAGTTCAAGACAGTCTGATCAAGATGATTTTTAACTATGTTCAGGTCTGTGATTGCCGCTGTAGACTAGTTCTAATATAAACAAGCACTATATGAGGAGAAACTAGGTTATGAGAACTACTGAAATGCAGGGAAAATGTTCAGTATGGCCATGGATACACCTGAGTCACTGCTGCAAGCTACGGCAAGCTATAGAGCTCCCACTGTGCCTGAGCTGAGAACAACAGCATGAACACCTTGATGGTGCGCAACGGAATCGTCAATGATTCCTTCCAAGTTCTGCCTTCGAGTACCCCAGCGTACCCATATCAGTAATCCAGATGGCTATTCTCTCATAGAAGAAATTCAGTATCATGATGATGACAAAATTGAGGCAGGAGGCTGTGACTGAGGTTGCCAGCTGAGGGGTCAGTAAGCCGCTGATGGGCTGCAGTGTCTGAGTGTTCTCCATGAGGCTGGCGAAGGCCGCGTACACTGCGAGGCGATACACAATCACAGCTATCATGCTGGCTATGATCAAGGACACCTGCAGAAAGGAGGGAGATTTGAAATACACTTGCAGCTTTATACAGCTATACACTATAGCTATATGCACGCAGCTTTAAAAACAAGATGTAAACCGTCATGCTTTATAGTTTTTAAATTTTATTCTTTGTGGGAATGAGTTCAGCAGCACTGAAACGCAAAGCACACAGTCAAAAATACTTATATTATATACATTAAAACCAACAAAATTATTTTGTTAACGTAAGCAAAGCCAAAAATCTAATACCAGCAACTGGGAAGTGCAGAAAAGTACAGACAGGAGATGGAAAGGACAAGTTAGATTAAAATGTCTGGTCTGAAACTCCCTCTGCATTCATTGTTGTGAATTCTTTTTTTTGTTTGCCTTACCACAATTTTTTTGGTGTGTCTGTTAACATCAAATTAGTTACAGAGAAAGTTATCCCCTAGCCAATCAAATTACTAATTAACAATAGATTTGCAGTGCCCTTTTCAAAAAAAAAAAACCAAAAATCAGAATTGAAGTGCACTTTAAATGACAGCATGAAATCTGCAGTAATAAAAGCATGTGTTAACATCATGATTATAACTAATTTGTGTTAATGTGATGATTAGCAATGAACATCATCTCTGATAAATGTCAAAATGCTGATTCAAAAAGATGCTCACCCAGAACAACACTGTAGCTCCTGAGATGCAGAACCGCACAGCCTGGCTAGTTAAAGGCAAATAAGGCTCCATCTCCTGAAACAGACAAGTACAGCACAGTTCATGTTATTCTCACATCTTACTCTAACATCAAGCAGCACACAGAGCTCTCACCAGCTGTGTGAAAAGTGCTCACATCCAAGGGAAACCATCCAGAACCCTGCCCCTCTCAAATGGCAGACAGAACTTAATTTTGAGTGTGGTGGCGGGGGGTGGCGGGGTGAGGCAGGGCAAAAAGATCAGGACAGAAGCAGCCATAAAACTGCTGCAAGACAGTACCTGGAAAGAATGGTTAAACTTTCGCAAAATCTATCAGTAGCTAAAGGAGAAAAACCAACTTCTGAGATAAGCAGGCCACAACTATTACTGTAGTAATACAGTAATTAGTTAGCTGTCAAACAGCTCTGATTCTATGGAACAGAACCGTTTTATAAAATGGAACTCCAGTCTTACAAATTCTTCATGCTGAGATTCCTTAAAACTTGTTATTTGGATGTGCCAGTCAGCCAGTGCTTTTCTCCACTCCTTCAATTTTATTTGTTTTTTAGTTGAAGCAATGGCTATGAATGTAGCTGCCAAGCTCTGGTGCAGCACCAGGCAACTGGGTCATGCCTGTATCCCCAGACAACACATGAACAATTTTCAATGCTCACGTAGCTTGTGCAACCAATTCTAATTCCTAAAATACCAGAGTACATGTTCTATGAAAGAATCTCCTCTTTAAGAACTAATGCCAGTGGAGGAAGATATAGTGAACAATAACCTGAATTTGATAAATCTGTGGGACAAGGCACTGTAGAATGCTTTGACTCCTCTTGAGCAAAGTGGCACTGAGTACTACAGAAGCTGTAATCCCAAATGTAATATAGGCAGTAATGTGCAATGACAGAGCCTAAGTTTGAATCAAATGCTTCATTATTTACGTAGATTACAATTTTATTGTGATCAGCAAAACAGATTTTAGCTATGATCTAGTTAGACAGTTTAGCACCATGAACAAGTATGTTAATGATAGCCTCAAGATCAGCAATTTTGGTTTCAGTGCACTTAAAACTTTGAATCATGAATAATGATGAAACAATTTTCTGAGTGAAGCAAACCAGCCGTGGGACACATAGTCACTGTCCTGTACCCACATAACCTTATTGGTTCCTGCAGAATTAACTTATTTGAAAGCACTGGCCTTTCACGTGTTCACTATAGGACATGCTCTAACAGAAGGAAATTACTATTACCTGTACAGGTTAGCCTATAATTAATTGGGTACTGATAAGGATCACTAATAAACCCTGCTGCAAAAAAGACTCTGAAAAACCACTGAGACAGTAAATTGAAATGTCATAATATAAAGGCTTGCATAGTCATTGAATTTTCATGACAATTGCTAATGCATACTTAGAAAGTACAGAGGAGTGCAGTATCTCACACTGAGATAAGAGAAGCGTATTACAGTCCATTTCTATTTCCTAAATAAAGTTCACAAAACCCCATCTCACCTAAGAGATTTGGATTAATTTAGAGAGAGAACAATCTTCTCCCTCAGGACATTATACAAGCACACCTAAGCCTTTGGCTGAGCTCTGGTACAGCTGATTCACCTCATCAGGCTACAAGTTCTGGTCCATGCTGTACACAACCACTGCTAACCAGTCAGCCCACTGCTGCCTGTCCTAACACGATCACCCTCTCCTGCAGAGCACACAAGGGCCAGCAGCTGCCTGCTGGACACAGCTGCCCCTGCTCTCTCCCTCAGCTGCAGCACAACCACCACAGTCTGGCAGGGTTTGGGCCCTGCACAGCCATGGAAGGGGGAGTGGGGTTTGAGCCTGAGCATATACAGGGATGCAAACCAGCAAATAACACATAACTGGCAGGCATGTGTTTTCAATTAGTAGAGCTGACTAATGAAAATTGATTTACCTGAACCTGTTTTCCTGAATGTGCAGAAAGTAATGCTTCAGCAGAGCTACACTCTTAAACATAGTGCACTGTTATCAAAGAGCTCTGAGCAAGGTACACAGCACTAGTTACAACAGCAGAATTAATGTTGTGTATGCGGAGAGGGAAAAGCCCTCTCTCAAGAGAAACAAGATTAGTACATGTATTTCCTAATGATAAAGGAAACAAGCCCTGAAAGACAAGGCTACTGTTTATAGAAAAAAGACTCTTCCCACATTCTGGCTAAGCTTCTATTTTTTTTCTGAAGACTGTGTTATCTAAGTATACTTAGGACTAGCAACAATAAGCTATTTATATGCAATTCTGTGAAAGGGAAAAGATGATTTAAAAATACATTAAATGGGTGTGGTAGATATTGTGTTGGAATGCAACCAGCTGATCCCACAGTTTGTCAAATAACTCCTACCTAAAATAAATTTAAATGAAAACAATTAACATCTAATATTTATATAGAGTGTTTAACAGAGTTAAGTAGGGTCACTAATTGTATCTCAATTACATTTCAGAGAAAGGACTTTGGCCACCTTCATCCCTCTGGTGTTCCCCAAACAAAGTGGTTATGTACCAGAAGGTAAACCACAGCTAGACCAACTTACCACTTTAGATCACAGTGACTGCTTCTTCATATGTTGTGTAGGGATAAGAATGAGTGGTTTTAAAGGCATGAAAGTTTCAGAGACTGCTACCCTGAATTGTGAAAGGTGCTGTAAAAACACATAAAACCTATAAACTTTGCCCTTATTTTCCTGATTTAATATATCAATTTCCATGTTACAGAACTTTCAGCATACAACTGGATTTGCACACACGTCAACACAACATGTTCATACCTGAGTTATGGGATTCTTCTTCTTTTGGGTACATTTTGCCTCATACTCAGGCCTCAGCTGGAGCTGTTGCTGCTCCTCTTCAAAATCAACCAAATCCCATTCATATTTCAGTCTTGCTTGCCGCCTCTTCCAAAACTCCAAGAAAAGTGTAACTACAATTTGCAAATGTTAAAATAGAGTCAAGGGAGAAGTGAACAAGTTCAAGAACCAAGTTAAACATCTTCACTGGCTTCTTTTCCGTGGTTTATTATTTATCCTTACACTGTGACTCACTTATTTTTACTGACTACCAACTATAGCTCACTGATAAGACCACAATATGGATCCAGTGATTTATCAGCTAATTGAATTCCAGAAGTGGATGACAAGGAATATGCCAAGACAAGATATGGGTATTTTCATGGTTATGGTGATCATGTTCAATTAAATACTCTGTGTATGCAAAAAGCAACACGGAATTAAGAAAAGAACCTGATAATTCAACTAATTACTGTGTATAAACCTATAACCCATAAATATTACAACAAATAAGCAGAACAGCTTTCAAGTAATATGGTCAAACACTTCTGTTGCTTTTTGATGCTCATTTGATACCATGGTGTCCTAGGGTGACTTTATGATACTGAACTGTATCCCCATTTGTCTGTTTAGCCCAGAAATAAGTTTTGTGCCTTTAAAACTAGATCCAAGAGCAAAGGTGGGGAGAAGGAAAAGGGGTGGAATTTTTTTCGCAGCTGTATTCAAAACATAGAGATAGGAGCTTCAGCTCTCTCTCACATGGACCGTGTGTCTCCGGCACGGACAGGGAGCAGAACACTCCCCTTTGCTTTTAGTTAGTTTTTTTAGCTAGCTGAGGCAGAAAAGTTCCCCAGACTGTGACTTTTCTTTTTTTGGAACTGCTTGAACCTGCTCTGGATGGAAAACCCAGAAAAACACCTGGAGCTCACACGTGTGGCCCGCTGGGGCCCGGGATGCAGCATTTCCAGTGCAGGAGGGACTGATAAGAGACAGAGTGAGCTGAGCTACAGCCCCTGAAAAGGACTTTCTGAATTTGTCACCTCTTCAGAACAATGAGAACTTCCATTGTTTAATACAATTCATTTTTTATGTTTGTGCTTACATTGTTTGTTAAATAAACAGTTTTTTCCAGTTTTCTCAAAGGAGATTTATGTCTCCGGAACTGGTGAGGGGGTGGGGCCACTTGAATTTGCTTTCTAGAGGGACCCCATCAGAGATTTCCTCCCAAATTTGCCCTAAACCAGGACACATAGTCATTTTAAAGACAGTGAACATCTGATGATTTTCATACAATGAAGAGTTGGGCTGGCCTAAGAATTTTTTAAGACATTAGAGGGAATTTATTTCATATATAAACAACTATAAAATTTATAATACTATATAATGTTTTAAGAGCCCTTTATAAATTATTTCTAAATATAAACATTTTGTAATCTGATTGTTCTTATCTTAACTGGGGAAGTTATATGGTTTAGACAAACACAGGAAAGCTTATCTTCTGCAGTTCTAATCTCTTTGGCTGGTACTTCCTGAATGACTAATCCATGTCACGCAAATGCTAGTTCTTAGAAACCAAGAAAAGTTTAGTAAAACCATACAACAAATAAAGTAAAATAAAAGCCATACAACAAAAACCTTATTAGATTTTAAATAATAATTTTATATGAAAGAAGTGAGTGATTAGATCCTCTGATAAAAAATACACAGGTTTTCTATTAGCACACAAGAATCTTTGTGAGTTAATGAAATATCTATATACAAGTTGAACATTTAATGATGGCATTTCATACAAACTTATGAAACAAGAGAATTATATTTAAGGAAGCAATAACTATGCTATTTGGAATTTATAAACCTTCACAGAGTTGAAGAAAAGAACATGTATTCAACACAGTGTTCTTAAAAGTCTGAAGAGGTATCATTGGTGGGAAACTATGATTATAGAGGCCAGAAATCCACCTACTTCTATGTCATCAAAACATACTACAGTGTATGAAGTTCACTGGAGTAGATCCCAATGAATTTCCTCTTCCCAAAAGTACAGCTAATACAGTGGCAGTGATGGACACCATCCATCCACTGAAAGGGCACAAAACTCCCCACTCCCTCAGTGGGACACTGATGATGTGAAGGGCTGAGCAGAGAGCACTCTTATATGGGCTGCATAAGGTTGGACCCCTCTGGTTACTAAGGAAAGAATCAAATGTTAGCAGTTAAGAGTACACAATGCTTATGTTATTCTTATGGTATCTTACATGCCTGCTTGGGTTTTTTTAAGCCTTAATTCCTCTGTAACTTTAAATTATTTTCACTCATTCATCACTTCTGCATCTGAGGCAGGATACTAAGGTGAAGCCATTATTCCCCTTCTTCCCAATTCCAGTGTCCCTCAGCAGCTTGGACAAGATCTCCTTACTGCTTGACATAAAACTTATCAAATGTACTTACCCCATATACCCATGAAAATGGCAAAAAAAAGAGTTGCCACGTTGTCAAACAAATGGGAATACTGCAAGAGAATACCCAGGAACAGGTCAGTACCAAGACAGTTTTCAGGATGAACAAAAATGATCAGTGGCTGCAGAACCAGGTACAGACCTGTGAGGACTCGCAGGTGGTGTTTAGTCTCCAGTATTCACAGTCTCGGTCACAAAGCGGGCACATGATGATCTCTCCTCCAATTGCAGGGTCACAGATTTCTTTGCTAAGCAGGAAAACATTGTAAAGTATCTGTTTCCACAGCATCTTAAAAGCTATTTTATGAAATTTATTTTAAAAATAAATAGGAGCTTCATTTGTTCAAAGCTCAACATTTGCAGCTTCATAGCAAAGATGTCACATCTTGCCACATTCACTGGTATTAACCAGTGGCTGGTCAGGGCAAACAAAGAATGAAACAGCTGCTACAAGGAGTAGAATTAATAACTCCCTCGATAATGGGCATTTTGGTTCGACCAGCAATGAAGCAGGAGTCTGTCAGGAGCTGTACTGTACATGCACTGCTTTCAGGCAAGATATAAACCATGTTATTTCTCATCAGGTTAGCAATGACATCAAAAAACCTTTTCTAAAAGGAGAGAGACCACTTCAGCTTTGATACCTTCAGTAAAATTTACTACTTCAATGTAATGACAGTGGATAAAATTTAGAATTCTATGATAGTCCTTCGGTATCCAGAGAAATCTCAATATGTATAACCATATATTCCCAGATGAATTCTTAACCTAGCTAAAATACAATTCTCAAAATTACAGTATTCAACAGAAGAGATGAGAATTTTAACTTGTTAGTCATCTTTTATAGTTAAAACTCAAAATTTTATGGAAGCCTTCTTACAGAAAACAGTGAGCAACCAGAAGTCAACCCTCTTTTCCTCTCTCCACCCCCAATCCCTGAATACAATAAATCTTTGGACCTCTGATAAAACAAATACTATGCTTACTTAAAAAAACCCACCAAACTGTGGCTTCTAAGATACTGGATCCCTCTTTGATGGGAGAACATTGCTGATTTGTTTTACTCATGCTTTTGGTTAGTACAAATTATGATCTACACAAAAAGGTCAGACTGCTTTGCAAGATAGATTAAATAGATGAGCTTAAGGCAACAATAAACACTCAAACAATTTTGAAAGATCTAAGGGGTACTCTCAGGACTTCATATATTGCAGCTTCTCCAACACAGAAAGCTATGGCCAACAAAATATTGCTTTTCACCTACAAGTTGAGTCTTACTAATCGACAGTAACAAGTTCTGCATTAATGGTCCACCACCTTTACAGTCAATAAAGACAGCTGAAGAACAAATTTGTCTGCTCTGACAAGCTTTAAAAGCTTGTTACCTGTTGAGTAACAACAAAAATAAAATTCTTTTTGCAAGAATAAAATCTTCACATTGCTTAGCTTTTGCCCAGGAGATTTTCAACATTGTACTTACCTGCTCATATTTTCATCCATTGTAAACAAGCCATAAAGAAAACAGATTAAGCCAACAACTGCTGCAAGGAATAACATCTCAGTGTAAAATCCTAGCCAGGCAAAATAGATTCCAATCTTCTCACCATAGTACTTTCTGAATACAAAAAAAAAAAAGCAATTAACAGGAACACAAAACTTAAAAAAATTTAAAACTGTAGTAGAGCAAACTGGCCAGAGTAAAAGTGAAATACTTGGCAAAATTCTCTTTTAACAGAAGAGCAAATGCATGGAGGTACTGTGGAAAATGAGGGCTGAAACTGGCCATGAGAAGTTACTCAAGCTGTACAAACAAGGTGAATGATCAGGAAATATGGCCTCTTTTGTCCCTTTCTTCCTCCTAGCAGAAACTAGCATTAAAATCGCTCTTTTCTCTTTTCCACAGAATAGTGTCAGTGAAGATTTACTTTCTGATTTTTCCAAGGAGTTACACAAATGAAACAGCACAACAGCTTTGACCATATGGTTAAAACAAATAGGCAATCCACAGAAATACAACCACTTGTGTTACAAACAAGGAACTGTAACCTGTGAACAAAGCAGCATTCTATTGTATCACATCAGCTGAATCAAAGAGTGAGTTTAAATTTGGGATTAGAACTAAGAATCAAGCTTCCAAACTGATTTTATCAGTATTTTTTCAAGTCTGTGTTGAAATTTCAACATTTCAAATAAACCTTTAAAATTTTTTGCAGAGATTGAGTAAAAAAAATCTGAGGTACGTGCTTCTTTACAGCTCAATTATCTGTAATATACCTGACCCCAGGAGGACTGGCTAGATGGAAAGATGCTTGATTTGAGATAAAGTATTTCCACTTCTCTGTAGAAAGCTCTGTCATGTCCTCCCAGGGCATAGTGCCCAACTAATATCCAGTTCTCACTGGATCTTAAAAGAGGCAAAGATTTCCTGATGCCTTAAAGTTTTAGCTTTTATATTTTTCAGATTCAGTGCTGCTTTAGTGTGTAGCTCTGAGCTTCATATTAAGCAATGGTAAGTGCTCTTCACAGAGTAGGTAGATAAAACAATCCTTTTCTAGCTAGGGACCAAGGACAGCCTATAGAAGTTTCAGATCCAAGAGCATAAACGTGGACTGAAGAGAGAAAACAAGAAGGATGGGACTTCATAAGCTAAAGCTATAATTGGACAATTAACTCCAAGATGCAAATGGAGCAGAACTTATAAAAGTGAGAGACCTCGTGACCGGTTGTCCATTTTGCGACCATTTTGGTTCATCTTGGGTGTAGCCCTAGCTCTTGTGCTGCCCAAGGTGGATCCACTGAGGTCTTCTAATAAATCCTTACTTTATTCTTTAACTCTGTCTAGCCTCTGTTCTAGGTCAGCCTTCTCAAGGCATCATTCCTAGCAGGATCAAGTTACAGATGAATATCCGCTGTATTACAGTGAAAAGCAAGGAACCATAAGAACCCCCAGGCAGTATCTGACCTGATGAGGACCAAAGGCTGCTCTTTGTAGAAGCGCAGGAAGCGGGCCCACTCCATGTAGAGCGTGTACCTCTCACTGTCACAGTTGGGGTCACTTGCCTTCTTCCAGTACTGGCACTGTGAGCAAATCAGAGTAAGGGGAAAACACCTCACTGACAGGCCCAAATATTACATTGAAAGAGACAACAGGAATGATGATGCACCCTTCTTAAGACTGTGGTGTTGGTCATTATCAGGTGTCACTGTCACAACACGAAATAATAAAACTCATGTAAGGTGTTCCAGCATCTGAACAGGAACGGGAAAATAGAGTTTTATTTTTTAGACCTCAATATTTATAGAATACTAAAAGTGACAGTGGATTGGAGAATGACATTGCCACGTCTCCAACCACACTGGTCAAACTAACAGTCCATCAAAATTTTCCTCCTACAGAGAAGAATGCAAAACAATCATTATTTACATGAAAGTATGTAAGAAACTCCATTACAAGAATGTAAACATTAGAAAGCTTAAAAAACCTCAAAAAACAGAGTTACAATCAGGTATCTTAAGTGTCAAATACTACGAAAATTTTGGAACTTCATCACTTTCCTAGAAATTAAACAGTGCAAAATAGCCACAGTTTCTGACAGCTTTTGCAATTTTATTTTGTGCCACAGAACTCAGCTTCTAGAAGTATCTGGTTACGTCAATTAGTGACTTCGTGATCTTGGTTTTCCTTTTTTTCTGAATGTCTCTCAATCACAAAGAAAAGCATGAAAATTGGTTTCAAAATAGGAAGCTACAAATAGAAGTTTAAGCAACCTAAAGTTTGCACTTTGAAAATATTCTGGAAGATTAAATAATTATTTTTAGACAAAGATTTTTGAGTCTGTCACACAAGTTTTAGAATTTTTCATAAGATTTCTAAGCATTTAAAGTTGGTTGTAGTCGTATAGAAGAGATTCTTGCTTTTTACTGTCTAGTTTTGGTAATCCCAACAGTACAAAGTACCTCCCAGTCTAGACTTCCATTCTAGATCAGCCAAACTTTCTTCCTGAAAACCTAAGGAATGCCCATTCACCCAATTATTTTTTTTCTAAGGAAAATAAATATTTTCAAACATTTAAAAATATAAATCTATATACAGTATTTAAAAATGTCTTATGGCAGAATCCAGAGATATAAATAAGCAACTTAAGTTCACTAAACATAGTGACATCTGAAATAACCTGTAAAAACACAGAGAGAATTTAAGATTTAAGCAAAAATAAACATTAAATATTAAACACAACATTTAGGAGGAAAAAAATTTAAAAGCTAAAAAACTCATGTAAAACACTGTAACCCATCTCTCTCTCGTTTTCTCCATGGAATTTCAGACTAAATCCACACATGTCATATTAAAAATCTTACAGCAAAACTAAACTACTAAGGATAGTAAATACTAAGGATAGTATTTACTATCCTTACTACATTTCCAGTATTACAGTATTTGCACCCAAAGGTCACTGAGAGATGGACAAGTCACCATCCCACACTAAACTGGCAGGGTTCAGGCAACTTATCTGACTTCAGTCCCAAAATGGTATGATCCCAAGAGTTCTTCTCTAACTGCAGGTAGTGTGCACTACTGTGTAACTACAGTATGTGTGTGTGCACACCCTTTGCACACACACTGCTGAATGCATGCATCTGCAGTAGAGATTCATTCCTTGTTATAATCTAAGGTACTACTGCGTGGCCCATGCCATCAACATTGCAGGAATATGATGGAGTAAGTCTCTAAAGAAATGATGTGACTGACACATATTCTAAAAACTCATCCATAGGAAGAAACATTTCAGCACATGAAAGCCAAATAGTATGGCTGATAGGTATGTCTTCTGTTATAAAACAGAATCAATTACTGGGACAAATTGAAAGGTTTGAGTATATTTTTGTATCTCCTGGAACAGCAAATGTCACAGTAGGTAAAAGAGTGCAAACACTGGGAAATGCTCAAGGGAGCAGAAAGCTGAAATACTTACATCATGAAGAGGATATGCAGCTGTATAGGTGCCATTATTTAGCAGTCTCTTAATCCCAAATTTTTTCTTCCCTTCTTCTGTTCCGTATGGGCAACGTGTAAGAATATAATTAACCTGAGATTCAAGAATGAGAATTTCAGACCTTTCCTATCCAAGGCCATTTAATAAAAACCTATAATAGATGTGCAGTGTGTATAATCCGCAGGAACAACATGCAAAAGCAAAAGGTATTTCTTAGAAGGCCTTATCTCATATAAGAATACTGGGGGCATGGTTACCTTGTAGACATCCAGAAGGTCAGTTCTGACAACTATTCTATATTTCAAAGAAAGGATGCACAGGTACCCAGGGCCCTCTGTTACCACAGTTTCTATACTCACTCCTTCCTTACATGAATATTCTGATGGGGCCATGTAAATCCACATGTGAAAATAAGCAGCCAAATTCACATACGTACTATTCTGTTTCTCATGGATGGTGAGAAGAAAGTGCTCTCGTCATTGATGAGGTACAGCTCCTGCTTGTCCTTGCTGAATGGTGCTGTGAAATAATCTGGCTCAGGGTGCATCACCTTCTCAGGCAGCCTCAGTGGGAAAAGCACACAGTCCAGGGGATTCTCCACCATGGGGGGAATGTCATTTTCCCTGATGGGAACTTTAATGTTCAGCACTTCTGCATATGTGATCAGAACCTCCCACGGTGCATGGATCTTCACAAAAAAAATCTTGCCATCTTCAGATTCCTGCTCCAGAAAAGTTAAATCAGACATTAGACCAAACTGTGTTTTATTGCAAGATTTATGGGAATATTTTTCATATAAAATGTATTGCCTTTCACGTATTTTTAAAGGATTTGAAAACAAAGTAGGAGGGAATAGAAGGACTTTTTCTGTGTGTAAATATATATTTACTGAAAAGCTTATCTGAGTGGTTGGCTGTTCATAAAAATAACCTTTGCACTACTACAAGCTCACAAAGGTTTTTCCAACTGTATTAATCTCATACACCGAAGCCTGAAAATTCTCATTACACTGGAAACACAAAGAATAATCATATCATAGGCCTCATGTAACATGTATGTTCTTCTAGTGCTGCTCTGCATGCACAGTAGAAGTTGGCAACCAGAAGGGTTTTTAATGTTGCTCAATTAATTCTCTACCTATGGATGTTACAGAGTCTGAACTTCTTCAAGAGTTATTTTACTCAACTCAGCCTCTGGCATGCTGACTCCATCAGTCAAAAATTACACATCCTCCAGTTATTACAGCTAACAGTACCATTAATCAAACATCCTCGAGGTTACAGGGTCCTTCCTCATAATTACAACATCCAGTGGGCATAACTAATCCATTCACTTCCTTCCAAACTTGTTACTCATTGTTACGTTGGATTAAAATCAGCTGTAAGCATACTTCCCATTTATGTGGATATAAATCATATCACATTTTGCCTTCTTGTTACAAAAGCAAAGGCTTTTTTTTTGTTATGAAAGCAAAACCAAAAGCTTCCTCTTGAATCAAAATTATTCTGCTTCCAAAATTCTTATCAATGTATCTGGAAAAAGCACTTAAATAAACACATTAACCTCGTTTCCCCTAAATTAGTCACACTCCACAAGTAATTTATAATTTTTTACTTGAAATCCCCAAGTAATTTATATTTTTTCTCAGAGAAAGAAAGTGGTTTATTGATTTCCAGGTCCTATTCTTTTGGTCCTAATTTGTCTTTTTTTTTTTTTACCTTCTTGTCTTCTGTTTCTAGCTCCAAACCAGCCTTTTGCAGGTTGCTCTCAAATTCTTTTCTCCTTTCCTGAAGAGAAACAAAGACACTTTAGTAACTGATGAAGTTAGCAACTAATTGATCACTCACCGATGACTCACTGGGCTTCTCTCCTCTCAGCTGCCCTGCTGACAACCCCTTAAGGCTATGTGACTTTCTCAAAGCAAGCAGACAAAAACCAGCCCATACATACCAGGCCACTTTCTAGTGACGGCCAGCTTTGTGATATGAACCCACCAGGAACTGCACTGACTAGCCACAGGGCACCCACTGGGTAGGAAAAGGGTTTGTCTGGGCTATCTGGGTCATCAGAGACGGCAATTGATGTCTTTCGTCTTGAGCACTTCTGACTCCAGGAGGCTGGTGTGTGGGGTGTGATCAAGTTTAGCTACATTTCCACGAGAAAGATGAAAAGAAAAATTCTGGAAGCACGTGAAAGACTGAGTGCTTACAGCTTCATCTATTTACCTCATCTATTTCTTTTGTATATTTAGACATTCAAGTACTGATTACAGACAATTCAAACAGTATTTCACAAACATCACTGATAAGACCAACAAATCACTGCATGTGTTTAGCTTGCATAAAGTCAGCATGGACTTCATGCAGAGATAACAAACCTGCCCATGGCAATGTGTGGTGGCTGCATGACCTGTGTGAGCTTGATATTCCTCTTGAACTCTTTTTTTTTGCAAAGTAATTCCTAAGTTGTGTCTTTAGGCAAGGACATTTTCTTCCTCTCCTTCTCTGTATAATTTTTGCTCCTATTGAGAGACTATTAATTTCCTCTTAATTATATAAAATTTGCTGAAGAACTTGCAGAATAACAATAAATTAAGCCAAATATTGAGCCCTACCCCTCTTTAAAATGCACAAGCTAGACCACAAATTTATTTCTAGCTAAACCCTACCATGCTGTCTAATGTTTCTTCTATTGAAAAGTCTTAAATTACAGTCTTCAAACACACTTAAAAACCCCCAAAACACGATAGTTTTCAGCCAGTTTTCTGTTCCTGCATGTCAGTGAGGAGTAGACTGCCATTTTTGCATTTCAGTTTGCATAACTTTCTCAGACAAATGAATGCAGACTGAAGAATAGTTTTCATAGCCCTCAGATGTTTTCCTGTGTTAGTGGCCTCTCATTTTTATGTGTCACATCTGATTTTGCCAAATATTACTAGATGTTAAATTAGACACTGGACTATATAAACTTATGATTATGATAACTCCTGAGTTCTAGCACATACAGGGAGTAAAAGCAATTTCATGCACTATTTTTCCTACAAACCTGCCTAAATGCACCTGTATAAACATGTCAGAGAACTCTGGTTTGCTGACATGATAATCAGATAGAGAACACCACAACTAAAAGGTGATTTAAGAATATATGTTAAGATGCTATAGAAAAGCTGACATTCAAGCCTAGTATCCAAAGCTATATGCTACTCTGGATTACCTTTTCTCCTAACAAAGCATGCTGGTGTGTATTTTTCTCCAGCAAACACTGGAAGAGAGCCAAGCAAGTCAGCTCAGAGGCTTCTCTGCCACCAGACACCAGCCAGCTTCTCTCCAGTTGTGCTGCTCAGGAGCAGACAGAGCCAAAGGGTCTCTGGCCACATCTTATTATCTTTCCTTACAATACACTTAGTGTGATGAACTGCAGTGCTCTAATAGAAATGGTGCTTTTTTTACCACCTTGCTCTTCTTCCACAAGCCCCCTCCTGAAACCCATGCAATGTACTACACTTTCCAGTTAATGGGAAAAACATTTTTAAAAGGAAATCAATCTGCTGGGAAAAAAAAAAAAAATCCTCCCCTTTTTCTTGCCAAATACTTGATTTCTTCATGTCACCATCAAAGGCTTAAAATGGACAAAATGTATCCTTGAACCAGAGCTGGTTCCTTTTAATGTGTACTAAGAATTTTAAGCTTACTGCCCCAAACCTAATAAACTATCCCTGATTATTTCTGACTCTGCTGTAGATGCCAATCTGCAGTCAAGGAGGCACAAGGGAAGCTCTGTAAGTCATCACATCCACCATATTATGTGGATATCTCACATAATGTGGGGTAAGCACAGACTAACTTTATCATCTAACATGTGCTGGGCTGTAATGAACCATCCAACTAAGATTAACAAAGCAAAGTCCAAACTCCAGCAGTATTATTGTGCCCAAAGCAAATGCAACACTGCATTATCAGGTACCTAGAGAAGAGAGATAACTTCTATAAACCTGATTGTGATAAGAATGCTGGTACAACAAGTAACAATGCAGGTCCAACTCCTGGTGGGTCCCTTCTGACTCAGCATATTCTGTGATTCTTTAACTCTATGAATTCCTGGCCTGCACAAGACACTCCAAGAGTCACACTGTGTGCCTAAAGTGCTGTGCGAATGTTTCCTGAACTCTGCCAGGCTTGGTGCTGTGACTACTGCCCTGGGGAGCCTGTTCCAGTGCCCAAACACCCTCTGTGTAAAAAACATTTAGTCCTAACACACAACCTAAACCTCCCCTGACTCAGCTTCATGCCATTCCTTTGAGTCCTGTCACTCACTGGTCTCAGAGAGAAGAGATTGGTATTTATCCCTCCTCTTCCCCTCACAAGAAAATTGTACACTGTGATAAGGTTTCCCCTCAGTCTCCTCTTCTCTAGGCTGAACAAACCAAGTGCTCTTGGCTGCCTCTCATAAGGCACCTCAAGGCCCCTCACCAGCCCCATGGCCCTCTTTTGGACAGTCTCTCAACCTCTGTCTTTTTTTTATATTGTGGTGCCCAAAATCGCACACAGAACGCAAGGTGACACTGCCCCAGCTCAGAGCAGAGCAGGACAATCCCTCCCTTTCCTGGCTGGTGATGCTGTGCCTGATGCCCCACTAAGAGAGGGCTGGCCCTCCTGACTGCAGGGCACTGCTGACTCATTGAACTTGATTGTTGTGGGTTCCTTCCAGGGCAGGATATGCTGGGATTCCTTCTGCAGCTACCAGCCAAACTTCTGCAAAGCTGCGTGGTGTGGTCCGAGTTCAGAGCCCAGCTTTCAGCCTCTCCTGCAGACCTGGGGGTGGCAGCTGCTAACAGGGCTAACAGCAGCAAGAAGCATCTGATACTTGCTGCCCATGGCTCCCTAACTCTGGCCTGGCTGGTACCTCTAGGAAAGCAGAGACTTCTGTCTGAGATGATGAAAACCAGGAAAGGATCTCAATAACATTTCCTTCTGTATCTCTGTACCCCACTGGGGACAGAGGGACTTTGCTTCCAGTCAACACAGGAGTGGAGTTACTTTGCACAGAGATCTATGCTCTGTAGTTCTTGTGAAGAAATATATTTATGGACAATAAAGATTATGTCGTGGTCATACATCAACACTTTGTTAGAATTTTTATAAATTCTATTTATTTTTTTTAAGTTCACATACATTTCATATGGTGGTGAAATATTTCCACATGTGCTGGAGGCTTTAAGCAATAATATTGTCTTAAAAAATTGTAATCCTAATTTTCGTTCAGAGACCTTTGTTGTTTGGATCTATTCATGTAGCTTATAGAAGGCAAGTTCAAAACAGCATTCCAGTTGAAACTAGAATGTACCTGGGAATATCAAAAAAGTTAAAAGTTGTTCTGCATGAAACTAAGGGAGAAGATGAACAGACTGTCTCTTGCATCTGTATCAGGGATATGTTGAAACACACAAAGAAGTTATTTATCCCATTCTTAGAAATGCAGAATAAAGGTGTTTACTTGAGACTAGGAAACAAAACCCTTTGTCACAACTGCTATTCTCCTCATATAAACACTTCTATTCTTAGCTGTTCCATTTTACTGCATCATTGTACTACCACAAAAGAAACATTTCTTTCTATGATAACTGTACAACAGCAAGTACAGTGTATGTCAGACAAATTCCAGAGGCTGAAGTCCATCAATATTTAAATCTCGTTACCACAAAGACAACACAGTACTTCTATGCTAAAAAGTCTGCACTAATTTATGGACATTCTAATTGCATAAATATGTATAGTGAACATAATTGTAGGGCATATGCAGATGCCCCACAAACTGTGTAAAAAAAATTGGTATCTCCAAGACTGTTCGTCCAGTGACCACAGAGTTTATCTACAGGGCCAATGACCTTCCTCCATGAAGCCATAAACTCTTTTGCAAGGAACAGACATACACAGAATTAAATATCACAAGACTTAATGTGGATGTTTAGGCCTTTTGAAAGACAGAGGTATTCTCCTAGGAAGTGCATTTTTATGTAAAAAAAAAAAAGGACAATATTAGCTACTAACTCTTGGGCTTTTTCCCATGTGAATTCTTCAGTCAGTAATGACAGCCATGAACATGGACGCTGGTCTGGCAAAGATTCCTACTACCCCCTAATGAGCCATAAATCAATGAGAAGGAAACTGCTGCACACAACATGAGTGACTAGACTGACCATCTGACTCGTTTTCCTTCCCACCTGAAACATAACCTAAATAGTATACATTTCTTCCCACATTTTAAATAATTCAAGTATGACTAATGGAAAAGTTTAAGAGTTGCTTTGACAAATTTTGCATGAGTATCTTTCTTTTCTCAACACTGAGTGGCCTTCTCTTCCTTCTTTTTGAAATGCATTTTGCTTCAGGGGAGAAGAAAGCATCTAGCTAGGAGTATAGCCTGACAAAGAGTCAGGGTGAGTTTGAAAAAGTATGCTTGTATATAAACCTATGGTATCATAGCTATCAAATAACCTGGTGTCCCAAGAAAATCTTTGGTATGTGGCTAGCTGAGCAAAGCTGACTGAAATGCTTAATCTGGGAAAAGCATCAAACAGAGACATGACAAATTTTTTTACGTAAGAAGAGTAGGACAGAGGGGCTGTGTTCTGTGCTGGATTGTATGTGCATGCAAGGACAGGCAGCAGCTCTTAATGACAACAGTATTTTCTTCATGAAAGAATGAAAGCAAGATGTAATTTTTTTAACAGCCTAATCTCACAGTATTTTTCCAAAGGAAATTTGAATTTTTAATTATGAAATACTTTAATATGACAAGATAAAGATTGTAACTGTCCTTTGCTTCAAAGACCAATAGTTTTGATCATGATTTTGTCATAAGCATTGGTGTAATTAGTTTTTTTCATATACCCTTATCTTTCAGAAAAATATGATTACTTAAGAACGTCATTTTTAGTGTCTCTCTCCTTTTAAAATTTTTTTTTGATCATGAATAAACTTTGGATTTATATATTGGAGAGACTAGTTTGTAAATGTAACCTCTCCTGAAAGACGGTAGCGAATATAGAGAAAAAATAAATTTAAATCCTTACTTTTTAAAAAATTGTGCTTTATATAAAATTTGTTGTCTTGACTGCCTCTCATTATACCGGATTTTTTATATAGCTTGAATTTATGTTAGCCAAGTGAGATCTCATGTGTCAGTGTGAGCATGTAACAAACAGGTGTCATTAACTGATTCCATCTGACCTATTATTACCATTCAGGTAACTGGGTCTTGCTGGCAAGTTCAAGGATTATCATTAACTGGCATTTTAGAGAAAGTTTGTTTTTGTGCTCTGTTACATAGGAGGGCTCTTATCAAAGCCACTTTAAATATTCTTCTAGAAGAATGAACACACATATGTAGACAGTAGGTCAAACACAGGGAAAAGCTCCAGGAGGACATGCTGTGTTTGTGTTACTCAGAGTATATTTTAAGAAAAGAGTCTCAAAAGTATTAAAGGAAAACTGCACTGAGTCTTGGAGCTAAGAATCTATTTCTCCTCTAACTACAGTCAAAGGGTATGAAAAATTAGTCATTGTTAAATCTTGTTTGGATGACCTTTGCTTATTTAGAAGAATAATCTTCCTTAATTTGAAAGTATTTGCAGGTGCAAGTATTTACAAATATCTCTCCCAAGTTTTAGCTAGACTATTAAATGCAGAAGCAAAATAATTTGGATTTCTTTGCTCCATTGTACAATATACTGCTCAGCCTAAGTAATGAAGAGTGATCAATTCAATAAACATAGACACAAGAGTCTAATAAAATTGGATCCTAACAAACAACAATAAATTACACAGAAATGTTCATACATGGAATTGCTTTTCACATAGATTTTTTAGGTAAATTCTATTCCAGATGAGTCTAGTGATTTGAAAGGGTTAGTAACTGATATTCATTTTATTATAAATAAAAAATAGGAGACTTCAAAAAGACAAACTTACCAACTTTTTTTCCCATTCCTTATTAAGATCATCCACATAGGAGAGAACAAAATCAATTCTCCTGACACCATCCCTGAAGAAAATAGAATCTTTGCTTTGATGTCTTTTATCAATCTGTAGAAGATACAGGCATATGAATAAAAAAAACCAAGCACTGCTGTTTCTCTAAAATGTCACAGAAAGCAAAGAAGTTCCCCCATATTGCCACAGCTCTTCAGTTTCTTTATTCCTGAAGATCTATCTGGGCATGTTTTAACAAGGGCTACATCTAGTTTTAGTAATTTCAAAATCAACCGCACATGTCCGCAAGCATTACATGTAAATAACTACTACAGGAAAAATAAATATATATATATATATATGTTAGTGTAGCAATACTTGTGAATACTTGAAGCAGGTAGCAAAATGTAAATTCCATGCATTTTCCTCTATATAACAACATTCACTAAATCAACCACCATAGAGACATATGTCCCAGCAATGACCACACATAAAAATAGCTCACAAAAATACAGGGGTGATGTTTCAACATTGAAACATATTTACTTTCATGGGAAAAAAATACACCTAATAAAAGATATCAATGTAACAGGGTAATTAGTATTCCAGTTGATCTATTAAAGGCCATATTTAAATTTACCAACATGCCAGAATGTCTTAGTAACAACATCCACCTTTGTCACTATTAGGCCACAGTAATTAATGTTAGGCAAATAAAAGACTGTAACCCCATTCTCCTAGGGAAGTTAACTCATTAGGTAATATTGTTTGTTATCTTATCAATATTCAGCTCTATCAAATCACATACAAGACATACAGCAAAATGCTTTTCATAGAAGAGAATATTCTAGTTTAAACGTAACTCTGTGCTGAGGAAGGTTGCTGTTACTTTTTCAACCACATCTATCAGCAAAAGTGTATTTGTATAGGGCTGAATTGGGGTTTTATTTTATTACAGTAGGAACAAAACAGAGTATTATGTCTCTGGCTTTTCCCTCTCATACCATGCAAGGATGCATGTGTTCCCTGAGAAAGCATAGAATATTTATTTGTAACTGTGAACCTTGCTCCCAGTTAACAAAAGGCACCACACAGTGAAGCATGTTATTACTGCAGCATCCAAGCCACTTGCAATAGCATTGATCACTGCTTTACCCTGAGACGTCGCTTCAGGAACAGATTAAACTTCCTCCCACTCTGCTGGAATAACCAACAAGTAGTTAGCAGGCCCACTGTTTCTCTCCAAGAACCATCTGCTTCAAGCACATACACCCCAACTACAGTGAGCAAGAAATCCATGTCCTTCAAAGTTAGGAAAAGCCTCCAAACATCAGAAAAACACAAGCACCTGCAAATAATATGACTAGCATGTCTTTTTTATTAAAGGCAAAGCTGGGCTGGAATCCAGCAATAAAAAATGTTTTAAGACAATAACTTCTATAATACTACTTAATATCATTTGGATACTTCAGCAGATTTAAAAAAGAGCAGTAAGAAAGTGTTTTTGAGTGTAGAGCAAAGGTACCAAAAGACTGGCTCATGCATAGTGCATGCACGTTTCTGTAATGCCTGTGTTCGGTCGGACCCACTGGGACATAAAAGACAAATGGCAACCATGTAATTCCAGAGCTGACAAAATTACAAGTAACAATATCCACATAATTCATGTGTTTATCTTTAAATAGGCTGAAATTAAATAAAAATAATTGAAAATCCTATTGTTCCCTAGTGTTGCACAACTTTATGCATCTTCATTAGACACACTAGTAACTGCTGACATTAGACACTTGAAGCAGCCATGCATTATCGAGAACTCCTGTATTCCTATCCTAGCCCTTGGGGAGCTTCAAAACACTGCTGCAAATCAATGCAGCACAAAAGAAGCTAAAATAAATTATTTCCTGAAAATGCTGCCATCCGTTCTTTGCCTTTCCTCTTCAGCAATTCTGTTTTTTAAGGTTTTTTGTTGTTTATCTTCTTGAGAAATACTTACAGCAGATCAATTAGACTACTTTATATGGCTGAAATCAGGACAGCTACCTCAGAAATACCTTTGCTTCCAAATGCAGTACATCATCTTTAATGATTAAATGGTTCACAAAAAGAATGGAATCCAAGAGCAGAAAAGAAAAAGCATTTTTCTATTCTATTTTGTACTTACAGGTTTAGGTCTTTCTTTGCAAATATAATTGTGACTACATGCAAACTGCAAGTTCAGATACTGAGGTAATCAAGTTAAAACAGTGCATAGAACCATGATAACATCTGTATAGAATCAACAGTACTGTAATTATTCAGTATTACAGTAAGTAAACCCCAAAGTGCATTCTAACAACTTACAATGTTAGCAATTGCCCCGACCACTGATTAAAAAAAGACAGTGACTTTACAAGCACAGAAATTGTTCTAGTGCACTAAATTCATATACAGAAAGAAGAAATAAAACAATAAGCAATACTTCAAAAAAAGTACCCCAAATAGTTTGGGCTGCTTAGTTATAATCAGATTATTCAATACAATTGAAGAAGTATTTTATCTTCTGAAGATGTATCAGAATCCTCAGTAATTAAAGGTCTGACTATCAATTTAAGTCATTGTCAGATCTGCTTTTAGAAGGGGAAAACTTATTACTTCTTTCTCCTTCTGGAGATTATCCTTTGAGACACAGAATTATTCATTGTAGATAGTGACAAGCCTGCTTATTAAACCCATAAATTATTCCTTTCCATTTTGCTGCATTTGGATTTCACAAGGAGAACAAGATCAACCTTGCATATTCATGAAGGTTTGTGCATACATGTGTGCCTACAAGTTTAATGTATATAAAAAGTTTGTAATTTGCATTGATTCTATCAGTGAGTCATTAAACATTTGTACATCTTATTTCTTAACAGTTCTTTCCAGAACTGCATAAATGCAGTTAGTGATCCTCAACAACCTGCAGTTATTAAATGAAGGTACACCTCATCACAGAAAATATTCTGAAATGTCTCCTTCTGCAATACAAGTAATCAAATTAAAACTTCCCAACACAGTACAGATAGCAAGCTGCAGCTTTTTAGTAATTAAGTTACACCCAATGAGGAACTACAGAAGAGATGGAGCCCTGAGGCATATGGTGAAAACTCAAGAAGCAACAACCACAAGTCACAACAGGAGAAATTCCTACTGGATGGGAGGCTGTGGTTGAGTGGGAATGGGTACAACAGATTGCCCAGAGTGACTGCATAATCTCCATCCTCAGAGACAACACAGCCTGATTAAGCTAGGCCAGGGCTGATCTGCACTGACTGTGCAACCTGATCTACATTTGAAGCCAACACTGCCTTGAGTAGGAGGTCAGCCATCCAGAGGTCCCTTCCAATGCAAGTTCACTGCAGGATTCCATGCAATCACATTATTGCAAACATTCAGCATTTACCACAGCTCTCAAAATGTCAAATAAATCCTTCAACTACAAAGAAAGTTACAAAACTCACCTGTTCAAAAAACAAATAATGCCCTCCTGTTATCCTGTAATAGCTTTCCAGACTCATTAGTCTAGTTATCTCTCTAAGAACTGTGACCACTCAGCTTGCAGACAGATGAGCTATTGAATGCTGTAATGGTCTATCATGAAGAGATAAATTTTGTCTTCATGTGGCATAAGTGCAAACTAACAGGATTCATATGGTATTATATCAATAGTTATAGTTATTCTATATTTGATGATTTCTCCCTAGACACCCAGCAGAGGCTGGGGTATTGGACCACGTCCAACTAAACAACCCTCCAAGTACCTAGACTTGCAATCCTCACCTCAGACACAATCCACAGCCCTGCAGTAGGAAACCCTGACTCAACAGGACAGGTGACAGGAGAGACCAAGATGTCAGCAAGGAAACAAACCACAGTTCAAGATGAAGAAAGGCTGTAAGAGCCCACAGTCCATTCTGCCCAGACTGGCTTGGGCACGGTGCGTAAATGCTGGCTGGCAGCCCCACACGACACCCAGATCCACCCAGACTTGCCATTCAGTGTTGCTGAATGCTGAGGAGTCCTTGGCTGCCCTGCTCCACAGGTGCCTTTGAGACACTTCTCCAGGGCCAAGGCAAACAGCTGAGCACAGGGAGCTTGAGAGGTGAAGCAGCTGCTGAAGTGTCAGGAACCACCAACACTGGCACAGAGAGCGCTTCAGAGGAACCACTGAGGGCTGGAGCTGAGCCACGGGCAGCGGTCTGAGTGTCTCTGTGGCCTCACCTGCCCCTCTGGCTCACGGACAGTGGGCCCTGGGCACTGTGGGCAGCTACCCCGTGATGGGTTAGTGGTATCACAGCACCCAAAACACAAATATGCTTTGCAGATTATACCTGAATTATTTAATCCTGTTTGTTTTTATGGGACTCTGAGGGATTTCTATTTCTGGTTATCCATCCAACAGGAAATGTATCCTTTCAGGTCACTTAGCACAGCTCTCACCTTGGCATGGAGCTTCCTCCAAATACACTCTGCTACTAAATAACCCAGCCCTCTCTAAGTCCATGCCTCAAAGACAGGGAAACTTGTCCTAGAGCAATACTTTTCAGATTATTACTCAGTCAGAAAACTGCAAGTTCTTTATGTTGAGAAACACCCTTCCCAAATTCAGTGCCTCGGACCTCAAGGTTTCCCAAGTGTCCAACCCCACAGAGTGGGGACTGCAGGTTCACACCTGAGCACCCTTCCCCTTCTGCTTTTGTATCTTGTATCTTTTTTGTGGGAAGTGGTTTAGAGCAGCATTTTCAGTAACAAAGCATTAACCAATACCAAGCAGAGATGGAGGAACCCATGAGCTTCATTAATTACAGCACAGGGAAGCACCTCTGGCTGTGACTAACAAAAAAGACTAGATGCTACATTAATACCATGGGATGGTTTTTATGATCCCCTATCAGCACATCAAGGAATTCCATTATCACAGTTGTACATTACCAGGCAAAAAAACTACCTGAAACTACAACATTAAACTGATTTATAACGTTTTACTGGCTTAAAAGATACAGTCTGCAAACAAAATATTTATTTTATTAACTGCATACCTTTGACAATCACACAGCAAGTTAGATGTAAAACAGACACTGTAAAAACCCCAAAGAATTACATTAAAATGCAAGTAGGTAATTTAAGAATTAGCAATCTGTGGCAGAAAAACTTTCAGAATACAAAAATGGACAAAAATAGAAGGTTTGAAAGCTGAACCAAAATACAAGAAAAGTCTCCATAACTGAAAGGGTAGGAAACATTCAATGGCTTAAAAACAAAGCTATCAACTTCACTTACATCCCCAGTTTGCATGGAATATTTCTATACTCCTCCTTTTCACTGAATTAAAACATGCTACAGGAAAAACACATGGCTTTAAGTGCTGCTACGCTAAATATGAATATATATATTTATACATATATATGAACTTAAACATAATTTTATAAATACATATCTAAATTATACAAATGTATTTCCTGGAAATACATTTACAGAACATACACAAATATACAGGTATTCTCCTGAAAATCAAAATGGCATATTTTTGGTTCATGCACTCAGTTCCCACTTTACTAGAGACCCTTTCCATGAAGTTCTCATCATTATTCTTCCTTGAAGGAATCCACGCAACTGAAGAGCTTACTCACTTTAAAGACAACATGAAAGACAGAGTGTATTAACAACACTCTTAACACACCCATCCCAATTTCCAGTTACACTTCATGGAGGCTGTAAGGTTGCATACAAAACTATAACCTTTCCCATCCAAAGAAACACAAAATCCCATGTATTTCTTGTAGCTAAAACTTGCAAGCTGCTTTTTTCACCTTCACTCATGTTTCAATTCTTAAACACATTAAAATCTGAAAGCTTGAAAACATGCATTTCAAAGCAGTTTAAGACACCAAAATATTCACACTGAAATATAAATGCACATAAAAAGCCTCTCAGGATAAAAGAATACATTAAACAAGAACAGAACAAAGAAAAATAAAAGTAAGCTAGGAGAGCGTATGTGTTAATGGAAGACACCAGAGCCCAAAGTAAGCAAGCAGACAGTTTTAATACACCTCAGCATGTACTTCTCCAGTTATTTTAAATGACTTTTTGTACTTCTCCATAAACCAATAATGATTATTTTAAGTTTTCTGATATATTTGAGAATTTATATAGTTATCTTGTCTGTGAATTTCAGTAAGTGGCTATCCTGAGCCTTTCCTTATTATTTACTACAACAACAAAAAAAAAGAGGCAATATATTTCAATTGATGTCAGTGTTTGTTTCTTGCTCTTTAAAACATTTTAAAGTATCATGCTGACTCACAGAACCCTCAGGGCATCATGATAAAAAGGAATCCCACATTTGTTAATAACACCAGAGTCAGAATACAACCTATATCCCATCAAACCAAAACAATGATAAAAAAGCAAACTTTCCAGTTTTCTCCACCGATCTCAACTTTTCAATTTTGTCTATTATTCTTTTGATTTATTTGAATTTATCGTTTCATTCATCTCTAGGAATAACTGCAAAACCACGTTCATTTTTATCAACTAGAAAAAATTGCTTTTAGAAGGATGGCATCCTTGAAACTGGAAAATTTTCTGGTGAGGGATGTTTTGGCATACTGTAATAGAAGACGCCACACAAATTCATGCAAGGAAGCATGAATACTTCTTACTGCTTACCACTTGATGTTCAGGGATGAGTAAAGTAGTCTCAGTGCTGTTTAGGCCCTGCCAGTGGCATCACGGGAAAAACAATGCTGTTAGCAATGATGCAAAGGCTAATTCAGTTTTAAAAGTAAAGGCTAATTCAGAAGAAACAGTGTAGTTCCTCGTGTAAGTTGCTGAAAAGCTCTTCTGAGTGATACATGAATTTTCAGTTGAGATAGTCAGAGTTTAAACCAACCTCTATTCTGCCGAGCAGGTTGGTCTCTAGCCTATAGTACCAACTTTTACATGGTCCATACAGATTTTTAAGCACTAATAATTACAATTTTTGATAAGAGTTAAACAGTATTCCTCATCATTTCCATTACAAAAAATTACAGTCTAAACAAGTTGGTACAGATTACCATTTATAAACTGGTGAAGAACAACTGTTAATAGTACTCTTATTTATTTTGATCCCAAAGAGAGAAAATGTACACAGCATGGATGACTGGGCATTCGGAACAAATGTGCTGCCCCTTACTTGGCTATTTTTTAACTACAAACTGAAATTACACAGTGTACACTGAACGAAATCAAATGCAGTGAGACAAATCCTTAATCTCACAGTGCAGACAAGGTAAATTGGTACCAGTAATTGCAGTTATACCTAATGAAATCAGTGAGGGCTTCCCAGCTTCCAGTTCTGACCCACACTCAGTGAGGCCCTACCCTTGATTTTACTTGTTCAAGATCTGGGTGCTCACTGTTTTCCTGTATGCTGGTGTGGAGGCTGATGCAACATTCTTGAGCCAGACTCCACACAGGTAGGACAGCCATCCTTACACACATGGCCATCAGCTCTCTGGGGTCCTGGCCCACCACTGCGGCCTTTCAACAGTGAGGGGCTTTGAGATCAGGTGCTGCTATTGGAATGAATAATGGTTTACAATCCCTCAGCAGTTTCTCAGTATCTAATTCTGTTAGTCAATATCTTATCACATTTCTGTTTTGTCTTGCTTTTGTGTGCTTTGAACACAAACCTCAGACAGCTTTAAACAGTGCAACCAAATAGTGCAAGTCCATTATGAAAATGCAATAGCTCTCTGTGGAATTAAATTAACTTTCAATAGAAGCAGAATATTAACAGCATTTTATTATTATTGTATCATTTACTGGTTTAGAGTCGTAAAATTTCAGAAGGTTTATTACCCCAAATGCAATTTTCATAAAGTACTGTTTATTGTTTTTTAAATAATATTTTTCACTTTTATTACTATTTTTCTTGAGAGAAACCAATCATTCCTGACCTGGTTACACATTAAGCAACACATACACACATCTTCACATTCTTTTTGAATGATGCCATGTCTGGGTATTTGCTTATCTAAGTAAGTCAAAAATGTCCTTTTCAGAATGCAGTAAAATAAACAGAAAGATCAATCTGTTTTTTGGCAAGGAATCCCCCTGAGAAACAGTGCAAATATAAATAGCTGCACTGTGCTCTTACTGTAAGACAGCCTGAACTGGGTTTAGAGGTCTAATCCTCCTGTCACTGATGCTACTGGAAAAATTTGCACTTTCGTAGAGAAGTAAGGGCTGAGACACTTAAGTGGGAAGTTTTTCCTCCAATTATACACCATAAATACTTGCCATGGAAAGAACTGTACACCGATGAAAGCACAGCCTTGCTTTTCAACGCTGCCCTACGGCCCCTGACCTCTCCATTGCACACATTCCCCCCCACACACTCTGGTACCCTTCCAGCTGCTTTCATCCAGCCTCTCCATCCCCTACTCCTCCCACCCACCGCTCAATACCTCCTCCATGGTTAGATGGAAATAAAGGCTTTAGCCACCCACTGGTCCTTATTGCCCACACTGCTTCACTCAGAGACATAACTTTACTACATCTAGTGAAACACAAGGCCGTGAGGTGAAGACACACAGCTGGCAAAGGCCTTTGTACTTTCCTATGCATTCTGTTAAATGCTTTCCTGTTAGCATGGGATCTTACCCTGCTCAGTATAACTGTCAGAAATTAATTAGCTCAAGTCATTAGTATTAACTATTTTTAAAATGGTGCTCATACCTTCTCCTGCGCATTTCAAGCACTCTGATAGAAACACACTGCTTATTCATGATATGCCAAAGTCTGTGTACAGCACAAAGGAGCTCCAGCGTTGGTAACACATGACATGCAAAACAAGAATCAACTCAAATAATCAATCCAGCTTTGTTGAGATGAAAAATGAGAAGGTTGGCAGTGGTGACAGCAGCGTTGGGTTGGTTCCTCTCACTCTGGCATCTACTCTCTTAAGTATTTAATGCACTCTGGTTCTTCCCAAAATAGCCCTTATGTGGTTTTGTTAGACTTGGAAGAAGTATGTTTTTACTTCTTTCTAGATTTTCAAACCAATTTGGCCCATTTTTGCAATATTAACAATGGTATTTTATGTTTCTCTACTTGAAGACCCACCAGTCTCAACTGAAAAACGAACAAGCATGAAAAGTAATGCACAATGTGATGGTGCTTCTTCAGAAAAAAAACCCCAACCAATTAATTTGAAACACCTGCAGCACCAAAAAAAAAGACTACCTATGAGTCAAGCCGTAATTGTGGTAGAAATGCATTGCTTTAATAAATTTGCCAATTTACTTCTGCTAACCTGGCTTAAATAAAGACAGCTTGTTCACAGATTGTCTTATGATTAAGTTACATTATGGAAAATCCTGATTAACAGGAATTTTTAGTAAGCATTTTCTTGGTGTGAAATTAACAGAAAGGTAAAAATTTAATGTATAACTGTGCAAAATCAATTCCTATCTCCTTACAGGTAGAATAGTGCACAGTTCCTGCAGCCTTACTCAGACAGTAGAGTGATCACCTGCCTTTTATGAGGAGGAGTCCACATGGATACCAAGCAAACATCTCAAATTACTTTGTGCGTCTTAATTGGAATAACAAATAGTCCTCTGTAATAGATGGACCTCTACAGATGTTGATAAACTACAGACTGGTGATTCAATTTTGCACAAAAGCTGTATTAATTTTACATTTATCCCATCTGAATGGCCTGAACTTTTACTATTAGTAAATGTAATACAAATTCAAATTTTTAACCTTTCCTCTAATCTTAAAATAACTGAGTGATCTTCTTTCCTCTTAGGCACCCTATTTTGTCAGTGTGTTTCATCTTTATTTACTTATTAACCTGAAAAACTAATTACAACCCCTGAGCAGACACATCATCATATATTTTTCTAGTGTGCTTTCTGCACAAATATAAAGCACAGAGGAAAAAAGTTTCTCAGGTTTTATTTCATTCATTTTCCAATTTGCTTGAAAGGACTTTTAGAGGTATTTATGTATTTCTTGGAAGAACACCATAAAGACTGATTCAGGTAGATTCTATGCAGGGATTCACTGAAGACAGTTGCCCATCCCTAACAGAAGTGGCTGTCTATGTATTACTGATTAAACAAGGACATAATTTGAAGCAGTCCTTATTTGAAAGCACTTATTTGAAAATACCCCATCATATCCTTTTTTCTCCCCCTTCTCCAGTCTGATGTTTGTGGAAAACATCTCCTTGCCTCCCTGCATGACAAAGCATCTAGAAATTATTTATGCTATAAGTATTGGAATATGAAAAGCTGATGAAGTCCAAGTGATCTTATTTCTTTTGGTCCTGTGGGAGATTTAAGAATAAGAAAAATGAGACTCAAGAAGAAGCAGTTAAAAAAAAAATGAAAAAAAATCCAGGGTGAAATAGGCAAGAATGCAAAATCATGAAGGACCAAATGCACCACTGATTGGTGCTCCAATGCTTTTGGAGTCATGGACTTCATCCAACTTGTGTATATATGCTGGTAGGCTTCACTACTGACTGTTCTTCACTTTTTGTTTTACTTGCATTGTTCCTTACATCCAAATCACATATTCCTTTGCAGATTACAAAAGAAAGAAAGAAAAAAAACAACCGACCACTGAATTATGGGTGGGTAATGTTTCTGCTGTCCATATTAAATCTAGATTTATTTTTTTCCCTCCTCTATTGCTAAATCAACAATAAGGCCATAGCTTTTTCTCTGTGCTGCTGAACAGAAGCATACTGTTGCTGGATGTTATGTTTTTTCTCTTCTAAAAGAAAAGACAGCCTGAGCATAATGAAGTAGGGGCCTGAATGGAAGTTTGTTTAACTCTTTCCTCTTAACTTTTTTTTAATTAATTGCATTTCTGTTTTAAAATTACTTGACTTAAATTGGTTTAGGAATTCCAAATGTTCATATTTTTTAACTGCAGAAACATTGTTAAATGACAAGAAAATTACCAGGCTATCACAGAGGTAAAATCATTTAATAGAGAAATGTGCTACCTGTCCAGCCAAGAACAAAGCATATTGACCTGAACTCAGAAGAGCCTTGGTGAAAGGAGGAGAAAACATGCTGGGATAGATGATCCTGCTGAATTCCTACAGGAATGCATCAAGGATGTTAAAGGTAGCCTAGCAAAGAACTGAGTGGAAAGAAATTCTTCCAGTTTATACACAAGACATCTGAAGCTGTGATAACACATGAAGACAAATAATTAGCATTATATGAAAAAAAATCCCATAAATATTAGGGGCTATCTTACTATTACAAATAATTAATAGAAGAACTTTTAAATATAGACTTAACCTGAATTTTAGGACATTAATCATCAAGAACTAAGCCAGTCATGGCTGATAAGTGTGAAACTGGGCAAGAAGATCAAGAGTAACTGTGACTTTACATCTGGCTAATGCACAGAAAGCAAAAATTGGATAAATGACAATGTGTTAGGGTTCATTGGGTAGGACAGGGCAAAGCACAGAAAAGTACTAACTTAAATGTAAGCAAACATCAGATAACCACCTGATCTGCAGAAACAAACTAAGGCCAAACAAGTTGTCTCAGAGGGAACAATGAAAACAACAGAACAATTCCCCCAAGTTATCAACTACTTACTGATGTTGCTAATATGACAATCACAATTCTTTGTGATATTTAATAACGAAGTATAAAGAAAAATAATTATGTCAGGAAACATATAAGTAGAGAATAAGAGAAAAGGCTGTGTGCAGTTACCAAGGAGAGAGTTTTGAGAGGATAACCAGATAAATTTCTCCCAGACATGAATGTGCTGAAGATCAAAGCCTCCTCCTTTCCCACCCCATCATGAATCTTTCATCCTTCAAACAAGGTTCAAATCCCATTTCCCTACATATATGACACATGTGGCACTCTTTCTCCCATGCTTCCTGCCTTTTCATATGTCCTAAGTCATGAACTGACTTCTTCCAAGCTTTGGTGAAACAGGTCATCTCTATCCACTCAGAGACTCTAGCAAGTAGCTCAGAATCAGCTTATCATGGTATGATGGCCACTGTTCAGTGAAGCATTTGATATGGCTGTTCACTGAAAATTTTCCTGGAGAAAAAGATTATTACAACTCCTACAACAGATTCAGAAGGGAATGGGGTGAACATATGGACAAGTTTTAAAATGGAACTGGTAAATTTATTAAAACATTGGGATGATATGGCTAAATGTTCTAAGAAGACAAAGATCTGGGTAATCTAGGAAGCCCTTCTGAGTTCTGCCTTCGTGTGATCATCTCCAGATTTGGTCCTCGGAAGATGCCAAGGACATGTTTTACTTTTAAAAAGCTCAGCAGAACAGCTGCAGTTTTTCAACACTTAATTCAACAGACATAATTTTTGATCAGTGCTCATGGCCAGTATGAGATAACAGAACAGCTGTTTCTTTTCCTATCTAAAACTTCCTATCTTCCTCTAAGCATGTAACAACAATAAAGAAATCAGACAATAGGGATGGATATCAAATATCAATGTAAAGATGACATTTTCAATATTCATTCTGAACCAGTTTCTCAACTGAATACTGGCCACACACTGCTACCTCTTCAAGACATTGTGCACTGTACATATCGAGCAATGAGGTATTGTGGAAAAATTTACAGCTGAAAATTTAGAGCTTTTCATGTTGCACACAGTGAGGTACTCCAGTAACTCAAACCCTCATTTGCTTTCTCATGAATCTTGCTGAGCTGTGACAAGGTGCCTAGAGCCGTGGAACTCCATGGCTCAAGTGTGCCTTGACTTCCCCAGCAAGCCAGCAATATAATACGCAGCACAAAACAAAGTACCTGGTTTGTGCAGAAACAGTATGCTTTTCCAACTGTCAAAATATTTAAAGATATGTGATTCTTATTTCAAGACTGATACAGGAAACACCATTAAGCTCATACTGTTTCCTACCACTTCTGTGCTGCAGCACTAACACTGGTAAGTCTCTTCTGAGACTCAGTGAGTGTCATGTCATATTCATGGCTTTGCTCTTTCAAAACAATACAGGAAAAAAAATTTTACATGGATAAAAAGGAGGTATAAGACAATCTAAAAGAAATACTAGTTTTGAAAACTAATAGTATTTTTCACAACAACCATTCTTCTTCCCTCCTACCAAGCAGTACATTAACTAACACCATTCGTACTGTACCTTACCTCAGAGATGCTTGGGATTTCTGATCCTGCAGTTGAAATAGTTTCAGGTCCATTGCATTCTTCCCCTAAGGAACATTGAAGAAGAGATTCACATAAATACATCCCTTTTTAAAACATATTGTATCTGCAAACTATGTGGACCTTGAAGGCATGGCACTATGAACAAGTAAAGGATGGAAAATAATACTCATAATACATAAAATCTTCAAGAATAGTTCTTTGGAGGAGAAAAAATGCTGCAAGACACAATATACTCAGTCTGTACTACCTTGGTGTAACCTTGCATTCACAGGAACGTATTTTTAACTGTGACAGAAAAAAAATCTGTTGTCATCACTTATCTTTCTTGTCTCAAATATCTACTAGGTCTAAGAGGCTTTCAACTCAGAGCTTTGCTGCCTTGTTATGGAAGTCCAATTACCAGTGGAAGTGTTTGCTAGAGATCAAATCAGGGTGTGGTTTTTTGCTAAGGAGTTAACTATGCATAACCTCAAGATTATAAATGCCCATGTAATGGAGGTATGACAACACGATCAAGAGTAGTAATATGAACTTAATTACTTAGCTTCTTGTTCAAAAACAAAGAAACAAACCCTAAAAAAACCCAGCTCCAAAACAGCAACTGATAACATAAACCAAACAAAAAAAACCTGCCTTCATTTTAACGACAGTAGTGAACTCCAACATGACATTCCCACAAACACAGTGATTTCACCAAAGACACTGTTACTAAAATGTTAATGCTAAAGGGAAAATCCTATTCAGTATCTTCATAATCTCAAATTGGATCAAGACACTGGCTGGTTTTGTGCCTCTAAATTTACACTGTCACCAGTTTCCTATGGAGGACAACTCAGAGCCCATAAGCCAGACTCCTGGCTTATGCCTGCTCCAAGAAGGTTTTTGCAAACAACCATCGCTGCTGATTAGCCAGACCAGGGTCTTCAATCAGGCATCTAAATCACTCTGCCAGAAAAGAATAAGCAGTTTTAAAAAATAGCTGATCAAAATCTAGACCGTGCACTGAAAAATGGTGTCTCTTTCAGAAAAGAGGATTCATCTTCTTTCTCCATTAAGGAAGCATTGCTGAGTATAGCTTAGACAGGACAGACTTACACTGGTCCACTGTCAAGACAACTACAGTTACATTATTTCTGCCAATAAAACAAGCCTACTTTTCTTTTTGTAATCTGCAAATATTTGATGTCAAAATTGTGTCCAGGCAAGATATAAAGTGGTTCTTCAAAAATATATAATAAGCTACTTAAGTACAGCTTGAGAGTAGCTACAATTTGTTTCCTACAATTTTTTTCTCTTTCAAAGTTCACTTACAGAAGATGGTCTCTGTAATTTTTAACTATATATATATGATATGATGAGAAACCAAGCAATGTATGTAAAATACAACAAATAAGTTTCTGAATGCCAAGACAGTTAGCACTGTCACATGCTATTCTGCTAAAGCAACTGGAAAATCTGTATTAGCAAATACAATCTGAACACCAGGGTAAAGAATGGGAGCATCCCTATCACGCTCTGCTGCCTGTGCTGCCTAAAGCTCTGGCAGGCAGGTGGCTACTGCAGACTTGGCCAAAGGTACCAGCCCAGGGCCTAGAAGCAGAAACCCAAATATTTTGTCACACAACTCTCCTATTCCGGGCCAGAAACAGTCTGACATCTTGTCCCTGCAGCAGGAACATTCTATTTTCTATACTGCTAAGGGAACTTGAACTGATTCAATGGCCTGTATCAGCCTTTGGGGGTGGGGTGGAGGGGTGTTCTGGATTTTATCCTTTCTGTAATTGTGAAAGTCTAACCTCAGAACAAATATAATTCAGAGTTCCACATTTTAAGTGCTTTCCCAGTAGCACAGGTGATTACTTATGCAACTTGTGGAACGAAATCCTCTTGATATCTCTGTTCCACTGGAATAAACCTGAATAACCTTAGAGCAGCACACGAGAAGGTAAAAAGAGAACACAAAACATGTATTAACTGAAAAGTACAACATACTCAGTATGTCCACTCCTTGTAAAACATGTAACCAGATCCCTGAACATGAGCAGCACAAGCAATGCACGCCCAAATCATGTAGGAAGGTATAAAGAGGCCCCATCCCAGAACTGCACCAAGCACCATGAATGCAAATGCACAATTAGATCTTAACCAGGAGAGCTGCCAACAGATAGCCAACAACTGACTTGCAAATCACGTTGCAAAAGGCCTGGCTCCTATGTGATACCAATGACTCACATTAACTGAAGTCTGATTTGCAAGAAGCTCCCAGCAGGAAAAAAAACCGAAAAAAAAAAAAAAAAAAAAAAAAAAAAAAAAAAAAAGACAGAGGAAACAGACAAAAGGGAGGAAGGTAAAACATGGGTTAGTACAATACCTTCTGACTGTGATGGCTTGAACTTGGTGAGAATCGCAATGTCATCTTTGAAAGGAAAAAACACTTCAGTAAGAACGATAAGTAAAATTCAATTTAACATGAATTTCATAATTCTCCTCTATCCTATAGTGGCTATCCAGCCACTATACAAAGCAAAAGAATAAGCCCCGGACACCAGAGACTGTGACCTAGACAGAAAGCATGGCCAGGCTCCTCTTGGAAAACCAACATTCACCTTTTTGTCCAGACACCTTATTCAGCAACACAAAAAAGGATGCCACTTTTCCTTATCAGCAGCAGGGAGGACCATAATAGTTTCTACTAGTCAAGAAAACGCTTTTAAAATTGCTCATGAAACTACTGCTTCATATCTAAAGATGGGAGCAAAACAATAATATTCTGCTAAAATTCCATATTTAAGGGTATGTCCTTGTTCTTCAACACTACATGCTTTTATGTATATAAACTGATCTAGAAATATCTGCATGCCAAGAACAACAAACAAGGACACTTACTAAATGAAGTGGCATTTTATTATCAAATTTGTATAAATAGCAGAAACTCTTTGAAATGTTTTTTGCTTAAAACTAACTCCAGTACAACTCCATGACTATTAAAGCTCACAAAATTATTTCAGAAATGTATCATTTCAGTATTTTTTCAAATCACTGGCCTTCATGGGAGTGCACATACCACACCTGAAAGAAAAGCCTCTTTTCCAATGTAACTGGTGTCTTCAACAGCCTTACAGCTCTTCCCACAGCTATTAAGTGTAACTCCTTACACATGTGTGTCTTGGCAGTGTGCATGTTACTGTAAATAAGCAATCTTCAGATGGCCTGTAATTCTGCAGTATGAGGCAACATATGCTGTCCCAAACTACACCCAACCACAGGGCAATCCACTCAGAAACTTTTGGTATGCCACCCCTAAGACCACCTACTTCAATTACAGACCCCAATGAAGAGAACAACAGTAGCCCACAACACAAATTAACATTCAGTACTGAAGAATATAATCAAGATTGATTTAATCTCTTAAAATATAAGTAGTTTACTCACAAAACAGGTACATTCATTATCATAATCTTATTATTTCTGTAACAAGCATAAAAAATAGCTCTCGCGTAATTAAACAATCAGAAATTCTACAATACTTCAAATTTGTTCACAGTGCCGGAATCACTTTGTTTTTCTTCATGGCAAAACTGATGAGTTAGGAAATGTAAAAGTACATGTGTTCAGTCCTATTGCAAAAAAGTAACGATGGCATTGTAAATCAAGGCCTCCCACAGACCCCGTTTTCTGATAACAGCTGCAGCAAGGCAAGCGGTGACAAAAAAGGAACTGCACGTTCTCTGGGAGAAATGCAACCTGCTACGGGTCGTGTCCTGGCCACAACAGCAGCGCCCCGACCAGGCAAGAAAAAGCCCAGGACAGACCTAACCACAGGACTTCTCACTCAACTATTGGTGCACTCTGAAGAACATTTTCAGCTTCCAGCACTCTCCTAGATGGAGAAGAAGCACACTCTGGAGGACACTGGAGTCTGGCCACCAAAACAGTATTACGAGAAATCTGCCTTGCTAGGGAGAGAAGGGATTTCAGCCATACAGGTGTGGCTGGATTGTGCTACTCATCTTCAAGAGGCAAATAAAAAAATCCTTGGCTTTTATAATAACTAGCACAGTCACAGCCATGGATGCTCCAGCCCTTTTAACTGTACCTAACCCACAATTTCCCTGGAAGATGACAATCTTTTCACTTCAGCACCCTCAGTAAGTCCAAGTCTGCTGGGAGATGACAAAGAAAAAAGTTTGGCCAATGATGCTGCACTCGAGGTACAGCTGGGCATGGTGCAGCTGGTGTGCAGATGCTGCACTCTGGCACAGTTCAGAGCAACTCTGCATCAGAAAACAAAGCAAGAGAAGGCCTTTAAGTTTTCCTTTCTTCCAACTTCTATAACCCTGATTCATCTGCACCAAGTACAGCTCTTGACAGATTGTTTATACCACTAAAAATATTTACATATTAGGTGCTTCCAAAATCAGGTGGTAAATGAAGAGACATTTTTTAGGGATCAAAATTTGTTTTGCTACTAAAACTAGAAAATCATCTGCATTTGCACACCTAAGACCTGTGATAGAGCTATTCCAAAGGAAAAGCCACAGACAGGATTCTCACGCGGGTGTTGATAAACCGCATTGTTTAGCAGCAGTAAGACAGTATTACTATTGATTCTGCTATTTCAGTATTGTTTCCAATATTCTGCTTTCAATTATTTCCACAGTTTTCTTAGACACAATAACAGCATCCTTTTCAGCCAACAAAACCAAGCAAGGAGCTTTCAGACCATTGACACTGTTCTACGTATGTCTGACACATTGGCATATTAGTTTATACACATGCCTATCCCTAGAGCAAAATTTTGATGGTCCGGGTAAAATGAAAACAAACAAATAAAGCACCAAAAATCCAAACAAATCCTGAAACTTACACTGCAGTTGCTATGAAGTAGCTACTTTGTACTATGAAGAAAATTGCCAATATTCCTCTTTAACATGCTATGAAAGAAAATGTTATTCTTAGATGTCTTGAAGTTACCATCTTAATAAACCCCCTGACATTATTAAGGGGGTGATGATGACCGGGCCTGGCCAACAGGAAAGAGAAATGAGTCACTCCCTCCAAGTGAGCATCATAATGACTCTTGCAAGTGCTTCCATATCTAAGGAAAGCAGCTTTACAATGACTTATCAACTAAACTTATGCACATTCTGATCACATCCTCAGAGCTGGATGGAGTTGCCACTGGGAACTGGAAACCCACCTAGGTGACTTGTAAGAAAGCAAGATAAGGTTATCACTCCAGCTGGTATTGTCTGAAGAGTAGTAACTGTTGCTGAGCCAAAGGTTCAATCCTAAAATGATGTCTGAAGTGGTGATTCATGCACACACAGAGATGCTTCTAAAAATTTAAAACTATTTACTAATGAAAACATTCCCAGTGAAACCAATAAAATCTACTGGGAATATTTTAAAATAATCTTATTAGTCCCTTAAAAAGAAGATTGCATTCAAGTACAGGCTGCCTCACTGACATAATAATTTTCTTCATGTGTTTTATTATTAAACAAGTACTTCCAGAGAAGGGGTACTTATTAGGACATCAGAAGTAAAATGAAAGTAACTATTTTACATATGCATAAATATTTGGAAATATGTTCCTAACAGTAAGGAAATCTCATTTAGCATTTGGAAAAGAGTAGTCCTAGTCTCTAGGATAGTAACTGGGTATTTTACATCAAAATGGGATGTTTACCTTCAGCTGCCTCCCTTTTAAAGAACCACAAAACCACCTCCCCTTTTGATTAAAAGCCACTGGGATAGCAAAAAAGGGAATACATTAAATAAAAAGAGAAGTTGTGCAAATCTGTTTTTAGCAAAAAAACCCACAAACATGGTGTTGTAACACAGAACTTGAATGACATTTTAATGCAATTCAGGTTACAGCCACCACTGTATTTTATGTACCAGCACAAGCAAGACACAAAGCATGCTGAGAGCATTCAGACCTCCCAGGTATCATGGTTCTGCAGAACGACACACGTAAACTGATAGGTTAAAATAGGTTCAAATAATAGGTTCAAATGCAGTTTAAAAAAAAAAAAAAAAAAAAAAAAGCCCAGACTAGGAATAGTTGGATAAAGTCAAGTATTTTTAAACTGCACAGCATTTACATGCATCCAAGTAAGAGGGACTAGAATGACAAATAAATCTCAGCAGAACAGGGTGGTAGAAACACCAGACTGCAGGAGTTCTGACAAATCATGAAGCACTAGGCTGTGCTTGTTTGCCTTTAAGAGTATTTACATATTCAGGGCCACATTTCATCAGCACTATGTGACTGCAGAGGCAAGCAAACAGCTCCAGCAATGGCCTTGCACATGCACAAAGTGCCAGGTGCTCTTGCCTCTCCTTCAAGGCATCATGAAGAAAGAGGAACTGTGGGAACTGTTTTTCATCACAGCCCAATGGAACCAGCAGCACTTTGAGAAGTGTTAGGCACAGACTTGCTCTCCTCTTGTGTCCAGAGATACACTGAACACCTCACAGCATCATTCATTAACGCACTTCTCCCACTTCCACTGAAATCACTGATGTAAACCCTTAGGCAACAGAGTCTCCAATTTCTTTCCACCTTTGCAATACACAAGCGTCCAAAAGTAGTGGAGGGCCCAGTGAACCATTCATTCTGTGCACACACATTACGTTCCTACCCTTGTATGAGAGATATTCTATAGATGTTGTAAATGAAAAGGGACACATAAACTAGGAAACTAATGATGCAAATATAGCAATTTTTTCTTTTAAATCACCTCAAATTTACTGTCTTCTGGTAGTATTCCTCAATTTCATGTTATCCAGACATTTAATTTCAGATGGCAAATTTAAACGGCAAATTTTTGTTCCTTTGGGTTCTTTACACTCTAACTCACTCAGCACCTTTCTGGTTACGCTTCCAATGAAATGCATCATTGTAAATTTTGCTACTGTATTCACCAAGTATTTAATTTTCTCACATTACACAACATAAAAATATACCAGTAGAGGAAGACGTTTTATAAACAAATGCAAGATTTGCAAGACTTACAAGAATAACAAGAATTGGCATTTTTGTCCAAATTACCTTAAAAATCATGGAACATCTTTGGAATTCCTGAACTGCTCCCAAAGAGAAACTGTTCCTATCAATCAAGAAAATGATCAGGGCAATGGGCCATGGCTTCCATTGCCTAAACTTTTTTTATGTAAGCACCAGTCAATTAACAGAATTGAAGGAGGCAAAGTGATTTGAAGAACCAAGTGGCCTGAAATCCACATCTGCTAGCCATTACTTGTTGGCATGGTATATTTCTAGTACACCATAAATTGTGCAAACACAGACCTTCTGATTTCCTACCCAACAGTTAAGATAACTCCTCTGAATAACAAACCACAGGGCTCTTTCTAATTTAGGGCTAGTACAGCAAATGAAAGGACAACCATCTGCATCATGAGTCCTACCATGATGACATGGTTTGCTGGGCTTCTGCTACCTTGCCAAAGGCCTCAAATTTCATATGTACCCTTTTGAGCCTGGTAAAGAAGACAAGAATCCCTTGAGATTTCCAGTTGAAAGACTGCCCTTCATGCAAAGATATACTTACTTCCTAAAAAAATGTAATTGGAACTTCACCATGTCTACTGGTCCTCACTGAGAGCCACTGGTGAACAAAGGCATGAACACCACAGCTTTAATAGCTTTAGGTTTCAATGAAAAACATGTATCTATACAGAAAAATCCAAGTAAACAAATCCCAATAGACTCAGCTCCTCCCCCACACAGTTTTTAATCTAACACAAAATGTTATAGTTGTTAAAACAAAACACACAATGTTACACAACATGCAACTACACACAAACTTTAATCTATAAACAATTTCTGACACGTTATCCAGCTTTAGCGCACAGCAAATAACTGTAAATCCCTTCATAACTATGTTATAACTGCAAGAACTATCCCTAGCAATATAACACAATAACCTTCCTTCCCCTTTCTGCATTTATACACATATGCACGTGGAAAGCTATCATCAAATATTATAAAATTACTGCCAGATAAGAAAATACAACCTGGTAATTACACTGCTCTTTGGTTCAATCCCCAGATCACAATAAAAACTAGTGCAAAAGTTCACTGCACTATTACCTCGCCTCTTAACATCTGATCACGTTCTCACATTACCTATACCTTCGTGATGCCATGTTTCGGTTAGATGACTATTCGTCTCCTCCATGTGCATATGCAACTCACTGGTTTAAAGGTACAAAATATGAAGACATGGTATTTGTTTTCTTGGTGATTTTGTCTGTTCTTATGTTTAGGTTTTTTTTTTTTACAAATTATATGCCAACAGTTCTCAAGCACGATTTTTGAAGGACATTTTCATCAATGCTCTTTCACCTTACCCTAGTGTTTCTTTGTATCACAGTAATTATTAAGTCTTTGTACATAAAGGTTAAAGTGTACTTCCATTTTATAATACAGCTATCAGTTTATTTTGGTAGGGAACACCTCAGAATAGCACAGCACACCAGGCAATACCTTAGCAGCGAACTGATGGAGAGGGAATCACTGAGAGACCATCACTCTGCCTTACACCAGAAGAGATACTGGTGGCTTTCTTGGTGTTTATTTGGCATTCACAATCCAGAATCTCTGCCCCCACGCTGAGCCAAACCATTCCTCCAGGAACTATTGCGAAAGAGAGACAGCTATAGAGCATTTTCTTTCATATTCTGAGCGAGAAGGTGAAATTGTAGGCCTCCTGTTACAAAGAGACTAAAATGCTTGCCCCTGTGATGGCAGGACCATCACTCAGTTCAGCACCTGAGGGATCTTAGAAGTCTTTTTCAACCTTAATGATTCTATGAATCCAGCTATATTTCCCAGCTTCCCAAAATGTGGCCTGAATATCCCACAAAATTGCTACTGGATTTAAATGGCATGTGGGGGACTTAATCCTTCCTTTGCCACTCACTGAACTGCAGACATTGAGTTTAATCTCATATTAGGTGAGCAGGGTGCTCACCTAAAATACAAATGCTGTCCAAGAGCATTTTTTTTTTTTTAAACTGACACAATCTTTGGAGAAAAATCCATATTTAACAGCTGCAGTGGAATGGGCTTGACGTTTTCATTTTCGCATTAAAAGCACCACAGCTATACATTGATATGATACAAGTTGTTGGGATGAGTTCCCAAAAGCAGGTTTTCCTACTACAAACAGGGGTTTTCTGTTACAAAGAGGTTTAACTTCCAATAACCAACTTGCATTTACACTGTGCCCCTGCAATGACGCATGGCAGTCAAATTCCAGTACAGAAATTCCACTCAGAAACCAGACACTGGTTGGGCTGAGAGAATATTTTCTCCCCTGCCTTTTATATTATGAACTGTGTCTAAATTTCTTGGAGCTTTTATTTCATTACCTAGGAATAAACTATTGAACAGCTTTCCTCTTAACAAACCCTTTGGTTTAGGCCTGCGGGAACATGATATCCCATTCAAGGTTTCCACAAATAGATCAGAAATTACTACATACACCGCGACAGTAATTAGAGACAGATGCAGTTTTGAACAGAGGCCTGCATTTTATGTTACTGGTATGAATTCTGATCAAACAAGTTCAGTATCATTTTATTAAATAACAGCAGGATTTGGCCCTGAATGCTGAGGTATTGCAAGATGCCAACACACTGGCACAAGCACTGTTGCGGCACAAGCACTGCTGGCTTTCACCGATGTTTTTCCACCTTTCTCAGAGGGAAACAAGCAAGATGACAACCAACCTAAGTAAGCATTTGAATTAAAATCACTTTGAGCATTTTGAGCACAAACCAGGCTTCTGGAAGTTCTGGAAGAGAAGCTGTGTGTATAAAGGTAGCATACTTCAAATCATGGCATGGAGCCAACAGCAAGCTTCCAGAAAACTGGCAGGCTTGGGATATATCCCACAACACAGCTACTGCAGCATTAACATGCTGGGGTAAAAAAAGCTACTGAAAGTGAATGCAGACATAAATAATCCTAGCAACTTATTGCAGTCTTCTTCCTCTGATATTTACATTCCAATTCTGCAAGTTCAGTTTTCTTAGACTTTCATATTTGGGGTAAATGACACACACCTTCCAACAGAAAGTAAAATCACACACACAAAATTGGAAATTTTTTTACCTCACACAGATGTAATTCAGCAGGAAGCCAGGAAGCTTCCTTCAAGGTAAAAGTTTTGACACACAGGCTCTAAACAGGCAAGTTAAACTTCCTGTTGCTGGTAGATGGTTTTGCACCCCATAACCTGTTCCCCAGCATTCAAGTTTAACGAAAAGCATTAGTAAACCAGAATTAAATACACACATACTATCCAAATACAAACATGTCTTTAGAGAAAATAAGTAGCAGATGTTTTCTCTCCTGCCTTGTTCCTATTGACTTACACAGGCCCTGCCTGTACACATCAGACATCCAGAGCCTTAAGAGGCTTTCCCCAAAAGGCAGAAAGCATATGTTTAGATCTGTAAGAAGTCCTGCTGGCAATATATGTATACCACTAACTTTTCTAAACAATAATTTAAGGAATTTCTGTGGGCTTTTTAACCTTGAGAGACTTTCGGGCAACAAATTAACATAACTTTTAAAAAGCCTACTCACTTCATCCCATATTCAATTTGTTTCTGTTTAAGAAAAGTGGTTAATAATACAAAATTGAACTGAATTAGAATATGACTTTGTATGGAGAGTTATGTGCTACTATATGGCAAATCCTTCTTAACCATCCTTGAACACTGAAACCCCTCAAATCTCCTTATATTCACTATTTATGACTATAAAAAATCCACAAGGCTCATGGGAAAACTGAATAATGTGGAATGAAGTTTACAAATCTGACTTCACAGAATCATTCCCTAAATAGGAATATGTTGTGTGTTCTGTAAATATTTTTTAGTCTCAAGGTACTTCAGAAGAATAACCCATGGAGGGAGCAGCTCAGTCCTACCACTTTTCATTGCTCCCAGGCAGTGGGATGGGCGATGACTCAGGTCTCTCATATCCCCTTTGGAACAGGATGGCTGGCCAAGAGGCTGTAATATCCATCTGCTTGGGTTCCTAAGAAGCCTGCCAGCTCCATCAGGCCTTCCCAGAGAGGGCAAACCTTCGTCTGACACTTGCTGCAGACGCCTGCCTCCCACAGCTGGACACCCCTCCTTGCTGTCACTACAAAGAGCTTCTTTTGGATAATTTCACAGTCAATATTGCCATCATACCTCTCTGAAGCAAGACTGACAAATATTTTGAAAATCATGATTTGCTGCTAGTGCTCAAGGTGTTTAAAATGGCACTATATATGTTTTTCTAAAAGAGACAGTGCAGTCAAGTTGTGAAGGAGAACAGATAACCTGAGAAGCCAACACAGGGACTTAGTGGTTCTTTCCTGCTTTAACATTTTCACTTCTAGGACTGATGGTAAAACATTATTCCCAAAAAAAGAAATTTTTCTAGGTCAGCATTTTCCTTTTTTTAAAAAAACCTATACAGTCTCATTCTGAAAATACCAACATGCTCTCTTACTTCTTCTGACTGTTGATTCACGTTGCCAGGTGAGGTGCTAATAAACACCCTTGCGTCATATTATTTCACAAAATCCTCATACGAGCACATTTATTATAAGTAATGACATACCGCACTACCATGAAGTGGAAACTGTAACATGGCTACAGCAAAAATAGTGAGGCCCCGACACAAATCCACTGGCTGCACATCCCCTGCCGCAGTGTCTATCGGAAGCTGAGGGGTGCCAGCGCATCTGGGATGGGGTGAGGGGGAAGAAGGCTGCTCACAGAAAGCAAAATCGCACACACAAAATTGTAATTTTTTTTTTACAAGTGAGGTGCCCCGGCCTGCTCGGAGCCTCCTTGTAAGGGCAGCCCCAGCCCCGGGAGCCAGCGCCCCGTCCCATCTGGTGCTTCGGGGCAGGCTCAAAGTTTGCTGTGCGGCAGAGGGAGGGACCTCTGTATCTGCTGTGTCTTCTAAGATAAAAATCAAGCGGATTCTCTAGCTTTTGTTCTTGGCAGGGTGCTGATACCAGAGCCTTCATCTTCAAGGTTTATTTAAGGATTATAAAAATCGAATCATACTTGGATCACGGTCATGGAAAAGTGGTTTTGTTCTTCTCAAGCGAAACCCGAAGAATGAAAAGCTCGATGCGGGAGAGGTCAGGACTCACCCGGGATCAGCCCCATCTCACAGACGCCGGCCTACAGACCCTGCGGAAGACCCAGAGCCCCCAGATCCCCCACACCACGCTCGCCTCCGCTCCCCGTCCCCCGGGGGCGAGGGCGGAACAGAGCCACCCTCCCCCCTCCCCGCCCTCTCCTACCGTCCGCCGACAGAGCCATCTCGATGAGGGTCTCATTGGCTTTCTTCCCCAAGCGGTTCATGGTGGCCCCCTTTCCGCTGCCGCTCCGGGGAGCAGCCGGGCAGCGGAGCGGAGCGGTGACTCAGGGCCGCCTCACGCATGCGCACAGCCCGCGGGGCGGGGCGGGGCGGTGGCCGGAGCGGGCCGAGCCCGGGGCGAGCCCGGGGCGGCGGCGGGCTAAGGGCTGGCCTGGCCTGGCCTGGCCTGGCAACAGAATAACCCCGAAAACGGGCGGTATGCCTGAGCAGGGTCCGTGATGTGTGCGGTGTGGGGTCAGCTGTCCCGGTCGTGTCCCCTCCCAAGCTGCTTGTGCGCCCACAGGAGCAGAACGCACCTGGACGCAGCGCCAAGCGGTTCTTGCTCAGCGATGTCTAAAACAGCCCTTTGTTATCAACACTGTTCTTATCCCAAACCCAAAACTTAGACCTATAAAAGCTACTATGAAGAAATTTAACTCTTAACTCCGTTCATAGCTGCTGTCCCTGCTCCTGGAGCTGCTACCATTGCCATATCTAACAGCCCTAGCTTGTTACTGCTTTCTTCGATCGTCTGAGACAGTTTCCAACTGTCTTTGTTCAGCCTGTGTATTTAATACTTTTTTTTTTTTTTTTTAAAAATAAAAGCTCGGCCTTTTTNGCCATATCTAACAGCCCTAGCTTGTTACTGCTTTCTTCGATCGTCTGAGACAGTTTCCAACTGTCTTTGTTCAGCCTGTGTATTTAATACTTTTTTTTTTTGTTCATAAATATAAGCTCAGGCCTTCTTTCAAATGAACGTTTTGTATATTCGTCGTATTTTGTATATTCTACAACCTGAGTAATTTGTATATTCTACTACCTGAGTAACTGTTTTACACACCAAACTGACAGGGATTTTTGTTACTTAGGCAACTGTAACATAACAGTGCTTTCATGACTGATAAGAATTAATGGAATTCTTAATAAAAAGTTAATCAAGGCAGTCAGTTAAATTGCTGGGCTTGTTTTCAGATCTATATACAGTACTAAGCCTTTATTTGTACTACATAACTGCTTCAAGGTTTATATTTTTAGTCAGGAGCAAGACCTAAAAATGTGTCCGGCTGCTCTCCAAAGCCTAAGATGTTTAGTCGGGGTTTTAATGTCCCAATGCAGGATGGTGGGAACAAAGAAGATAGGCTTGGTGCACCAAAGGGTGCCCTCAACCAGCACCAGATCACAAGGTTCTATTTAAGAGCTGTACTTCTAAGCCTTTAATTTCCTCCTAGCACTACATATCTTGGATAAATGCTTGTATGCCCACAGAAGATGCAATTGGAGTTGCTGTTCAACAAGAGCCAGAAACAGCAAGAGCTGCCATGGTCATTGCTCAGTTTTCCTCCTAATTGCATGCTCCCTATTCCCAGCTCCACCCAGCAGCAAACCCAACCATACCTAAAGCTACGTAAGTGCCTCAGCCAGAATGCCATAGAAGATTTTAATGGCCCTTGTAATTGCACAGGCTGATAGAGTGTTGAACACTGACTGTGCAAATTACGCAGTGGCCTGTGGTAGGGACGGGACAGAAGGAGCTCCTCCAGAATGAGGAATCTGTGGAGGGACACAGGAAGTCTATGCAATACCCAGCGTTCAATTTTCTTGCATATTCAGAGTTGAACCAGCCATTGTCTGACTCAGTGGTCTCACAGTTTGCCCAAATGATCTAGGACCACACTTCCTTCCAAGGGCACACACCTTTTTTCCCTCCCACCTTCCAGTTTCACTGTGAATAAGGAATGCTGATAAGGTGATGCATGACTTATGTCAACCTATCAAACCAAATAATCATGCTATTGGTTTGGGGTTTTGGGGGGCTTTCAGTTCCACAAATCACTGCAAGCATCAGGTAAGGCCAAAATAAAGGAAGAGATGGTGGACCATACAATTTTATTCCTAAAATATTGATGCAGTAGCCAGGTACACCATAATATTTCTGCTTTTGGAGTTCAAACACTACTTCTAATACAGTGCATACATAAACCAAAAAATAATAAAATACCTAGAAATCTGTGGGTAAAGGTAGTAAGCCTCACCAAAACTGCTGGCAGTGAATATACTTAGTATATTCAGTGGCAAAGGGTAATCCTTTGTTTGTGCTAAAGAAGAACAGGTAGTTTGTATCTCTTATAAAGTCTTCCTTTCCATCGACTGGCCTTTTCCAAATCATGCAACTGACTTTTAGGCCTTCACATTAAAAAAAAAAAAAAAATTAAACACAGAAAATTGGTGGGATTGGAGGACAAGATTTCAAAGATATCTCAGTGCCTATTGTTATCTCAGGTAGATAGCCCAAGGCTGTTCAAAGGAAAACCTAACATACAACCTGAGATGCCAACTTTAAAAATTCCACTTAGAGGATTATCTAAAACTTTTGGAACTGAAGCATCTGTGAAAATATAACCTGAGTTTTTTGCAAGAGGTAGTGGAATTGATGCCCACATTCTCCACCAAGAAACTCTCATGGTTTGATGCTGGCCAAATCCCAGGCACCCACAAAAGTTGCTTGCTTGCCCTCCCCTGCCACAGCTGGGCAGAGGAGAGAAAAAAATTAAAGGAAGGCTTCATGAGTTGAGGTAAGGAGCAGAAGAAAATACTCCAAGGGCAAAACAGGCTCATTTTAGAGATACAAAGTGCATTTATTACTAACAGAATCAGAGGAGGATAATGAGAAGTAAAATAAACCCTTAAAACACCTTTTCTTCCCCCCCAGCTCCTCCCTCCTTCCTACCCAAAGTGCAGGGAGACAGGGCATGGAAGTTTTGGTCAATTCATCACCAAGATTTTCTTCTGCTGCCCAGGGAGAGGAGTCCTTTCCCTGTGAGGCCATGGGGTCCCTCCCACAGGAGACAGTTCTCCATGAACTTCTCCAGCCTGGTTCCACTCTCACGAGCAGCGGCCCTGCTGCACCTGCTGCAACGTGAATTCCCCCCCCCAGGCACACAGTCCTCCCAAAACTGCTGTGACATGGGTCACTCTTCCACGGGGTGCAGTCCTCCAAGGACAGGCTGCTCAGCCTGGAAGCAGGGCCCCCTCTCTCCACCGGGTCTCCCACTGGATCACAGCCTCCTCCAGGCATCCACTGCTCTGGCATGGGCACCTCCCCCAGGGGCTGTGGGTGGATCTCTGCATCCCCCATGGATCTCTGCATCCCCAGTGGATCCCCACAGGCTGTGGGTGGATCTCTGCATCCCCTGTGGATCCCCAGCGGCTGCAGGGACACAGCTGCCTCACCATGGTCATCATCACCACGGCCTACAGAGGAATCTCAGCTCTGGCACCTGGAGCATCTCCTCCACCTCCTTCTCCACTGACCTTGGTATCTCTATTGTTGTTTCCCTCCCATGTTCTCACCTACTCCTCTTCTCTGGCTAGAAAAGCACTGTGCATACCCCACTTTGTTGTGATTTGCTTCTTAAATATGTTATCACAGAGGTGTTACCAACCTCTCTCATTGTCCCAGTCTTGGCCAGCAGCATGTCCATCTTCAGAGCCATCAGCCATTGGCTCTGCTGGACATGCTGGAAGCTTCCAGCAGCTTCTCACAGGAGCCACCTCTGTGACCCTGTGCCACCAAAAGCCAGGCTGTGCAATCCAAGACACCTAGGCAGTAACATCTGTTAAAGTTTCAACACGTCTGAAGTGTGGGAGATCACAGGACAGCTGCTGTGAGTTAAGGGGAGGAGCCTCTCCTGGTGTCAGGCTGCTGTCGGTGTGGAGAGGGAGCAGCCAACTAGGCAGGAGGCAGGGATGGATGAGGTACCCTGGAGGTCACCACTGCAAAGGAAAGAATGTAATTTGTGGAAAGGGGAAGCCCAAGGGAATTCGCAGCTTGTCAGTGTTTCAGTCTGTGCTCCACAAACTCCTCCTGCACATTACTCAGTGGCTGTTTGGGATCTGACTCCTGTTTCCCGTCACACACAATTCTTCAGGGAAACCCAGCTGCTTGAACACCACGGCCAAGGGCTCAGCAACACAGCAAGGCTTGCTGATGGGCATGTGAATTTGTGTATGGAGAGACAGCTGATCCTTTGTGCCTGCTACCGCACAGCCCTAAATCCATCAGGAAACGGAAAGGGAGTGTCATAAAGAGCTGTGCTGAGGCGCGGCAGAGTGCCAACGCTTCTCAAGGGAAGTAAAAACGTTACAGACTATACAAAAAGTTCATCATTAGTCACTGCATTTTTTTTCTACGTCATCACTTTTCAGTCAGCTGAAATTGCAGAACGCAGCGCAGACAGCCATCAACACTTATAGTGTCTAAACAAACAGATGGCTTTACAGATACGTGGTTTTTTTTGACCAGAGTTACTACACAATGACAATAGGAGAACTAAAACCAGTGCTGGGTTTGCAGTGTCCCCGGGGGAAGGAAAGCGCACGGGCGCGGTCAGCCCGGCCGCGCTGAGCGCCGGAGGAGCAGGCGCTGAGCCGCGGGCACCGCTCCGTGCCCCCTGCCAGAGCGGCTCGGAGGGGGCTGCTGGAGATCAGGAGACCTTACCGGCAGCCTGGATCCCCCTTCGGGAGCAGACAGACGTTTAAATTCTGTAATCTTGCAGTTACACTCCCTTAACTGGATTGTCCGGTTTACAGATGCCATCAAAGCCTTCTTAAAGCGATAGTTCAAAGAAACCATTCTCACCCTCCACCCCCC
>VZRH01002680.1:215671-247727 GCA_013397555.1 Urocynchramus pylzowi | reverse complement strand
AAAAAAAAAAAAAACCCCCCAAAAAAAAAAAAAAAAAAAAAAAAAAAAAAAAAAAAAAAACCCAAAAAAACCCAAAAAAAAAAAAAAAAAAAAAAAAAAAACAAACAAAAAAAAAACCCCAACCCTACAAGAAAAAATTGCTTTGATGTGTTTTGGGGAGTCGAGAGACTGAATCTCTTTCTTGCTGGTAGAGAGATTCTTAAGGATGGTCGAATATGTACAAAATCTGCTCAGTAACAAAGTGTGAGGCTTGATACTTGGCTCTCGTCATGTCGCCATGGACATAGTCCCACTGATTTTGCTAAACTGCTCCTAAACAACGTGAGTGAAGTTCGGTGTTGTGATGGATTGTGCACTGATGTAGGTACACTCACGGAACAGATTACTGAATAGGGTGGGGCTGGGAGAAGGCCACTCCATCAGTTCTGGCTCTTAAATTGCAAAGTTAAGAAATTGCATCATCTTACTAAATCCCTGTGTCGTTCTGGTGAAACCATGAATATTTTCGCTTGTCCTTTTCTAGTCATTTTGGTTTCTCAGGGTTTAGTGCTCTCTGGTGGTGACAGTCTTTTCTCCTGTGACAATAGGGATGCTGGCACCTAATGCTTCATTTTGGTTTTTTATCTGTTGTCTGTTGACTATCCCAACGTGATAACTAGTTTGAATAAAATCAAATTACAGTATTTTTTAACACAGAGGATTATAGAGTGAGTCACTGAGTCCGACGTGTGAGAGTCAGAGCATGGATATGGTGCAGGGAGCTCAGCAACTCTAGCAAAAATATTAACAAAATCATTTTATTTCAGTGTGCATTAAAACCTTAGACAGTAAAGCAGAACTGAATGATAAAGATTCCATAAAAGTACAAGAGAATTAAAAACCTACAGTTACATAAGAGATACACACAAAATTCTGTCATCACAAGTAAATTTTTTTTAACCACAATTTCTTGTACGCAGCTTTTAATGACTTGTACATCTCTCATAAATGCCCATTTTAAACTGTCCTTGATTACATATTTTATTACAAAGCTTATTAAATGATATCAAGAGATCACCTTTTTTGGTAAAAAATTCTAGAAAAAGGTAAACCCCTCAGTATGCATATTAGTAAGTTACTTTTTGCAATATTCAAGCACAACTTATGTAGCTGGCAGGCTGGTGATACTAATAGAAATAATTGTACAAGTAATTGTCTATTCATAAGGACAGTATTGAGTGACCCTGTTCTTCTCTGCTGTTTTTAACATTCTCCATAAGGAGACAATAGTTATAGCAATAATTATAATATGAGCTTTAAGAACATATTTCACATTTGCTGTTATAAATGCTGTTAAATTCTGTATATTTGATAAACCTATATTTGGTTTTCAAAGCTTCCATTCATTGCAGTGCACATATATGGCACTCCGATAAACAACATGAAAGAAGGAAGCATCCTTTCCATGTTGGCTTCCTGGATATCAAATCATCAAGCTACATATCTCTTTTCAGCTCATTTTCTTGAGTAGACTCTGCAGTTTAGCTGCAATGCCTTGGCTGAAGGTTTTCATCCTTTAAAACCTCATGCAGCTTCCAAATTTTACCTTTTTTGCCATCAGTCCCATTCTTCTTGTTCCATGCAAAAGCAGAGACATGAAGCTGCAAAGGCCTCTATCTTACGGAGTGGTCTATTCACAGGTTTACAGGTAGCACTTCTAATCAGAAATAAGTGAAGATAGATGGGCCAGGGAAAAAAAGGGCAATTTTCTATGGAGATTAGAGACAAGGAGAAAAATAGCATTGCTAAGAACAAGCAAGGTGAAGGTGTGTAGGGCTGTCTGCCTCAGGGAAGCCTGTTGGATGGTCGTAGAGAAAAAGGAAGGTGACTAAGGTGTTTCTGCAATAACCTACCCTACCCAAACACACAGGTTTTCCCAGATGGCTGATACCATCTCCTAACACAGCTGCATGCTTCAAGGAGCTGCTGTCTGGCCTGTGCTGGCCTGTACCCCAGTGGATGTCAAAATGCTGATATATGCTGGAAGGCAGCATAGGAGGTAAATTAAAAATGATGATGGATGATGTCAGTCTTGATCCTGTACTACTCAATACAAGTCTTGTTTCTAAAATTGAGGTGGAAGCTCTTGGTTGCTGCAGTTTCTCTTCAGTTTCTTCTAATTTCTGCAATTTCTCAATGCAACTGTGGGAGGTACAGTGTCTGTATGGTTTCCAGCCTTTCCCCAGTTCCAAGCCATAGCTGAAACCTATCCCAGATCCTGTCTGAGTAATGCAGCACTTATTTCCCCACCCAGGGGGACCCTTAGGCAGAGTTGTCAGGGCTGCCCCAGCTGGCCTGTCCATCCTGTACAGAGCTCAGCCTGGGCATACAGATCAGTTGTGGGAGCTCTGCAAACGTGATAAGCATCCAGGAGCAGCAGGAGTCATTAAACACACAGGCACCCTCAGCCACATCAAAGAGAATTGGAAGCACTGAGCAAAAAGTAAGGTGGCAAATTTAAAAAAAAAAAATTATCTAAAAATCAGTACTTTAAGATTAGAAGTATGAATAGTAGGATGAAATCAATATAACCTAATAATTTATGTACAGATTCTAAACAGAAAAAAGAAGAGTCTGTGAGGAATGGAGTGAAAAAGAATAGAAACAATAAATAAGAAAAATGTAATATTAAATTAAAATGTTAATTTAAAATTTCAGGGGAATACCTAAAAGCCCTCAAAATGCAAGGTGATTTATCTCCTTTCAAAGAGGCCTACCAGTGCCATCAATAAAATTTATTTTTTTGCTGTTCACCTCTGACTTCAGGTAGGAAAGCCAAAGTGTAACACATAGAGGCCAGCACATAGTTCTGTACTATCTGTAGAGCCAATTTGCCATTTGAACATTTTTTCAGTGGCTGCCTCTCAGAATCTTAATTCTTCTTTCCTGTCAGTTGGCTGGATACATTATAGGAGCTATGTATCTCTAATAAGAGTCAAATCTCTTTTCTTGAGATCATTACTACTGTCCATAATACAGTTCTTTTCATGAACTGTAAATTGTATTGTTTAGCAGAAGACAAACTAGTTGGGCCTTCTAAACATTCCCTCTTGGATATCCATTAAATTGTGTGATATATGAGGAAGAGTCTCATTTGTCATTTGTTATTTCTCTCATTTTAAAAGTTCTACTGTTTCATACCAGTTCAAATATGAAAAGAGGCAAAAAGATACTAACATTAACATGGTAGTTAATAATTGGATAATTTATGAAATTCTGAAATCCTTGAGTCTTACGGTGTTAATTGTTGAAGATTTCTCCTGATTGCTGAATTCATTACTTATCTTTTAATTTTGGATGGTTTCCTTTGAGTTATATCTTCAGGTAAGTCAGTCTGCTAAAATAACTGGTATTGGTGTACCTGTCAAATGCTTGAGGTTCCTGGGCTTATCCTTATCTTTGAACATAAAAGATGAACAGACAGGTACTTGTTGATAGCCTAATGTATTGTACAGGAGAGAAAGTGATATTTGTATAATCTGGTAAACAAACTGTGGTACTGCAAGTACGTTAGTAGGTCTATTTTTCAAGAACTCCTGTTGTTTTTTTCCCCAAGCTAGGCCTTGAAGTCTAGTCTTCATTTTTTTGTTTGGATCAAACCTCATTTTTCTCACTGTTCTCCAGCACAATCATATACAACTTCTCAGAAACATAGTCTGGGCTTCACACTTTTAAACTGTGCATGGATCAAGAAATGAGCTAGTTTAAAACAGACAGCGCTTTTTGGCTGGGCTTTTAAAACCAGTCAGTTGCACAAGGAGTCAGTGATCATATTTTCCTCCATGCCCTTCTGTGGGTTACTGAAGAAGCTACATTGTCAAGATTTGCTAGTATAGTGGGCTGATTTTGGCTCTGAATTTGCTCACCCCCTGCCCCATCTGTTCCAAAGGGTGCATTAGAGGAGTCAATGTGACATTCCATAGGAGGGGTAACACTGGCTTTCCTGAACTATTCCTATATGAATTAAGGCAAATGATGCTACTTCATTTTTCAGTTTAAAGCACATCTGCATGTTTTGATAAAAGTCTTGAATTACATGAATATTCAAGGCCATTTACATTTTGATTTCCAAGTGATCTTTGGAAATAGAGGCAAAGCCTTATGTCTCTCAGTGTCTCTAAGTACATTAGTTCTTAGCCCATTTTTGTCTGATGTTCCCCTAAAACTTGTCTCACTCAAGTTAATGGAGTAGGTTTATTTAATCTCTTCACTAAAACTTTTGAGGAAAAGTTTCATAAAAGTTGACCTTTCAGTAATAAGTCTGCGGCTTCTGATGTGATTTAATTTTCCTGAGTCTGACACACTGAGAACTAAAATGGAATGACATTTTTTAGAACTGTCAGTAATTACTGCTGGTATCAATCATTAGCCAATGAGGCACCATCTTCATCAGCTAACTTTGCCTTGGCCTGCCTAAATTTGCCTTTTTTTCTTCATTTCCTTTGTACTTTCACAAAGTAATGACATTCTTAAGCTTCATCCCTCTGTTTCTATTTGTAAAATCAATATCCTCCTAATACATTTCCTGTCATGCTCAAATGAAAGCTGAAACAGGCAGAGTATTTCTCTTTTTCCTTGTATTTATGAATATCCATGTTATTTTAAAATAATCTTTCTGACTGTGTTTTAGTATCTCCATACTACAGCCCCTAATAAATGCTAATGGTCCGTGAATCCATCATTGTTTTTCTATCTGCATGCCCCAGAACTTATGTTTAAAATCTTTTTTTCCTTCTTCTGCTATAATGGCTTTTGTAGACATCTGATAATCTTTGTTCTGCATTAATTTTCAAGATCCTGCTTTGCTGCTAAATTGGGGCTCATATTCTCTAATATAGTGCAACTGCATATGTTTTCAGGGTTAACAGCAGTTGCAGCATGTGCTTTAATCAATCTTTCTTAACATTGATCCTTTTAGCAGTCTTATCAGGCAGTGGAGAATTGATTATTACTACTGTTTTACTGTGGTACATCTTACTGAACCATACAAGAGAGTTTCCTCCTCCAAAGACCAGCAACTTTAATACAGTCCTTTCCTGAAGCATGGTCAGTCTCCTATGCTGCTTTGTGGCCACATTTTACATTTTGAGAAACCCATTTCACATGTCTCCCGTATTTGCCCACTAATTTTTTTTCTTGTTAGTGTCATTCATTGTTTTTAGAGCTTGGGATTTTGTAATTCTTTCTATTGCTTTTCTCTCACAAGAAACTCTTGACACACAGTTACATTCCTCACTGTGTTAATATGTTGAATCAAGTGCAGTGGCCATGACTGCATGCTGTGTGAGCAGCTGGATTTGAAACTTTAACTGTGTGGATTCCTAACACTGGCTGGTTTTAAAACAGATAAAAAGCCAGGCCCAGACAGTGATAGGATTAGCATTGTCATCATCTACTTTTACAGAACAGTTCCCCTTGTCAATACTCATAAGTAATTTGATTGAAACAGTCCAGTGATAATCTATCAATTCAACTTTCAAAGATAAAATTATTAACAACAGGAATATTACTCAGTGTTTTTACACTGTACACCTCAGCAGTTGCTTATCTTATGCTGTCATTTCATGACAGGCAAGGACTGTCATGAAATAGGTTTTGGAGTGACTTGTATGAAAAATGTGCAGAGACTGTCCTCAGTTTTATTACATGTTGTCAACTTGGCCAAGTGAGCTTGGCTTTGTGCAACAAATTGTTTCCAGTGATACATTTCAAGATGCTATCATTTTGCCAGGGAAACAAGTTGGTTCAGCAGGGTGTAGACGTATCTGAGCCAAATCCAAACAAATGGCTTGGCTAGGACCCTGGCTGTTTCAAAATGCAAAATAACCAGCAGGAACCATGAACAGGAAGGGGATCACAATTGCCTTAATGTTACAGTCCCTAATAGTGATATATTTAACTCCTGTCAGAGTAACCTGACCTTAACTTAGTTTTTCTTTCCTACCTTCATTTGTACTTTCTTATCCTAAAACCTGAACTACCTCATATACAATTTAATGTCACCCAGTTTTAAAAACCTAAGCTATTCTCCTGTGTGCCGGCTGCGTCACAAGAATAACACAACTCACACACGATGTTCCAGCATCCGCGCAGGAACAGGAAAAGAGCACTTTATTTTTCAGACCTCAACATTTATAGAATTCCAAAAGTGACAGTGGATCGGAGGATGGCATTGCCACCTCTCCAGCCACACTGGTCAAACTAACAGTCCATCAAACTTCTCCTCCTACACAGCAGAATGCAAACCAATCATTATTTACATGTGAGTGTGTGAGAAACTCCATTACAAGAATGTAAACATCAGAAGGCTTAGAAAATCTCAAAAGACCAGGGTGGCACTCCTGCTAATTCCTTTCTAATTTTTCACTCTTGTGAATTCAAAAGACACTGCTTTGATGTGGTCTAGTTAGCCTTGGTCTTTAGCAGCTTTGCTTCTAGGCTACCTTCCAGCTGTTCTGCTGTGTTATTGACATGACAAGAAGTAAGAGTTTTCTTCTGATGGCTGGAGGCTTAAATAAAAATATCTTCCAGTACAGAGCCTGAACGAGACTTAGATACCAGAGCTGGCAAGGTAGTGATTCTTATGTGCGATGGGCACACTCAATAGCTAGGGCTTGTTAGACATATATGTCTAAAATACACATTTAGATGTTGAAAGTGTAGTTGGAACAAGGAAAAGGGACAGGAAAGACAGCCCACAGAACAAGGTATTAATCCAAAAGTTTCCTTTAATTGAGGCTTTTTTTTTTCTTAATTGTTTCTCTTAATATTTCAGAATGAAAATGTTTTCCTCTCTGTATGTAAAAATATGATCTGAGAAAAACAAGTTCTCTCTCTACTTTCCTTCATACTTTACAGCTTTTATTTTGTTCCTTTCCTGTTACAGTCTCACACTTCTACATAGAGTGAAATTATCTATAATCCCAATAATGATTCATGTAGGTTTGCTACCATATCATGTACAGTGCTTTATGTCAGTAAATCCCAAACCTTTTTTTTTTACCAAGAATTCCTCTGGCAGGCAAGTCAACTTTCCAGAGCCTTCTTTATCCCTGTTCTCTCTTTTTATCCCACTGGTGCTGCCTAGCTCTTCTTACCCACCTTCAGATCCCTTACCCTTCCACTGGATCCTGGTATCACCCTTCTTTCCATTCCTCCCTGAACAGACCTTCCCTCCTACCCTTATGTTTGTTTATCACTCTCTTCCCAGCCAGCTCAGAATATATTTTCCTCTTGGAATTTCAGTGCTTTTCCCTTAAGAAGGAGATGAGGGCATGGTATCAGTAAAGGGTTTTTCCTGCTTCTGGCCTTCCGCTTTTCTTGCAGAGACACATATTCTCCCTTTTCTATCCTAGCAAAACTAGATTTCCTGCTTTCTGAAGCAGAGATTGGTGGTTCAGGGGATAGGTTGTGTCACAGCAGCCTCCTGGTGTCCAGCATTTACCCCTGGGGAGAAGGAAGCACTTTATGTCACCTTTGAATGCACCCCTGTCTCTTTGACTGCAAGTATTTGAAATTTAACATTTGAATATATAAATAGTTTCACATCAGGCTGCTATGGGTTGTTGCTGATCCTGTCATCCTTTGGTCCCAACATGTTCCCTTTGGAAGTATTATGATATTATTCAGAGGGGAAAAAATATTTATCCATTTGAACCTAATGGTGGTGCAAATTCCATGGACCTAATCCTAAAATGTTCCATTTGCCCATTATCAGATAAAAGTTGCGTTGCAGACAGAATAGCTGCTAATAAAATCCAGGGTAAGGAAGCAAAAAGGGCCTTTGCATGGTATCCACAGATGTTTAATTCAGCTGTGTGGTGAGATGTTCAGGTCCCAACCACTCAGGGCACACACCAGGTTTCTCTCTCCCCAGGGGCCGGGGTTGACCCTGGTATGGGGCAGTACAAGGATCAGGGCCAGTCAGGGAACAGGGAGGGAGTGACTCAGGGACATGGGAACAGGGGAAGGAGCAAATGGGTCTTAACAGCTTTTTGAGGGAAGCTTCTTGTGTCTCCCTAACCTAGGGGAAGCCCCCCAGGGTCTCCATAGTGCCATTGAAAAAGAAAAAAACTTGTCAGAAGCATTTATTTTTAGATAAATGCATTTATTTTTAGCAATGCATTTCTTTCTTAGATGAGGAGAATCAACCAGAAAACAAATATAATTGAGAAGATCTTCAGGCATTACAGGCATTACACAATGAATAGAGATGCTTTTCTGTAAGGGTTTGATATGACAAGTTACAAATAATTTTCATTGCTTTTAAAATAGCTTCTGACATTTCCAGAGGTTTTGTCTTGGGTTTAAAAAACACAAAGAAGAATACTGTCCACAGAAGAAGATGCTATCCTATGTAATTTCTTTCTTCTTTGCTTGCAATCAATCATTCTTTCAGTGATGCTCGTCTTTGGTGCTGCTCCTTGGCTGCCGAATACTCCTTGCCATATGATACCCATGGCTGTAGCTCACCATAAAATGATCATCCAAATTGCTAGGTGCAGTCATCTGTGGATAGGGTCTGGAACATGGTATTTTGATTTGATTTAATGTGAAGAAGTGTGTTCTTCCATTCCTCCATTGTTAAATGCTTTCCAAGAAGTCTTCGTGCCTTGTTTCTGGCTCTCCCAGCACACAGCAGTGCAGAAGGGATAGAGTTGCACAGCAGTACCTCATGGAGCTCCCTTGAATTGCTCCTCCTGGACACAGACTAGTTAGAAAGATGCACGAAGCTCTCATTTGGGGAACAGCCAGCAATATTTTTTGTGTGTGTTTTATCCACCTTTTAGACATTCACAGTCACTGACTTGTTTTTGGATTCAGACCTGAAATAACAGACATATCATTCAAACTGAGAGCCCGACTTTTTTTTCAAGGGCTAATGTTAATCATTTGAAGTTGATTCTTTTAGTAAGAGGTTTGCTATTCTTGGGACCTTTTTGTTCTACAAAATGATTGCTTATATTCTGACCAAAACAAGAGAGAATCGGCTCAAGGTTAATTATGAAATGCGATGACGAAGATATTAACCTGGCAACAGAGAAATGCCAGATCAGCAGAAATGATAAATTAGAGCTGTTGCTTGAGCATATCTCCTACCCCATGGAATGTCTTGCTGTTAAACATGTTTTGTTCTACAGACTTGTTAACAGAGTCAAAATTAAAGAAAGTGACTCTAATCCACTGGTTTGGGCATTCATCTGGTGTGTTCAAAAACCAACTGCTTTTTTCAGCCCCACAGGCATAAAAGTTTCTGTTAGAATGGTAGGGGTGAATTATGGATGACTCCAACACACTACCAAAAATTACATTAGCATATGTAATACAGAGAGGAATAAGCATAATTGCAGTAGCTGTACACGGCAAAGTGTGGGTGAGTCAAAAAAACAGTGAGGCAAATGCTATTCCTGCTGAATTATCTTTGTGTGCTTGGAGAAAGAGATTTCAGTCTTCCTTTGGTTTGCATAATCTTAATATTTGCCTGGCATAATTTTTTGCCACCACCCACTATATAGCACAGATGCGGGATTAATGTTCAATTCACATTAAGCCACAGGTGAAATCTAGGATTCAACAATTCAGATTTTTTATGCCCTGAAATGCTTACAGGCTGAATAAAAACTCATTGCTTCCTTGACATGGTAACATATTAGCTTCTCAGTATTGCAGTTTGGAATAGTAGAGATGATCAACAAGGTTGCCACAATTATATGCTTGTCAGGGCACTAGGGAATGGAAAATAAACACATGAGAAGAGGGAGTTTTTTGAACTATAGTAGAAAAGTATCTTAGTGCAGTTCTCAGTCTAGAATACAAATAGCTGCTGCCTGCCAGCAGAGTTTCATCTGAATTGAAATAACGCTGACTTTTTGAGGCTTTTATTTAGGACATACTTAAGTCTTTCTAAAAAGAAATCTTCAGTTTTTAGTTTAAGCTTCAGATAAGTTGATTGCAAGCACCTCCGTGTACATAATGTCCCTGCATTACTTGTCTTGGTGTAACAGGAATATTCAACAACACTTTCTTTGGAAAGGGAAAGCCATTTTGTCAGCAGCAATACAACTTTTGAATACTGACTACATCTAAATGAGAGACTTAAGGGTTATGGCAATTAACAAATGCTGCTGCTGATGCAATCCTGTAAAACTTGATGCACTTTTGCATTTCCAAGATTGCTGTTTATCAGCATATTAAAGGAAGCTAATGTCTATACATAGCTGTATAAATGCTCTAGTGTCTGGGTCAGTTTATTAAACTTATGGTCTTTCCTGTCTCCATTGTCCTAGCAGCTCTCTGTCTCAGAAAGAAAAAAAAAATTTAGTCTTCTCAGTGCTTAACTTTGTGTTTAGTTGCTTGTTAGCTAACCTTGTGTTTTCTATTTTAATACCAAGACTACCACTTAGATTGCATAACTACCGGACTCTAATTCAACCTCTTTTTATATTTGCCAGAATGCTTCTATTGTTTCTATATCCTGCTTATACAGGAATGTTCCCTGGGGTTTTTTTTTGAGCTGGAGGAAGGTTATTAATGAGCTTACAGATTAGAAATCTTCTTTTTCATCTTTCCTTCTCTCCTTACCTCACAGCCACTGTGATACATTAGTGGCAAGATTCTGTGAATATCAAGTGTAGAAGTTGTGGGGCTCAGCCCTAGTGCTTCCTTCTCAGAGTAATCCAGCTGTACATAGTAATCTTGATGAAATTAATTGCTTACTGGAGCAAGAGCTGTGTGCAGTGCGGGGCTCTAGGTTGTGTCACAGCCCTACAGTTACTATTAATTCAGTAAATGAATCTGCTGTGCTCTTTTAACAATGGAAACTAAATGCATCATGCTAAAATCAAATCAATGCCATCCGATCAGTCACCAGGGGTCTCTTGATCTCTTTCTATCAAGGCTTTTATTCAGACATTCCCTACAAGCTGTCAAATAGTTCTACTCAATAACAACCAATAAAGTAATCACCCCTTAAAAATTTCCCCAGGGAATCTTTTTAAATTGAACAGAGAGTAATATATCTTGTAGTGTCAATAATGCTGAAAATGTTAATTTGGTTGATGCTACTATGTGCCTCCTCAAGTCATATTCCAGATGCTGTTCTGGGAAGATGACTTCTACTTGAATTCACTCTGTTGCTCTCTGCCTGCAGCACCAGTTTGAAATCTGTGGCAAGGGCTTTCTGAGATAGGCTGTACAACAAAAGAGTGTTCTGGTGACCTGACTGCTTTCTCAACCTTTTAAATCTAACTACTGATATTGATGCTCTTAAATTAAAATCAGATGGCAAGGATGAATGTGCTGATAAGATATTCTCAAATGGCTGACTGATAGAGTCCCTACATGCAGCAGAAATGTGTCCATCTGCTGAGCATAGCATGAGCCTGATTTACTAAGCAAAGCTGGTTTAACACCAGTATCAATAATGTAATTTTTTAAGTTAAATAAACTGGGTAGAAAAAGATTTTACAATGCATGTTTAGTCTATTAAGGACATTTCTGTGAATAAATTATACTAGATGTTATTTTAATTCTTGTTAATACAGGTTTTTTTTTCACAGATGTCATTTTTGGGCATTAGAAAATATTTTTTTCTCCTGCTGTTGTGAAAGAAGAACTACGAGTACTGACATTAAACATTCTGAGAAATTTTTTCTGTTCTTTTTATAATAAGGGAAAACAGACCTGCCAAAATTAAAACCTTCCAGTGATGACTTAAATACTTGTTTTACTGTATTATTTCTTAGGTGCTTGATATCCTCCTATATAAATTAATTAAGAGACTATTTCTGAAGTTCCAATTGCATAGTTATACTCTATAATCATGCTTTTATTTGTGAATTTGTTAAAAAAATTCTATCTACAGTGGACACAAACTGACAGCTTTATGTGTGACTACTAAAATGTGTTTTCAATATAAATTTGTGGATGATATAACAAATGCTAAAAACTTCTGATTATGAGATGTTCATTTTAGCGTTTGGTCGGGCACCAGAGCATACTAAAATTAGTGTATTTTTTTACAATGAGGGTGATGAAACCCTGGCACAAGTTGTCCAGAGGAATTGTGGATGCTCCATCCCTGGAAGTGCTCAAGGCAAGGTTGAGTGAGGCTTGCAGCAACCTGGTCTTGTGGAAGACATCCCTGCCCGTGGCAGGGCGTTGGAATGAGATGAGTTTTAACATATCCAACCCAAGCTATTCTGTGATTCTATGTCCCAGGCTGGCCTCAGCCCATCCCCATCCCCATCCCCATCCCCATCCCCATGGAGGTGCCCGATGCCCAAGGCTGGGGCTGCCCCAGTGTCCTGCTTCTGGCTGGGATGGTAGGACTGGGCCAGCTGCCAAGGATCCCCATCGGGCACCCTGGCTGTAGCCATGCAGACAGAACAGGTGTTAGTTAAACTCCTCTCCTTGCAAACAAAACACTGGAGCAAGGAAACACCCTTTTCAGGAGTGTGCATGAGAGCGTAGTGCCAGCTCTCCTGCAGCTGGGTGAGCACTGCCATGGTTGGCACAGGCACCTGTGGTCATGCACTGCTCTGGGAGCCACTGGGAAACACAGAGTGGGCACAGACAAAGGAAACCATGCACAGATGTCATGGTTTAACTCCAGCTGGCAACAAAGTACCACAGAGCTCTGACTCACTTCTCCCACCAAACCTGTTTGGATGAGCGGAATTAGGGAAAAAACAGTGAAACTGGTGGATTCACGTTAATAACGGAAACAAAGTAAAATATAATGTATAATTTAATAATAATAATAATAGTACAAATAGTGAATAAAAGGGGGAGGGGAAAGAGAATGATAAAACCCAAGACAAGTGATACACAGTAGCATTACTCTTGTGTGCTTATCGATGCCAAACTCATCCCCAAACCACAAACTCATCCCCAGCCCCACTCCCAGGTAACTCCCCAGCTTATATAGTGGGCATGGTGTGAAGTATCCTCTAGTTCAGATCAGCTGTCCTGGCCATGCTCCTTACTGGCTGCTTCTGGAAAGATAAGACGCAAGAGAAGTCCTTGACTTACGTTAAGCAACAATAACAGCATCAGTGTGTTATTAACATTACCCTCATAGTGAATCCAAAACACAGCCCTCTACAGCTACTAGGAAGAAAATTAAGTCTATCCTGGCCGAAACCAGCGCAATATATAAAGCGAAAGCACCGAAAGCACTCGGTGAGTTTACGGCTGTGGGGCTGAGGGTGAGCCGCGGGGAGCGCCGAGCCGGCAGGGGGCGCTGTCAGCCCGCGCTCCGTGGTGGAGAAAGGCCTCGCGCTGAGGCGGAGGGAGCGCTGTGGGACACCGTGAGGGGCTGATCCTGTGGGACACGGTCCGTGGGACACCGTGAGGGGCTGTTCCTGTGGGATACGGTTCCTGAGACACCGTGATGAGGCTGTTCCTGTGGGGCACAGTCCGTGGGACACCGTGAGGGGCTGTTCCTGTGAAACACAGTCCGTGGGAGACTGTGAGGGGCTGTTCCTGTGGAACACGGTCCGTGGGACACCGTGAGGGGCTATTCCTGTGGGCCACGGTCCGTGGGACATGGGACACCGTGATGAGGCTGTTCCTGTGGGATACGGTTCCTGAGTCGCTGTGAGGGGCTATTCCTCTGGGCCATGGTTCCTGGGACACTGTGAGGGGCTGTTACTGTGGGACACGGTCCATGGAACACTGTGATGGGGCTGTTCCTGTGGGACACAGTCCATGGGACACTGTGATGGGGCTGTTCCTGTGGGACACGGTCCGTGGGACGTGGGACACTGTGAGGGGCTGTTCCTGTGGGACACAGTTCCTGAGTCGCTGTGAGGGGCTGTTCCTGTGGGACATGGTCCATGGGACACCGTGAAGGGCTGTTCCTGTGGGACACGGTCCATGGGACACCGTGAAGGGCTGTTCCTGTGGGACACGGTCCTGTGGGACACGGTTCTGAGACACCATGAGGGGCTGTTCCTGTGGAACACCATGAGGGGCTGATCCTCTGGGACACAATCCGTGGGACACTGTGAAGGGCTGTTCCTGTGGGACACCGTGAGAGGGCNGTGGATGCTCCATCCCTGGAAGTGCTCAAGGCAAGGTTGAGTGAGGCTTGCAGCAACCTGGTCTTGTGGAAGACATCCCTGCCCGTGGCAGGGCGTTGGAATGAGATGAGTTTTAACATATCCAACCCAAGCTATTCTGTGATTCTATGTCCCAGGCTGGCCTCAGCCCATCCCCATCCCCATCCCCATCCCCATGGAGGTGCCCGATGCCCAAGGCTGGGGCTGCCCCAGTGTCCTGCTTCTGGCTGGGATGGTAGGACTGGGCCAGCTGCCAAGGATCCCCATCGGGCACCCTGGCTGTAGCCATGCAGACAGAACAGGTGTTAGTTAAACTCCTCTCCTTGCAAACAAAACACTGGAGCAAGGAAACACCCTTTTCAGGAGTGTGCATGAGAGCGTAGTGCCAGCTCTCCTGCAGCTGGGTGAGCACTGCCATGGTTGGCACAGGCACCTGTGGTCATGCACTGCTCTGGGAGCCACTGGGAAACACAGAGTGGGCACAGACAAAGGAAACCATGCACAGATGTCATGGTTTAACTCCAGCTGGCAACAAAGTACCACAGAGCTCTGACTCACTTCTCCCACCAAACCTGTTTGGATGAGCGGAATTAGGGAAAAAACAGTGAAACTGGTGGATTCACGTTAATAACGGAAACAAAGTAAAATATAATGTATAATTTAATAATAATAATAATAGTACAAATAGTGAATAAAAGGGGGAGGGGAAAGAGAATGATAAAACCCAAGACAAGTGATACACAGTAGCATTACTCTTGTGTGCTTATCGATGCCAAACTCATCCCCAAACCACAAACTCATCCCCAGCCCCACTCCCAGGTAACTCCCCAGCTTATATAGTGGGCATGGTGTGAAGTATCCTCTAGTTCAGATCAGCTGTCCTGGCCATGCTCCTTACTGGCTGCTTCTGGAAAGATAAGACGCAAGAGAAGTCCTTGACTTACGTTAAGCAACAATAACAGCATCAGTGTGTTATTAACATTACCCTCATAGTGAATCCAAAACACAGCCCTCTACAGCTACTAGGAAGAAAATTAAGTCTATCCTGGCCGAAACCAGCGCAATATATAAAGCGAAAGCACCGAAAGCACTCGGTGAGTTTACGGCTGTGGGGCTGAGGGTGAGCCGCGGGGAGCGCCGAGCCGGCAGGGGGCGCTGTCAGCCCGCGCTCCGTGGTGGAGAAAGGCCTCGCGCTGAGGCGGAGGGAGCGCTGTGGGACACCGTGAGGGGCTGAGCCTGTGGGACACGGTCCGTGGGACACCGTGAGGGGCTGTTCCTGTGGGATACGGTTCCTGAGACACCGTGATGAGGCTGTTCCTGTGGGGCACAGTCCGTGGGACACCGTGAGGGGCTGTTCCTGTGAAACACAGTCCGTGGGAGACTGTGAGGGGCTGTTCCTGTGGAACACGGTCCGTGGGACACCGTGAGGGGCTATTCCTGTGGGCCACGGTCCGTGGGACATGGGACACCGTGATGAGGCTGTTCCTGTGGGATACGGTTCCTGAGTCGCTGTGAGGGGCTATTCCTCTGGGCCATGGTTCCTGGGACACTGTGAGGGGCTGTTACTGTGGGACACGGTCCATGGAACACTGTGATGGGGCTGTTCCTGTGGGACACAGTCCATGGGACACTGTGATGGGGCTGTTCCTGTGGGACACGGTCCGTGGGACGTGGGACACTGTGAGGGGCTGTTCCTGTGGGACACAGTTCCTGAGTCGCTGTGAGGGGCTGTTCCTGTGGGACATGGTCCATGGGACACCGTGAAGGGCTGTTCCTGTGGGACACGGTCCATGGGACACCGTGAAGGGCTGTTCCTGTGGGACACGGTCCTGTGGGACACGGTTCTGAGACACCATGAGGGGCTGTTCCTGTGGAACACCATGAGGGGCTGATCCTCTGGGACACAATCCGTGGGACACTGTGAAGGGCTGTTCCTGTGGGACACCGTGAGAGGGCTGTTCCTGTGGGGCACGGTACATGGGACATGGGACATTGTGAGGGGCTGTTCCTGTGGGACACGGTTCCTGAGACACCGTGAGAGGGCTGTTCCTGTGGGGCACGGTCCATGGGACACGGGATACCGTGAGAGGCTGTTCCTGTGGGACATTGTCCCTGGGACACCATGGTGAGGGCTGTTCTTATGGGACACGTCCGGCTTAGGCTGCCACTGCCATGGAGTACTTCAGCTTAGAAAGTGCTCTGAGAGCATCCGGTCCGGCCATTAGCCCAATATATACCTCCAGGGTTGGTGACTCTACTGCTTCCCTGGGCAGCCAGTGCCAGTGCTTCACAATGGTTTCTGAGAATTTTTTTTCTTAATTAAATACCCTTTGCTGGGTAAAACTAAACATTTGTTTTTGGTTTAAAATATTTTAAAGGCCTGAGGTAGCTCAAGGATGATAAATAATTCTAATTCTAATAGAAACTCTAATCTTGTCACATTTCTCCGATGAGAAGGGAGATGGTTCTACCCGAAGACTGAACACTGACCATCATTTATGGAGCAGGTGCTGTTTCCAGGAGAGCTAAGAGCAGTGCTGCCAGTAACCTTTGTTATTTATTCTTGCACCAGGGAATGCCAGTGCCTTGGCTATGAGGTGAGATTGCCTTGTGCTTAGTGTTATAATAAACAAAAAACCCTTCTGAGAGGGACTTGGAGGTGCTGGTGCATAAGAGGCTGGACATGACCACCATCTGCCCTTGTAGCCCCCAAAACCAGCCAGGTCCTGGGCTGCATCCAAAGCAGCATGGACAGCAGGGTGAGGGAGGGGATTCCCCTCATCTGCCCAGCTCTTGTGGCATCCACCTGGAGTGCTGCATCCAGCTCTGGGATGAGGGTCACAAGGCTTGAAACTTCAAGCTTCTTTTGTTTAAGTAAATATAAAAATAAGTAAAACATGTGAAAGCTTCCTTTTCAGATACTTCATGGCCAGGAATGCAGGCCTATGTCATTGGTTCCAGCTGTCTGCTGTCACTGCAGGTTTGTTTCATCATCTCTTTTCCAAGGTTGTAGTGATTGCTACATACTGGCAGAAACCTTCTTTTACATGTGTGGCAAAAGCAGAAAGAGGGAAAAAATTCTAGAGCACTATCCTTGGCAAGAAAGTTCCATATGTAGCAAAGGAGAGGTTTAGGTTTCTGCTCCATTTTTTCCTGTTACCTATAAATGAAATCAGCTTTCATTGAGATTGCTTTTCATGACAGGCTTTGTAGTGCAATGCTCCATCTTTTGCATGAAGGGTATTCACAGAAATCTCATCAATAATAAAATATGAGCAAAACCTTGTGGGAAAGAATTTCTTAATTTTCTGGTAGCATGATGCTACAGAGAACTTCCTGTTTGTCTCCTTGCCATGAAATCACCAGTCTGAAACCATCATCAATTTGTTACCCCAACCTTCAGCCTTTCATCTGGGATAGAAAAACTTCAATGTGGACTTTCACCAAGTGATTTTCTGGAAATAAATTAATGTAATACCTGTTTCTCCTAATGTACACCGTGGCAAAGAACCGTGGTTAGTTGTCCAGGCATCGTATAAGCTTTATACACATTAGGGGGAATAAAAAAAATAGAAAAAATACTTTTAATTGAGGAAACTATATGTGTCTATGGACTCTTGTCTGTACTTGATTATTTTTTCACCCTCCATTGTAACCCTATCTGAGCATTTTCCGGATGTCAAAGTACATTTACCCTTGGAATTCATGGAGTTTTCTCTTGGTTCTGGTTCTGTAGGAAAGTTCTCTCTAAGTTTTGTTGGGTTCATTTTTGAGAAATCCTGCTGTGTATTTCAAAGATGTACGTCCAGTCTTCCTTAGGCTGTTCCATCAGCAGACTGAAATGTTGCAACAGCGAAGATTACAGACTCTCCTCAGGAAAAGCACGCACAGGCAAGCACTTCATTGTCAGAAAGGGCACAGACATCAAATTCCAATACTGCAACAGCTCATTGGTTTAAAATACACTATTGACAACTATTTATCTTTTTTTCCCATACTTGCTATCGGGAATATTCTTCAACAATATTTATTTAGAAATATAAATTCCCATATTGTGAGGGTTTTTTTCCCCTGGAGTAACTTAGTACTTTGAGTGATCCTGTTGAGATGGAAAGATCCTAACTTTCCATCTTCTAAATTCAGGTCACCAATGACTATATCACCAAATATGACTATACCAGAATGGTGATATTAGTTTATCACAGTGTATGTGTGATAAATGTATGTGCAGGTTAGATGAGTGCAGTTCTTCTAGACAAGGTATCAGATACTATCTGGAAACAAAATGAGAATTCATAGAATCAGATTGGTTTCTGTGAGCCAATGTATTTCTGTCATTGTCTCAAGAAGATCCTTAGAGATCTGCTAGATCCTTAAATGTTTTGCTGTAGCGTATTGGTTTTTTTCTTTTAGATTAATATTAAAGTTCTTAGAGAATTGGCACAGATGGAGATGCCCAAGTCTCTCACAGACTTTAGAGGCAGAGGACCATTAATATAATTAGGCTCCTATTGTGCAAAGCACTGTGAAAAAATTAAGAGAGAAAGGAAAATCTGTGCTCAAATAAATAATCATCTCCAAAACTCAGCAGTTTGCTGAATGTTAGAAAATGTCTGGATAATTTTTAAAAAATTCTTATTTAATGGAAAGTCCTTTTGATACATTAAGGCACTGAAGGTATTTCTGGATGCAAGGAAAAAAGCAAAATTGAAAGGTAAGTCCCCAACAGGCAGCTCCATGTTGAGGCTGAGGAAGCTGCAAACTGCCCCTTTTATAACTCCGGAGAGCAAGGGGAGGAGATATGGCTTTGGGTGCACCATTTCCATTGCAGCCACCTTAGCTGGCAGCAGGGGAATGGGGCTTTGGTGGTAAGATTTTGGCAGACTACCTTGAATGGGTCTCTAGAAGGAAACTAAAATTTTCTTTCTGTTTCCCAGCTAGCAAGAGGTGCAAACACATGTATTGCCACCATCTCTCTTTTCTGGTAATCCCTTCTGGTGGAAATAAATACTTAAATTATTTGCCTAAAAATATTTCTTAATATAAGCATTTCCACCATAAGCAGTTGTATTTTCTAGTTTGATTTTGGTGCTCTTTGAGAAGTCTACTATGAACTGCATACAGCTATGGAAGCCATCTTGCTCACATTGGAAGATTGACAAAAATGCCCTTAACCAACTTCAAAGTTGGAATAATTTCAGATTCAGACATAAAAAAATAGATTCTGGAGATGGTATACATAGTCCCTTTATTTGCTTGAATATCAATAGGAAAAAAAAAGTAGTTGCCATTTGCAATAATTCTGTGCCTTAAAAGATAAAAAGCTTAATTCACATTGGCTATATGCATGAGAATTAGGGAATTATGGTGTTGAGTCACTTACATTTTTAGAACAGTTTAGCTTTTCAGTGCCTACCTCACTTTCAAAATGGGAATTTAGGTTCCTAAGTAATCAATGTGCTTATTAAAGTTTTACTATAAATGGCTTTTTCAAGCACTCTGGCTTTGGAGTGTGACCATCTGTATGTTACATCCTTACTTCTGAAATTACTAGAAAGAGTAAAGATGTCATCTAAGTGGACCAGCTGCTTATCTTTTCCTCCAATAATAAATGGCTTTTTCAAGCACTCTGGCTACTTAAAATTTTAAGTCTAAAACTAGACTAGACTAGATTTGATTTTGGCCTTGAAAAATTTGCTGCATAGTCTGCTAAGCATTTCTCAAAAGCATTTTGTACAAAAATACTTCATCTGTTTTTCAAGGTATTTTCTAATGTAGATTTATGTAGATTTTATTTTTATAGATTTTATTGTCTTAAAATCTAATCTGGAAATATTCTGGAAAAATATGTCCTTCTAAAAAAAGTGTGCCATATTAATAAGACACAAGCTTTTCAGTCTTCTCAAAGTCAGAAAAAGGAGACAGTAAGTCATGTTTTCAGATGTGACATCAGTTAGTCACTACCACTCCTTATTACACTGACCTGGGAAGTACACTTGTGTTTGACAACCTGCAATTAGAGAGTACAATTTGCTTCTTGACTCAGGCAGTGGTGATTTATGTGGCAAGAAAAGGAGATTTTTTTTCTTATGCTTTGTTCTGTGGAATAACCTGACCATTGCCCCTCTTCAGGCAACACAGGACTGAAGCATTGGGGGTAGATTCTCCAGGGGATTTCTGTTGCTGCAGTACTAACCTACATAATTCCTAGCTTTGCATACCCAGAGGGCTAGATGAGTTCACGGCGCACAAAAAAGACTATGAATTCGGTCACCCAGTCCTTGCATCTTATATTTTATCTTATATTACATCTATATTTAATCTTATATTACATCTAAAAATGGGCTTGTAATTCAGCATGCAGAAATGGCAAAACCTGTAGGAGACAGGGAAAAGCTACCAGCGGGGTCAGCCCTGAGGTCAGTGCCTTTGGGGAGCTCCCTGTCTTTCATGGACCTCCCCAGCTTCTTGCTACTTTTAAGAAACAAATGTTAATTTCCTCTAGGACTTAGATGAATTTTTGAATTCCAGGGATCCATCTCAACTTAATGGAAAATGGTTTTTAACTTTTCTATGTAAAGAAGAAGTTCACAAGGGAAGATTGAGAACAACTTGTTTTGTTTCCAGTGGGATACTGTCCTGCTGAAAGTTTTGATAAGTCCAAGTTTTGTTATGTGGTTAAGCTTTTGATCTGTATTTTCTAGCTCCTAAATAAATATTCTGATGACTTTATGGAGTTTTCCTAGACTCTCTTTTATCAGGTTGAAATAGAGTATATTGTTAGCTGCTGTCTGCGAGAAATTAAGGGGAATGTCAGTGTTATGTGTAACAGGAGTTTTTAAGTAGGAAGTGTCCACAGGCTTGTACTAAAATATGGAGAAAGGAATATGTAAAGGAATTCCAGCCTCAGGGTGGTCAGAAAAGCCTTTATCCAGCATTCTGTAGTGAAGTCTAAATAAAACCCTATAGATAGCACCTATTTTTCAGGTTGGGGTTTGAAGTGATAGAAGAGGAAGCAAAACATGAAGACAAAAAGACTCTTTCAAATAAGAGAAGAGTAGCAAATACTATCATTTTCAGAAGTGTCTTGCTAACTGTTACTTGAAGCCTTGCTATTTCTAAAATAACTGAAACCTTGTATTTTGTTTAGTCAGGGAAATGTTATACATAAATAATTTCTTCCTACTTATTGTGATTGTTTTTACTCCCTGGTAGTTCATATTGCTAATTTGGTGTTATTCAAGTCAGCTATAATAAGCATCTGAGTTACCCCAGTTAAGGATTTGGCTTAGAAACTTAATTTGCACATCTTAATCCATTAAGTATAACTTAATTTCCACATCATTAATGTGAGGGAGGGAACCCCAATCCATGCCATATATACTTAGTACCAGATTTATATTATATTCCTTATATTCCTTCTATATATACGTAGTACCACATTTAAGTGTTGGTGAGTTCTCATTTTTTTGTAGATAAAATAGAAAATATGGATCAGATTGGTATCCTACCCTCATATTTTTAGGATCTGAGATCTAGAATAAAATTAAAATGCTGACCATTTAAATAATGCCCTGTCTAATTTTGCTTTAAATTTGTTGAGGAGAAAGGACTGTCCTTTGGATATGCTGGATATTGTTACAGTGGATATGTTTTCTGTGCTGTCTGTGGTGATTCCTGTGAAATGCTATTGATGGTGAGAGATTACTCTGTACAGTTTATGATGGTAGCCTTGCTGATAGAAGCAGATACTTTCTATTACATTAATGTTCCATTTAAGTAGCAGATTGCCAGACACAAACTTTATATAATCTCATTTCCCATACGTGCAATATATGTGTCTCTGAGTATGGCTTTGTAGATTCATTTAGCACCTAATGCTCTTTTAATGAAAGATCTCTTTGTGAAGCTTGTGATGCAGTGATTTTTCATAATGCTTCATAGAAGAGGCATTTGTAATTTTCAACAGAGTTATGCAAGTCTGATATTTGGTTTACGGGAGGGAGAGGGAAAAAGAAGTAAAAATGAATGTGGATTAGGTCAGAAACCTCACATACAATCCAGTTCAGCCTCATGACATTTCATTCTGCTCTTTTGCTGAAAAGTATAAGTTAAACTGATGAGCTGCTTCTGCTGAAGAGCTCAGATGCAGAACTAGTAAAATATCCATCCATCAATGTATCTCATCAAAACCTATTTGTTGAAATACCTAATCAAGGCCATTGATTATTCACAATTCCAGAAGAATGGAATTAAGTGTGGAAAGAAATTAGTTCTCCCACATGATAACTAATGTTGAACAGGATCCAGAAACCATTTGTGTATCTGCCTTTGTTGGGCCAACCAGTATGAAGACCTACTGCTTGCGTTGCAAATTCATGCTTCATTTGTGGTTTAGGAAACGTAAGGGGGTGGTGGTTGTGGGGAAATTTGTCTGACCAGAGCAATCAAGAAGAATGGATTGGCAGTATAATGGGGCTTGTATAAGGGGCTTGCATCTGACTTTAGAAATTTAAACTGAAGTAGACAGCTGTAAAACAGAAAACTAATGAATGTCTTGCTCTTCAAATACAGACAGTAGTTACAGTGGTTCAGTATATTAGACCAGACCATGAGCCAAAATAAAGTTAACTGGAGAAAATTGTGCTAATAGTTCTCTCGCACTATTTAAAAAAACTTGTCAAAACTGGGGATCTATTTAATGCATTAGATCACATTTGTTGGTAGCAGGTGGAGAGCAGACTTTCTCAATTGGTTTAACTCATGTTAGTGAAACTAGTATAAATCAGTACAGGAGTGAAATATTGTTTACGAATATATGAGTTGAAATGGTTCACTATTATCCAATTACCAGAACTAAAATTGGAAAACCTGACAAATATTAATGGGATAGAATATTTAAATGATTATAAATCATTATATTTCAAGAGGCATTAATCCTGAGCTTAAGCCAGTATTTTCTTATTGATCCTGCTATTCTGAATTTTTAATCAGAATTGCTTGTACCTCTTCTATCTATCCTGTTCTGTGTCAGGTAACTCACATTGACTACCACCCAGAACAGGACATAAAATTACATGAACTTTTGGTTTGGTTCAGTAAATAGCATATTTTTCCTCTCTGGCAGCAAATGCTTCCAGAGCTTATGGAATGAAATGGCAAAAAAGACAAGTGGGAAAAAAAAGTCAGCCAAAAATCTGTAGCAGTTCTTCCTTTTCAGAGAGATAAATTTATCATGGAAAATTCTCTTGTGTGTTTCAGTAGACCATGAGACAGCAGGTAGGTACTATTAAGATGAAATATTTAATAGCTTTTTCCTCTGTTAAGATATTTCTTAGCCATCTACAACAGAGGACAGCACCTAACGAGTATTGTTCCCAGTGGAATTTTGAACCAAGAATTTACTTAATGTATTCACTACTGAACCCACACTTCAGATTCTTGCTTTGGTAGACCACACTTATTTAATAAGAAACCTAAAAAAGTGTACCGCTTGTGACATTTACATTATGTAGTTTCCTTATTTCAGGGCAGGGTTTTTTTGGTTGGTTGGGTTTTTTTGGTGAGCTTAAATATGCCATGAGCTTATGCTTTTCCTATCAGGATCTGGATACTGACCCTTTGACTGCTGTTGGCTTTTGGAGAGTTGCTGTAACTGATTATCCTTCAGTAGCTTTCTTTTCCCTCTATCCAGAGTTCAGACTTACTCACCTTTGTCTAGATACCAAGCTAAAGTAACAGTGAATTCTTAACTTGACTTTCATGGGCTTCACTTTCTAGATCCACTAATTAGATAATCCTGTAATTAAATCTCAAAAGCAATTCCAGCTAGTGAAGTGCCTTGTGAACTGGAAAGACTGGACAAAATGCAGTATGATGTGTCAGTTTCCTTTAGAAGGAAGATAGTTTCACCCTACCATCTCCTTTATATGTCGTAGCCTGTAATTGGAAAATATGTTCATCTTTCTTTCCTGTCTTACAGAGTTGAGACCCACATGCCCCATTCTCCTGCTAAGTCTGGGTGTCCATGGTCACAGGGGCGTATACATGGGGAGTGCTCATCAGCCATCCTGTTGAATTTAGATTGTTGAGTAGCAATGAACTCAGGATTCACTAGGCCAGTAAGAGAATATAGTAGGACATGGCTTTGTGGGTAGGGCACTGTGTGACAACTGATGGCTTCAGTTCTGCTCCAAGGATTCATATTTTATTCAATGTTGTTTCATCATGTCCCCTTTCAACTGTGTTTTAAAAGGAAAAGAATAGTTCCTGCTTAGCTATTTCAAAGACGGGTCACAGACCCCTTCTTTCAGGAAAGAGCTAAAAGCTGTGAATCTGCAACAGATAAAAGCATTTTCCTGCAAAATGTGAAGCACAGAGTAGGTCATGGTCACATTTCAAATGCATCCTTCTGCTCACTCTTTCCTAAAACAGCTGCTTCCTTGCCCTCCTTCCCCCACAACAGAAAATGGATTCTGGAAATACTTCTCTCAGGAGCAAAGGGAGCCCTAAGGAAAGATTATTGACTCTTACCTTTTTCTTTATCCTCTGTCTTTCCCTCTGGTAATCTTGTGAAAATTGTACACTTGTTACTGTAGGCTAAGCATGCTGGAGGAAGGCATGAGCAAGGCTCAAGGTTCCAGTGTGCCTTATCCTCCTGGCAGCTGCTGGGTGAGGATGTTTAGTCTCTCCTGCCCCTCTCCAGCCTGCCTGGCTCTGGCCTGGCTGTACCACCAGGTCTGGCAGATGTCTCGTTACCTGGTGGGGTAAGGTAGCAGTGAACCCTGACTGTGAGGAAAAGGCCATTTCCCAGCGAATGTCTTTGTGAATGGGGAAGGTTAGTGATTGGAGACCAAACAAATCTTCTTTAGAGCAAGTTTGGTGAGAGCTGAGCTCTTTCGATCTCTTGATAATGAGTGCCAGATGAGTCCCCTTCTGATGGAGCTTGGGCAATTGAGAATTTTTGTGCAAGATATAAGCAGTCTGGATGTTTATACTAGAGAATCATCAGTGGAATGGAAGATGGGGTGAATAGCTAGAGCAATCCTCAGAAGGGAAGAGTGTGAATTTGTGAAAGAGTGAACACAGAAACCAAGAAACTGGAGACAAGAAGAAGGCTAGAATTATCTTAAAACCAGCAATAATACCAATGTCTATCTTTAGTACCACATATTAAAGTCTCTTTAGATGCCCTTTTAATCCTCCCTTGTGGAGCAGTGGTGCCTTGAGCAGGTATCTGAAGACCTTTCAGAGAGGTGGACGCTGGAAAATGCAAGTTTGACTATGGAATGCCTGACTTGCAAGTGCTTACTCTCCTTGTTAGCCTTGGCTTTGATACCATGGAAGAGGAGAAAAAAGCTGAAGGTGAAAGAGAAAAAAGCAGCACAATTTAGCAGCAGCATTTTCATTGTTGAGGTCCTATCTGGTGCTGGTTGCTGGTTATTTTCTTCAGATTTTTGTTTTCCCTAAAACTGCCCAGTGGTCATTCTCCAGCCTTTCAAAACATGGTCATGGTATTTGTGATTTGTGGTGGAAAGCAATCCTTTCTTTCCTACATTTTTTTGCAAGCCAGCCCTCCCTAAATTTAGGGGATTTAGATATTCTTCCAGCTAGCAGTGAAGACAAGACTAATGTGTCCTCTTCAACCTAGTAGCTGACCTTCATCTTACAAGTAAGAAAAGGATATTTGTTTAATTTACTCTTTTGGTGTGGTGGTGGGGGGCTGTGGCTTGACTGCAAAGCCATCTGAGCAATCTGAGAAAATGAGTTGAATGGTTGAGCTGACATGCATGTGTAACTCCAGGCCATCAGGATATTCAAATGAAAACTGGGTGACTTGAAGTGTGATAAATAAGGAAAGGTTTTTTCATTGAAGAAATTCTAACTTCACTGTGCTTTGATTTAGACTTTAAATAGTTACAGTAGGAAAAAGCGCATGGTAACAGACAAAGGCAAACTGCAGATTTTTTCTGATTTACTTTGTGTTCCAAAATTATCACATTAAACAATGCAAGGGGATATGATGACCCTGCAAAATTTTTATGATACTACGAAAATATTTTCTTATAAATTAAGGTCCTCTAACAGAAGCATAAATATATACATTCAAATTCAAACATTGATATAGATACAAGTCTAATAATGAAAGTTGTCAGGGCTACACTGGTCTTGAAAGGTGATAGAACTGTGGGAAGATATTTTGATGATGGCAAACAAATCCCATCTGTCTTTCTGCATAGGGCTGGAGAACAATCTGAAGTGATATAATTTATCAAGCTATATCATTAGAGAAGGGTGTTGGAATATGCTGCATCTTGTTCTTGGTTATTCTTCAGTATTGCTTCCTTGTAAGCAAACCTTCCTTTCCCACTGTCCTTCCTCTTTCCCAACCTCCCAATCTTTCCCAATATAAGAGGAAGAGGATATAAGACATTAACTTCTTCGAATCAGTGCATGATAAAAGCAACATACAATATATATAAACCTACTAGTCTTGATATATTGATTTATTAAGGTTTTAATAACATTTGAGTTTCTTTTAGTCCAGTTTCCACACTGGCATAAAGTCTTTCAGCCTTCACTTGGTAAAGATTGCTTCATGGGTATAAGCAAAAGAAGGTGAAATAAAATAATGTAAAATGCTCTGTCCCGTTACTCATAGTGTGTGAATAGTGACTTGAATGAGACTATATCAGCACTGAAATTTGCTGTGCCTGGTTTCTGAATTTCTTTTGTCAGGGTTTTACTTTTTGGGACAGCTTTTCCTGTATTTCATGTAGTCAGTGAAGTGTCATACAGTGAATCCTTTTCAGTTTTAGTTTTGCATTTTTATTCACTTGCTTTCCTTCTATCTATTTCTATTTAGGTTTTTATCAGAAAAGCAAATGCTTGACCTCTTTTCTTACCTTAATTAAAAATCAGTTTGATACTAAAGTTGTAAAGAAGGATATTTCATGAATATTTAGCCTGCAATTTCGATAACAGTGGCAAGATCAAAATTCAGTTTTAATAAATTTCCAATATATTTTCAGTATTTACAGTTGTCTGTAATCTGGTATTGCAGTTGTCTCCAATGAGCAGAAGCATGTCATGTCATAGTTCAAATAATATATTGCCCATTCTTCTACTTTGTGTCTTTTCTGTACATGGACAAGGTCTCTGAACACTAAATGCTAGTTTAGAGTTTCAGAGGCATTCTAGGAACTCTAGTACCACTGCACCTCAGGTAATGAAATCTTATCTGACTCATGGAACTGGCAGAAGAAAAGATCCCTTAGGGTCTGGGTTTTCTTGCAGGGAATGCATTATTGTCTTCTGCTTTTGAAGAAGTTTTATCTTTCAGTGTTTCAACTGCTGAACAAAAATGCCCCTAAGTTTGCCTTTCTGAGATTATTCTGTAAATTCATGCAATTTACAATCAGGACTTTTTCTCATATTGGTCCCTACATTTTTGCCATTCCAACTGCATATCTTTATGATGCCAAGTTTTACTTTTTCTTTTGAGAAAATATAAATCCACCCATATATTAAAAGTGATTTCCCTGTTCACACTTCCCTTACTCTTTTCCTGAATCTGATGAAATGGCAATATTTTGAGGTATCTTTTTGGTCTGCCCCAGTACTAATTTCATCCTGAGAACTCCCTTGGCCTCTCTTAGGACTTGTGGTTCAATTCAAGCCAGGCAGACACTTGTTTTGCACAGTTGTATTTTATGCTTTTGAAACTGAGTCCAGCCCAGGTCTTAATTAGCAATGACATATTCCCTGAACTCTGGGTTGGTAAGAGAAGATAAACAACTCTAGGTTGGTAAGCAGAAGATAAACAGCAGTTGCAGCATTCTTGGCTAGGAATCATGCCCTCAATGCCTGTGCTTGATATGCAGGCATAGTCCCTAAGCTGCTTATGCTCATGTCCATCTGCTGAGATGGCAGAGTGCCTTGTCGCAAGTTGTTTGGACTCCTGCCTTGAGCACAGGGGTGCCAGGCAATGATCAGCAGCTTGCATGACAATGCAAGCATCATTTCTTCAAAAAGAACAGCTCCTTTAAGCAATTAGTGTATTACAGGCTGCTACCATGGGCCTCTTAGAGCATGGCTACACCTGTTGGTAATTGTGTGCCAAGAGGAGAACCCATGAACCGTACCAGTGAGCAGTCCAACCAGCACAGTGTCATTTTTAGCTGCCAAGGAGACAGGTTGCACTGCCGCAGGGGTACGAAAACTCATTAGTAGTTCTCAAAGTGTCAAAAAAGGATCTCAGCAGGCCAGAACTGCCTGGAGGCACATCCAAAACAGTCACTACAATGGCCCCCAAGTAGCAACTAAAACAAAGTAACAGTAAGAGAACCTGTGTGACAGCTTTCCTCCTAGAATCAGTAATTAAATCAAGATAAAACAGGATAGTTTGGTGCTACCTTCTTCAAAGAAAAATAGAAGACTCTGATCTTATTCTTTCCACTGAATAAACACCTGTGATACGGAAAAGAAGGTAAAATTCATTTTTTGTAGGCCTAATTAAGGAACCCTACAGAGTGGTTGGACTCAACATAGCAGTACTTAACCACTTCGCTGGCAGAAAAAACAAAGGGCAAGGAGGGAATTCTGAATAATGCTCCATGCAACTGTAATAGAAGGGAATGCCCTGACATGCAAGTCCTTTTTCAATATCTGTTTTGTCTCAAGAGTCCTGTATCCTCAGTTTAGGGTACAGTAGCTGCCTGACAGCAGGAGCAATTTATCAGCTGGGGTTACTAAAAGTATTTAATCTTGAGATATTTTTAGATCACCACAAGCCACTTGTTTTGAAGATGAGTCCAGACGCAGCTTCTAACCCATTTTGCCAGCCTCGTGCTATCCAGAAGTCAAATCTACAAAAAATAAGCCAGGATTTTTTAAAAAAAAATGTTTGGGGGAAGTTTTAGCAGCTTTTATATGCATTGTCCCAGTTAGCTAATTTCAAATATTATAAACTGTTACATATATATATATATATAAAATTTTTAATTTCAAATTTCTGTTTAACTGAAAAAGAATGTTTTTCTTTATTTTTAAACTGCATTGCAAAACATTTTAAATTGAGCAGATTTTGGCCATGCTAGTAATTTTTAGAATTTTAGTAGTCTATAAAGTTAATGAATTATTCATCTAAGGGAATCTTAAAACAACATTTCATTTTTATTTTTCCTATACAGCAGAGAACTGAAATCAGTTGTAGCTTTACTTCCCAGTAATAGCCTTGGGGTAATTTAAAATCTTTGAGTTGCTGGAATGGACAAAAGGACTTGTGAAAGCCTCTGTTTGTTTCCAAGGGCGTACAATGAGCTGAAGGGCTGTTACCAGTCTGCTCTGGCTTACACGCAGCTGTCACAGTCTGTGTCAGGTCTCACTGCGATCAGTGGGACTTCTGCCACTAACTTCATTAGGACCAAGATTTGCCCTAAGCCCCAGCTGATATTTTGTGTACACCATTGGGGTTATGCTATTTTCTGCCAAATGATCGTTTTGAGTGCCAGATGAAGGGATTTTGGCAAAGCCTGGTGAACAAAGGCTGTTGATTCCTTATTATGGGAAAGTTTTAGTTCTGATACACGTAATAGCCTTTGGATTTGCACAGTACAGCTGAGTTCAGAAACTAGTCTCTTATGTGCAGACTCATGATGAATGCCAGAGCCTGGGTCCTTGATACCTGCAGGTAACATCATAAACAGCAAAAAAGGCCTGTGAACATGTAGATAATGTAATTTAAATGTAGATTGGACTTTGTGTGAACCTTTACCCTCTAATTGGAAAGAAATACAAAATGATCTCCTTAACACAAGAATATTGAATATCAAGTAAATAACCCATTGCATTTCTTCTGTGTGCTGTCCAAAAGAGTCTGAATTGATATTTCAACATCATGTCTCAGATTCATTGGCTGCAGAACTAGCTTATTCTTAGTCTGGAATTGTTCTGGCTGGAAAGTAGGATTTACTCTACTCATCATACAGTTTTACATTTGTTGATCTAAAATTATTTTAGGAATAGCAATTTAAATAGTCACAGCTTTACTATAAAATGCTGTCTGGCAGCTTTATTTTGTCCTTGGGTCTCTAAGTATAAATCTTACTGATAGTAATATAGTTTCTTTGTATAGACCCAAAGATGAAGTTTGGTTAATGATATTTTCTTCTTACACAAGGTATATATAAGTTAATGAAGGTTTTTTTAACTGGCCATGTTTTATGGTAGCAGCTGACACAGAAACTAAGTGCTGATTCCTTTGCCAGCCTCTCAGGAATGATGCTGGTACATGAGGAGCTGTTGCTCATATGACTAGCACCAGTATTCTTTTCTCTTGAGTAGCAGAAAACAGATGGAGATTATTGTACTCTGAAAAATCTGACTCTGATCCAGAAGATAAACTTGGAAAAGGATAAAACACTTCTGGTTTTTCATTCTACACTCTTCTATAACAAAACCTAATGCAGCTGTCCTTGAAGGTAACAAGCCCAATGGCATTGCTTATGACGGGAAAAATATCAGACTTTGGCCTTTCTGCTGAGATCAACCAAAAGTATAATTTAAGGGTGACTGTGGCAATGTGACGTAGTTATGATCTACAAAAATTTCAGAAAAGCATCAAAAACATAACAGTAGTCATTGTCAAGACTATCCAGTGCAGCTTCTTATCTTTGAGAGTAGCCAATAGTGGGTGGCTAGGGGAAAGTATGAAGGCAGGGCAGATGGTGATACTTCATAGGATTTTCTGCAATATTAAATGAGAAACTCAAACCTCTGTGATACAGAACACACAGAGTCAAAAGAGTAACTATTTTCAGTCTCTCATTTCCTAGTTTGAGTTCAAAATAGCAGAACACATGACAGCTCCACCTTCCATTATCACTAGCAACTAGTTCAAAGCCTAAGCCAGGGTAAAATTATGGGCAAGACATGCATCACACCCTACTTTGTGTGAAAAGACTGTGCTGAAGAGCTTGAAGACTTAGGAGGAAACTGGAAAGGCCTTTTAAAACAATAAATGGAAAAATTCACTGGGTGCCTACAATCATTTTCAAATACACCTGATAACTAATTCCTATTAAGTTCATATTTGTGTTTCATAATGGAATGCTGAAGTCCAGCATTTTACCCTAAAGAAATCTTTTACTATCTCATTTTTTGAAGCATCTCTTGCTAATTAATAAGCTCCACTAATATAAGAGTTAGTTCTTTTAAAATTAAAGCTAATGTCAAGGCCTCTCTTGTTTGCTAGCTTCTCTGCAATTTACTTTTCACTGTTAGGACTCAATGAGACAGACATAATAAACCTCCTTGTGGTCCACAGAGCCTTTGTGCTGTAATGAAAGCTGAAAGCAAAGAATATGAGAAACTGGCAGCTTCTCAATGCGAGGAAGAAAAACAGGGAGAAGAGAGGAATGTAAAGCATGATGCTTCAGTAGTAGTGATAATAATGACCCCATCTCTATTTCCCTGCTGAGCAGAGCAAGTTGTTGAATTAAGCAAACATGAAAAGGTCAGAGGAAAGAAGCCAACAATATCTCTTTTTTTTTTTTTTGTCTGTAGGACACAGATGGAGTTTAGATGCTCAGGGTTGGGAAACAATTCACAGTACCCCTAAAACTCCAGCAACACCTACTTTCAGAAGTAGGATTTTGAACATACACCCTAACAAGTTTGCAAAAGTGAAGAGAGAGGTGTGTGTCTGGAACACCTGCCTTATCCTTCTGTGGTCCAAAAGCAAGGTGCAGGGGTTTCCCAGTTTTTCTAAATCTCCAAGCATGCATCAGTGTCCTTCAGGTCAAGACTTACATACAGTTGACTACTTTCTGTCAGATGGAGAATTGTACGCTTTACTTCTATTTGAAGCTAACTCACAGTATGGTTTCTGGTTTCTTTAGCCAGTGACTGGGCAATTTAAAATGCACAAACAGTCATAGGAAAAAAAAAAAAAA
>VZRH01002680.1:190078-215605 GCA_013397555.1 Urocynchramus pylzowi | reverse complement strand
AAAAAAAAAAAAAGCCTTTTGATTTTCTTCCTAACTTGCTGACCTGTCTATTAGTTTACATTTGCTTTGGTCCTCTGAAGCTTCATTTTATGGCCTCACAGTAGTTCATCTTCTGTGGAAAGGATCAAGCTGCTTTTTCTTGTTACTGCATGAGTCAGTCATTACGTGCTACATGTGGCAGTAGGATATTGAATGAAGTCCCTCCTGTTGAAAGTGGTAAATGTACCCAGGTGTCTTGTCTTCCAGACAAATAGTTTATGTTGTTTTTCAGTAACTGAAGTCCAAAATGTAGGGGTTTTCATAAAGTTGGCTGTATGAAAATTGTAATTTTAGGATTTGAATTACTTTGGATTTGGTGACTTCATGTATGTATACATGAACAATTAACTCAGGAGTCAGTTTTAAAGCAAGTCCCCCAATAAGCTGTCATTTTACCATGCTGTGTTTTGTGTCACAGGATAATCTCTGAACACAGACTGGTTCCCTTTCTGATGAAATTAAAGTGGTAAACATATCAAAGCTTTCCATCTACTGTACTGTAGTCATTAATGGGCATTCACTTAGAGTTCCTCTGAAATAAAACTTTTGAAACTTGTGTAGTGTGGATGTCTGTTCTTCAGCAAGAATTGATTTGCTCTATAAATATGCTCTGATTGTGCTGCACAACTTCTAAATGCAGGTATAGCTTTATGTTAAGCTTTGACTTTTTATTCCTTTATGTCTATTGAAGAAATCTGGAGAAGAGAAAGGAAGGAAACCAATAGAGAGTGTTTCAGTGGACAAAAATCAGCTGCTGACTGACATAGGTAAAGACATAGCTATATAACCCCCTCATACAACATGAAGAAGAGAGAAAAATGGAAAGAGAAATAGGAAAATTATTCTCTCTTTCTGTTTCTATTAAATGGATTCTAAGTTCTGTAGAAATACAAGGTTAAATATAATGTTTTCAGTCCACTTCAAAAGGACAAGGGGTTAAAGCTGTCAAAAAATACTTCCTAATGCAGCATTCACAGATGTGATTAGGGAATAGGAAGCATTCAGCTCCCAAGGACTTTGATTCATGAAAAAACCTGATTGGATCCTGGATAGGCAGTATCCTCCCTGTGAACCTCATCAGGAACAGCTTGGAGTCAGCTACAATTATTGCAAAATTAGGGAATTAGAACTGAGCTCAAGTAAGTAAGTGAATAAATACATAAGGTGACCCTCCCCACTATGCATTCTACAATACTAATTAAAGAAAAATAAGACAAATGACTCATATTTATAATTAATTATGAATTTATGGCTCTTTTAACTTCAATAACATAAATTTGTAAAGGCAGAATATTTTTTCCTCCAAAATACATCTCTTAAATCTCTAAGGCTTTTTACTTTTGCAACAGTTTCTGTCATTTTCCAGGAACACCAGGATATTGTCCAAACCCTCAGTGACACAGTGTTCTGGCAGCAGGTTCCCTATATCACCTCTTTCAAAAAGAGCAATTAAGCAGGCTCCCCAAAAAAGGCAAGAAAAAGAATATGTATTCTGTGACTTTCCACAGAGTATTTTGAGCTGGAAGGGACCCACAAGGATCATTGAGTTCAACTCTTAAGTGAATGGCCTGTACAGGGATCAAATGCACAACTTTGCTGTTACTGGCACCATGATCTAACAAAATAAGCTAGACTCAGGGTTAGGATTCTTCAAATATTCTTGGATAAACACTTGGACAAGTAACTATATGTGAAAGCATTAGATATACGACAACAGTTGATAATCTCAAGAATTCACAGAGTTGTATCATGTACTGGTTTTGCACAGCCTGGTTTTCAGTATCAGGGGGCCACAGAGGGGGCTCCTGTGAGAAGCTGCTGGAAGCTTCCAGCATGTCCAGCAGAGCCAATGGCTGATGGCTCTGAAGATGGACATGCTGCTGGCCAAAACTGGGATAATGAGAGAGGCTGGTAACACCTCTGTGATGACATATTTAAGCAGATCAAAACAAGATGAGAACATGTAAGGGAAACAACATGGAGACACCAAGGTCAGTGGAGAAGGAGGTGGAGGATTGAGAGAGCTCAATCTCGAGGTGCCAGAGCTGAGATTCCTCTGCAGGCAGTGGTGATGACCATGGTGAGGCAGCTGTGTCCCTGCAGGCCATGGGGATCCATGGGGGATGCAGAGATCCACCCACAGCCTGTGGGGATCCACTGGGGATGCAGGGATCCACCCACAGCCTCTGGGGGAGGTGCCCATGCCAGAGCAGTGGATGCCTGGAGGAGGCTGTGATCCAGTGGGAGACCTGGTGGAGAGAGGGGGCCCTGCTTCCAGGCTGGAGCAGCCTGTCCTTGGAGGACTGCACCCTGTGGAAGAGTGACCCATGTCACAGCAGTTTTGGGAGGACTGTGTGCCTGGGGGGGAATTCACATTGCAGCAGGTGCAGCAGGGCCGCTGCTCGTGAGAGTGGAACCAGGCTGGAGAAGTTCATGGAGAACTGTCCATGGAGAACTGTCTCCTGTGGGAGGGACCCCATGGCCTCACAAGGAAAGGACTCCTTTCCCTGAGCAGTGCAAAAAATCTCGGTGATGAACCAACCAAAACCCCCATGCCCTGCCTCCCTGTGCTTTGGATAGGAAGGAGGGAGGGGCTGGGGGGAGAAGGTGTTTTAAGGACTTATTTTACTTCTCATTATCCTCCTCTGATTCTATTATTAATAAATCCACTTTTCAACCTTAAGTTGAGGCTGCTTTGCCCTTGAAGGTTTTGTTTTGGTCCTTGTCTCACTCATGAACTCTTCATTAATTTTTTTTTCTCTCCTCTACTCACCTGTGGCAGGAGAGGGTGAGCGAGCAACCCTTGCGGGTCCCTGGAATTGGGCCAGTGCCAAACCACAACATCTGAGTACTCTGGTTGTTGGAAGGGGACAACATAGTCTTGCAGATCTGTTCCCTTTTTTTTCAGGGACCAAGAAAAAGCAATGTAGATGATTTCTTGGAGTGATGACAGGGAGCAATAGCTTTCCATTTAATTGTGGCAAAAATCCTTGTCTTTAGCTTGTAATCACTGAAGTTTTACCCTGCTTTTCTTGCACCTTGACATATAATTTCTCTGTGTTGATAAAGTAACTAGTGAAGTTTGAGTTCTCTCTAACTTTCTGGTAGATTTATTTTCATTAAAAAGTTTCAGGATTATTTATGTATTTTGCACTTTTAACCTGTGTGTTGATGATTGTTGTACTCCTTCTGAGGTAGTCTTTGGCAGCCTTCTTAAAATGTGGCAGTCTTAAAAAATTCTGAAAACTAAATGAGTTTGTACTTTAGGCATTTTATATTCCTCTCTCTCCTGGGTGTTGTTTAATTACATTATTCATCTCAGTACAAGTCAAAACAGAAGATCTCTGATTTTTTAGGAGTAAACAACAACTAAGAGATAAGTGTCTTATGCATACACAAAAACCAATGTATGTGTTTATCTGTAGATAGCTGTTTTATCATTTGGGAGCAGAAATATCTGGAAGTACAGCCATAATGAAGATCAAGTGAGGGCAGTTTTCCTGTGCTGGAGAAATCACAGCATACAGAATATATACTAAGATTTATCCTTTAAATTGCATTCGGGGAAGATAATGACATCTTAGAGTTGGGTTGGATACAGCACTATAAGAGATCTTATCACAGGAGCCTGTGTGGTTTCATTTGAACCCATTTACCATTCTCATTAAAATCACTGTAATGAGAAAGAAGCTCTGTTCTGTTCATAAAGTTTCCTGTCAGCCTGTAGCATGCAGCCTGTTAGAAAGAAAGCAGCAAAGCACAACACTTGCACCAGTTTTCACTGTTGCTTGTTTGCTGAAAGGAAGATGGGAGGAGCAATAGGGTGCTGCAGTCAATGTGTGTTTTAGATCTGTGTGCAGCTTGGTTCATCCATCCCAAGTGTGTGACTTTAGCACTCAGAGGATGAAATGGTAGGGCATGGATTGATAACTGACAGAGAAGTCATAGAATCATTAAGGTTGGGAAGATCTCTAAGATCATGGTGTCCAATATGACTATATGAAGTTGCATTCTCTCTTCCCTCTCATTACTTAATTCTAAGAGTGCCATGCTGGTGGGAACAGTATGCAGTAGAGAGCACTGGAAAGTTAAGTCTCTTTACAGAAAAAGGCTATAGATTCTGCAGAGGGAATGTAAAATTTCAAATTGCTTCCACTGGGGGACAAATCACTTATACAATGTGATCTCCACAGCTTGCTTTCCTATTCAAATATGTCCAGCTTTAACTTCAGCATAAACAAATGCAATGCTGTGCATTGAAGAATGGAGAAAATGTAGGTCACCTTGTCAGACTTCAGGGACTGTGCTCAAGACAGTATTGACTCTGGAAAAGATTTTCAGGTCATATTGGATAATCAACCCACCTTGAATCTGCTCTGCAAAGCTCCAGCTGTGAGCTTCTCAACATGTGTTGAGAAGAAGGAACTTTCCTTTGAGAAGTGGGAAATCATATTACTTGTGTATGTGGCATTAGTGAAATTACAATTGCTCATATTTTTAGATGAGTTTATAAACTTTAAAAAAAAAAACATTGTAAGGCCTTTTTTGAAGATTGGTGATTTGTTTGGAATTTGTGGTCTTCACTGAATCAGTCATGTATTTGACAACATATATATTCACAACATACATCATAATTCTTCATTATCTCTGAATTAGCATAAGGGACAGTGTATGATCTGTTATCCAAGAACACATTATTTGAGTGCTAGTAGGTATTCCCTCTTGTCTTCAAAATGTCTGCCATTAAATTTACTCTGCAAGGACCAGTTGTAGGTGGAAGGTTGTATAATGTTGTTATATAAAATCAGTGTTTGTACATTAAGGAAATCTTTGTGTGACTAAATTTGTGAAATCTTTGTTCACTAAACAGACACCTACCTATTTAAAGTGCAATGAAAATGTAGCAGTATCTTCTTGTCTTCAGCATGGATGATGGACCAAGGACGTCTCAGTGCCCTGAGCTGGAGGACCATGACTTTGTGAATGATCACCTCCCAGCTGACCCTGAAATTGTTCAGGATCTGCTCTGCAGCTGGATCCCTACAAATCTATGGGCCTGATAGGATTCGTCCAAGAATCCCTCAAGAAGCTAGCTGATGTCATCACACAACCTGTCTAAATGATTTTTGAGTGGTCTTGGGAATCCAGAAACGTCCCATCTGACTGGAAACTGGTGAAAATTGTTCTGATTTTCAAGAAGGACAAAAAGGAGGACCCCAGAAACTATAGGCCTGCCAGTCTCACTTCAGTCACTGGTGAAGTTATGGAGAAGATTATTCTGGGAGCTATTGAAAAACACCTGAAAGGCAATGCAGTGATTGGTTATAGCCAGCATAGCTTCATGAGATGAAAGTCCTGCTTATCAAAACTGATTTCCTTTTATGACAAGGTAACTCACCTGGTTGATCAAAGGATACCAGCTGATGTAATCTTTTGGGATTTCAGTAAAGCTTTTGATACTGTCTCTCAGAGTGACCTTCTGGACAAAATGTCCAGCACACAGCTGGATAAACACATCATGTGATGGGTGAGCAACTGGCTTGTGGGTTGGGTGCAAATGATGACAATGAATTGGGGTGGCATCAGACTTTCACTAGTGGGGTTCTGCAGGGCCCCATCTTAGGCCCTGTGCTCTTCAACATCTTCACTAATGACCTGCATGCAGGACTCAAAGGAATACTAAGCAAGTTTGCAGTGATACAAAACTGGAAGGAGCCTGCAGGGGGGCCCTGCAGAGAGATCTGGACAGATGAGAGGACTGGGCAATCACCAACCACATGGAGCCCAACAAGGGAAAGTGCCAGATTCTGCCCTGGGGATGGGGCAGCCCTGGATGTACAGAGAGACTGGGGAATGAGACACTGGAAAGCAGTGCCACAGAAAGGGACCTGGGGGTGCTGGTTAATGGCAAGCTGAATGTGGGTCAGCAGTGCCCTGCAGCCAGGAGGGCCAGCCCTGTCCTGGGGGCACCAGGCACGGGCAAGGGAGGGATTGTCCCGCTCTGCCCCGAGCTGGAGCAGCCTCACCTCGAGTGCTGGGGCAGCTTTGGGTGCCACAACATAAAAAAGACATGAAGCTGTTAGAGAGTGTCCAGAGGAGGCCCTGAGGATTGTGAAAGGCCTCGAGGGGAAGCCGTGTGAGGAGAGGCGGAGGGCACTGGGTCTGTTCAGCCTGGAGGAGACTGAGGGGAAACCTCATCACAGTGTACAACTTTCCTGTGAGGGGAAGAGGAGGGGCAGGCATTGATCTCTGCTCTGTCACAGATGACAGGACCTGAGGGTGTCACAGCTGTGACACAAAATAACACAACTCACACACGATGTTCCAGTATCCGAACAGGAGCAGGAAAAGAGCACTTTATCTTTCAGACCTCAACATTTATAGAATTCCAAAAGTGACAGTGGATTGGAGGATGGCATTGCCACCTTTCCAACCACACTGGTCAGACTAACAGTCCATCAAACTTCTCCTCCTACAGAGAAGAATGCAAACCAATCATTATTTACATGAAAGTGGGTGAGAAACTCCATTACAAGAATGTAAACATCAGAAAGCTTAGAAAATCTCAAAAGACCAGGGCGACATGAGGGAATGGCCTGAAGTTGTGTCAGGGGAGGTTTAGGTTAGGTGTTAGAAAAGAGGGTGGCTGGGCACTGGAGCAGGCTCCCCAGAGAAGTGATCAGAGCACCAAGCCTGGCACAGCTCAAGAAGTGTTTGGACAGTGTTCTCAGGCACGTGATGTGATTCTTGGGAATGGTGCTGTGCATGGCCAGGAGTTTCACTCAGTGATCCTGGCGGGTCCCTTCCATCTCAGCTTGTTCTGTGATTCTGTGATATATACCCTTCTTTCTACATGCCTTGAGTGTCTTCGGAGGATATGCATTTCAGTGCCAATAAAGTGTTAGTTGCTTTGCTTTTGAAAAGATCTGCAAGAGATAATCACATGTCTGTTTTAATCTAAATATAATGCAAATATTTATTTAAAATATTGTGAGGAAGTATAATAGAAAATATTTTTCCTGACACATTTATAAGTTTATTCTGTCAAAAAGAATTCATGTGTGTGCATATAAGGGAAGGAGAAATTTTGCTGGTACCATGGCAACGGTCTTTTTATTTCATAGAGTAAAATCTTGTAGCTTTCTTCGTTTCAATTGAGTAATTTTGTCTCTTTTTTTTATCCCTTCCCATGAGAACATCAGATTCTTTACCTGCTTCCTACCCCTCTACCTTAGTGAATGTCTCAGTTTTCTTCTTGTACATAATGTAAAACTGAACACTTTGAAACACCTGTTTAAGAGACAGACTTAACTGAAAAGTATCTAATAACTAAAGCATTGAATTTCATCTGTCTAATATACATTAATCTTTCTTTGTTGAATTTCTCTATAAGAAAACTTGTATCAAACTATACAGAACAAAAGCAGAAGAGAGATAAAAGCTTAACTTAGCTCTAGGTTCCTGGAAGGCAATGGTCAAGTGCAAGGAGAATAACTTTATAGTGTATGATGTTCCTGTCATGTAAAATATTCTGCTTTTTAAATAGTTTATCTAGAAATAGAGTTATTACCCATAGAAAATGCTCAAGTTTCAGCTGTAAACAACCTGGGACAGGCATAAAATCTGGCAATAGTACCAATAATTTCAAAGATTTTTCAGAATAAAAATCCTTATAGAAAATAAGCAGTGGTTATTTGCTATTCCAGCTTTCTAAAAATTTCCTAGAATTCACCTTTGTCAAAGAGCACATATCTGAATTTCACAACATTGAGGAAATTCAGTAATGACTGAAAGTGAAAGTTGTCCAGGAAGAATATATCCTTCCCTTCAATAATAGGCATATACATAGTGCTGTTATAATTTTTTCTATTTATGCACCACTGCCTGTTCTTCAACAGGAGAAACTACTCTCCTAATTCAGAATTATTTCTACACTTGTTCTTTTACAGGCTTACAGGTCTGAATTTGAGTCAGAAAGGCAAGGAGTGATGGTGTTCCTTTTGATATAGCTTCAGCTGCTGTATACACGGCACATACATGCTTATATAATTTCTTGGATTTGATTCATTAATATATTACTCCCTTTAATTTCCAGTATAATTAACTGCTCCACTATATTTGAAGCACTTGGTGAGTTGATACTGCTGAGATAGGACAGGATGGTGGAAAATTATGTTGTAGTTTTTCTGGGAGAGACACATACAGAATTTGACTGTATAAGTGAAAGGCTAATCTGACTCCATAAAGTTTAAAATTTCTGAAAATATCCCTTTATTCTTGCCAGTAGATTTGAAGCAGGAGGGAATGTATGTAATATAGAAATTGGCCTGAAAAATTAATATAGGGAGAAAGCCATTAAGAATGAATGATGCACAGAAAACAGACGCTGAGAAATCAGCCAGCCTCACAAAATTTTCCACAGTTCAAAATGAATCCTGCCTGTCAAAAGAAAAAGAAAAAACCCCAAACATTTCCCCTTCATATTGTAAACTACAGGCATATCTAAACTATATGCATTTCTTTAAGTGAGAATCCTTTCATTTGCTCAGAATTATAATCCAATCCATCTGTACATTATGGTTAGAGCAGGCATACCCATTTCAGAGCCACTGCAGTCCTGGGCAGAGAAAGGGGTACACCACTGAGACACAGGGAAGCTCTCCATTTGGAGAGTGTTTAATAGTTGGAGTTGAATACCTTGCTCCAGAAAGGTCATATTTTATTATAGAAGTCACCCATATGTAAAGGGCTGATGCACCACTGCATAAAAATTTATTTAAGACAAAATTTTTGCATGTTTTCTGTTGCTGGATACTGAAAAAGAGACTTCTAGGGTTAACACATTTTTGGAGTTAAGAAGAACAGCCACTTGCTTAGTGGACTGCAGGCAGCAGCAGCTCTGTGGAACGGAGGAGCTAATGTCCATGCTGTATGGATTTCAGGAGGTTTTGTTTCCCTGTTGCCTGGTTCTGGTTCCTGTGTAAGGAATGTGTGTAGGTGTTTTGGTGTTGCTAGGTGTCCTGCTGGAATACCCTCTGGATTTATTTCTACTTGGAGAAGAACCAATTCATGCAGTCCAAAACTGCACTGCTGTGAGAATGAAAGTGCAGTAAATGGGAATGTTTAACAGGTTGACATAAAATCTGCTCCCCTGATGTACACTAAAATGCTAATGCAGAGGTGCCCTCTGCATTACACGTTTCTCACCAAATGAAAGAGTATGTGTGCAAATAGTGTACAGCTAGGGCAGAAAAAACTGCTGTCTCTAGGTTTAGTAGTGCAGGTGTTTCTTTTGGTGCTCAAGGTCTCTTTTGTATAAGGTTGTTATCTGATGGAACATAAGCTGATTTAGAATGGCAAAATATTTAAAAGCAGGTATCATTTTCATCAGACTAATTGGCAGAGTTTATATTCTATATTTATCTATTTTAAATATTATATTTTTTTTACATATAGTCCTTTATCAGGTCATATTTGGAGATGTAAGTATTCAACTGTAGGGACCAAGGTTTTTAGTAAGTGCCGTACACTGGTAGTTTTCATTGTCTTCAAGTGAAGCTGTTGGTGTCAGTTGATGCTAAACAGGACTGCAAAAGCACTTCAGATTGTACCCAAGGCAGGAGGGAAGCAATTTGAAGATTTGGGTCTAAAAACCTTAAAACAGAAATGATGCCTAAAAGAAAGAATTTTGATGAGCAGAATACTGCAATGCTGAGCAGCACCATTCTGTCTTCAGAAAACATGAGTAGCCCAAAATATTCTGTATTTTTTATTGTTAATAATAATTGTTTGCATCACATATTTACTAAAATTTACCAAACCACCATAATTTAAATGAATGATGAATCTATTTTAATGCATCCTTCACCTCAGAGTAAACCTGGAGCCTTCTTAATCAGCAAAAGATTATGTTTACCCCAGGGATATTTTGAATAGTTGTTTATGGTAAGTCAATGCACTGTACCAACCAATCTATGAAAAAAAATGTAGTGCTGTATATATCTATATCTGTTATCTATATCTATATTAAAAAAAAAGCATATGACTAGTATTTGCAAGCAATCACAGTCAAGAAAATAGAACAAAATTACAAGTCTCAGTTTTCCCATGTTGCATTTAGCACAAACATGGCAGATTTATAAAGCTGAATTGTGGCTCAGAGTAGCCAGAATCTTAGGACATAAAAAAGGACATATTAGGTAGAAACAATATAAGGAATTAAAAGGGGGACAGTAAGGAATAAAAAAAATAAGAGATGTCAGGGAACCATGTGTGACAATTAGTTAAAATGTAGCCAGTCTTAATAATGAAACAGAAGGCTACTGAGAAATTTGACTTGCTCTTTTCCACTACACTTAAATTAGCATATTAATTAGAACTGAGAGGGGGAAAAAAAACTTGCATAAAATGATCTGGTAAAATGGGTAGGTGAATTCAAGAATTACCTTGTGTTAATTCTGGAAAACATTGTCCAGAGGTATAGAATGAGCACACTAGGGTTAAGATGAAATATCATTAATGGGTTTGAAATCTTCTGTGTGGTTTTGTTGAGGTGAATGGAAGACTACTCAAGTACAAAATGCAATTCAGATTAAATGTATGACAGAATTACAAATCAGATAGAAAAATTTTGCCAGCTGAAAATCCACAGTGCTAATTGACCCAAAGATGTGATCTCCCTATACATTGATTCTCTTGGTGGTGTTTTACTTCTTTTGATCAATAACTAAACATTGTCTGTACAGATAGCAAGTTTTAAATATTTTTTTCAGTTTCATAATTTTACTCATAATCATTATATCTTGAGCTTCATTCAGGTTGCCTTAAATTGACAGGTCTGGATTTGAATGTATTTCTATTTCAGGAATCTCTGAAAAAATCAAAATAGTTAAGTCTACAATCCACAGTATTTCAGTGGAACACTTCCAGAGTCCACAGTGCCTAATAGAAATTGTTGTATTGTATTTTTTTGGGTAAAAATTCTAGAATTTTTACTGCCTGCCTCATGAAATAATTCTTAATACAGGGAAATGCAAAGAGCATAGGCATTTATCCTGATTTTATCAGTCTCAGATTTTTTAATTTTGGACTTCTATAGTATCTACTTAATTAATAGACAAGGTGTCACAAAAAGGGTTTTCCTTTTTTCTCTATATTAATTATTATTTAAATTATAATATAGAATTGTATATTATTCAGTATAGGGACATGTGAAATATATACCACTTTAACTGAGATTTTGTATTGGGATTTATTTCTGGATTCAGTAAATGGTACTACATTACCAACTTCATGCATGCCATTTCCCAAGAGTAAATATGTAATGTCTTTTATTGCTGTGAGACACTCAGAGTGCTCCAAAAAAGATGCATTGTGCCAATGTGTAGTATTTTTATTATTTAATAAAATAGTGTAGGCAAAATTACATAGAAATAAAATCTAAACTGTTTCTTCTGATGTTACTTTATACTGATATTCACAAATAGTTCAGTACAAGATCTTCTTTACCTGAAGCAGAATAGAATTTACATAACGTGACAACAAGGCTTGAAAACCATATGGGACCACTAATTATTATTTTTTATTTTAATTGTATTCTCCATTAAATGCCTTTGTGTTGATATATTAACAACCTATCAAGCTGAGGAAGATGCAGAACAAGACCAAGAGAGCTCTGTATATCTTTAATGACCATAGACTCTGATAAATGAAATAGGAGCATTCTATGGAGCTAGGGGTAGATAAAAATCTAATTACTTTCAGCAATGTGTTCATATCAGGGAAAGGAAATATGAACACAAAGATAAGATATAAAATACTGAAGTTGATAGAGTGTTGTGATCCTTTTGGGTAGCTCTGACTTTACCTTTATTTAGGTGGCTCTCTCATCCTTCATAGAGACAGTAGCTCCAAAGTAAAGGAATACTTCACTACATCTGGTCTCCATGGCAGTGCTGGTGCCTTACCGAGTACTAGAAATCCCTGTTTCCTTCTCTTCCTTGCACCTCTCGGTAAGAGAAAGAGTAACAGAAGTTGAATATTTCAAAGATTATGGCCCAAATTGCTACCAAATAGTGATAAAAGAAGCAATGGAAGCCAATTTTTTTACTTTGCGCTCTTGTAAACTTCTGAGGCTTACAGCCATATGGCTGCAACTGAGAAGGAATGATGTGAACAGGAGCAGATCAGATTGAATCAGAGAAAATGAAAGAAATAATAATGCTTGTGCTTCCCTAGACCACCTATTTCATGTCCAGATCTTGCAGGATTTATACTAGGGAAGAGAAAAGGCCTGAATGTAAAAACCAGAAAAGACTCTGTGTGTGTGTCCCTTTTATTATGTTTCTTTCATTAAATATTATAGTGAGTGAGTCCAGTGGTATCAATAATCATGGAAGCAGTTGTGCACTTAGAGCACATCAAAAGCACATCAAAACCAGCTCAAAGCTGGTTTTCTCAATGGAAAAAACATTCTTAAAATTCTGCTCAGAGAATGGAAGCCTATGCATAAGTTTGATGAATTACACAGTCAGAGCCAAGACTTTCTCATGAAATGTTGATGAATCTGGAGTGAAATGGAGAAAATAGCAGTCTTCATATAGACACATAATGGTAATTTTTGTACCATTGAAGTCCTGTATGTCCTGACATTCTGTCTACATCTTACTGGCCTGTATTCAGCCAAAGTACCTCATGTTGTACCAGAGAACTATTCCTTGTGGGTGTTTCACCTTCTCACATCAGATCTGATCTTATTCCAATATCTTCTGAAACTTGATCTTGCAATCTTTGGATTTTCTTCTAAATAGCCTCACAGTGCTAAGAGTGTTTAGTTTTATCTCCCACCATGCTACATACTACTCATGCTCTAGCTTTTACATTTGCCTTTAAGCGTAAATTTTCCATCTTTGGTTTTTTTTTTTTTTTTTTTTCCCAAAACACTACCTTCTACTTCCAGGGCTGAAATACTTAGTGTTCCCATGCTTCAAGTCAATTTAAGCTATTCCAAATTTTGTTCTCCTACTGCTTTGTATTGACCGTTCCTAATTCTTACATAAGTGCATTTCATGGTCAGTTTAACAGTTTCTCAATTCCATTTTACGTATCAAATAACTGCAGGACACTTAAATGTATAAAGCTCGTATTTTAGAAGTGTTTTATTGCTTTTAGCTTCAATGGATTGCAGTCACTTTCACTCCAGTTCTTTGAATAACTTTGGTAACTCGACTGAAAGCTGTCCTTTAAACTGTGATCTCTCTTGGTGGGGAAAAATATGATAAACTCAAGAATCTGGGAGTTGCATACTAAGTTAACATGTGTGATTGCCATTAAATTGTTAAAAAATTACCATTAAAGAAATTAAAGAAAATTAAAGATTAAATAAAAAATTAAAGAAATTGCCATTAGAAAGTTAAAAAAAATACATGGGAACTGTGATTGGCATGGAAAAATTATTTATTCATGTATGTACACAAAATATTAGTCTGCTTGACTGAGGAAACATGGAAAAAAAAAAAAAAAAAAAAAAAAAAAAGGAAAAAGGANAAAAAAAAAAAAAAGGAAGAAGGGAAAGAAGAAGACTTCTGGGAGTTTCATAATGCCATCAGCCTGTGTTTGCATTGTAGGCTTAAGCCTGTTTTGCCTCACCTATTTGTGCTTTGCCAGTCCAGCCTTCCTGGCAGCAGGCATCGTGTTTAACTGTCATGCCTGAGCTGATGCAATTTGGATGAGTGCCCCACAAATCATAATAACTGCATACTTGGTTTATGTGCTTGTTCAGAATATTCCCTATGGAACTAGAAGATAACACAACTCATAATAATGGTACAAGTCAATATTGCAGAGATCAAGAAAACTATTTGCTTAGCATTTCTAAAAATCACATTTATTATTATATTGTGTGGTATGTGTAATCCAAATATGGCCTAAGGAATGGAAACAAGCTAGCAAAGGAGAAATTATTACAAATGTCAAAGTGCTTTCAAAAAAGTCTGCAGTGGATGGAAAATCTCCAAAAGTCTGTTAGGTTGGGGTTTTTTTCTCTCCTAATCACTTACCCTTGTGTAATGGACTTGAATTGATATTGGAGAAATGAAAGACTAATCAAATGCATTTTCTCTCTTTTCATCAAAGCACTCCTTTGTGTGGGTCTTCCTTGACCCATTTCCACTTGCAAGTTGCATCTCCAGGCAATGAATGCATGCCAGTAATATTTCAATGAATGCCAAGCTGAGCATAAGTGTTGTTCTAGAAGATGATAAAAGACTTTGTTTGATTTCCCTTGTCTTTAACTTCACTGGAATACTGGAAAAGTACCAGACTGAGGAGCTGATATGGAGTTGACAAAGTAATGAATCACCATTTCCAAGTCTATTCAATTTTAAGAATTAAGAATAACTGCCTGATTCCCTCTTCTAGAGAAAATGCAAAATCAGAATGACATTAAGTCAAGATGGAAATTTGGAGAAGATAATTCTGTTCAAATAAATCTGTTCTGTAGGAGGGGGACATGAGGACATGGATGATCTTCCTTCTGTGTAACAGCCTGAAAAATGTCACGGTGCTTCGTGTTAGCTAGCAGATGAGAGAGCTGTGTCATCCTGTTTACCTGTGATAGTGCAAGCAGTAGTACAGCACATTTGAGTACATCTTATAGAATATGACTTGATTTAAGAAGACTGGTAACAAATAGCTATGTGGATGGCATCCATTTAGAAATGGGAGAAAGACATATAAAGCATTTAACTTAGGCTTCTGTTGTGGAATGCCACTAAACAGTAGGTGCTTGCTTTTATTTGGTTGCGTCTGTGAACTTTACACAAATCTGAATTTTATCTATTATATATACTGGATATATATTTATTATATATATATGCTTCTGTAAATCTTAAAAGTTAGGGCTTATCAATATACTACAGGTTCAAGTACTGGAAACACAAATAAAGAAAAACACAAATTCATGATTAGTAATTTTTTCAATCCCTTAAGTAAGTCTCTACTAGGAGTTACATACTCTGACCCCCAAAAGACCTCATAACCTTTTGATCCTGACAGTTTTGAATATATAATGTTGCATAGAGGTAGAAATCTTATAAAATAAAGGCTTTATAATACCTTGGCTTTAGGCCTGCTGATTTGGCTAGGTGCAGCTAACAGCTAGTCTGTTTGTTCCCTCGAGAAAGCATCAGAGGAATGAGAATCAGTTTGCATAACAATCTATTCTTGTAAAGAAAAATAGGTTCACACCTGTGAAAAGAAGAAATCTATCCCATGGGAATCAGTGAACAAAATATGTGAACTATCCAGGAATAGAGGGGTTTGATGGACATACATATGGGCCATTTACCTGTGCTTTTAGCGCTGCAATATATTGGTAACATGTCTTAAAGATCAAATGTGTATGAAATAATTTTTAAACTAAGGAAAAAAATACTCTGAAGTACTGATAGCACAGATTCAGTTGGCTCAGTTGATGTTGGGCCATTTGCAAACAGTTTCATTCCAGTCATGGGAAAAATAAAAATGGCTGTTGGCTTAAGTACCTGGTGCCTCAGCAAAGCATGAGCAGGATATACAACTGCCCAGGACTTGAGTTCTAAATGCCATCCTTGTGGCACTGGCAACAGTTGCCAGGGTTTGATATCTTATGTTGACTCAGATGGAAAGCAAAGTGTTTTAATTAACAGATACATGGAAAAACTTAAGTTAGGTTTTGTTTTCTTTAAAGTCATAGATCACCAATATCATGATTTCCCTAATAATGCAAGAAATTTTAATTTACTCCTAACAGTCTTTCTCACCTATGTCTGTATCAATTTTATATGCATATATAATTTGAGGAAGGACAGACCTGACAATATTCCAACATAACTTCAGAACAGAGGAACCTACAAGCAAACATAACAATGTCAATAAGTATGCCAAGATTTTTGGTTCTTTCAGAAATGAATCATGCTTGTATACTGCCTGTTATGTAAGTGTTTGAAAAAAATCTCTGATTTATTTCAAAAGCGACACTTACATTTGGAACAACAATGCAATGCAATCTCAAACCCTTCTTTGTGTAACTTTTTCCCTAATTGAGACCCTAGGCATGCTTCACACCTTGACCATGCTTTCAGAAGGCTCACCAGAAATCCTTTCCAAGATTTATGTTGATGTAGGACGCCATAATCATATTTTTAAAGCAAAGTATCTCAAACACAATTGTAAAATCAGGCTTCCCACTAGGTGGCAAAGAGAGACAGTGATTTGCACTGCATTTCTGCACATGGGAAAATGAGAATGGAAAGCAGCCAGCTACAGAGCCAGGTTTACAAAAATACACTGTGTTTAACTGGTCTAGCTGTCTGGAGTGAGGTTGAGTTTGAATAAGTGTGATTGTGGAAGATGGGAAGGAGCAGGCTGATTAGGGCAGTCGGGACTAAGAAATAAAAGCTATCTGTGTGTAAGGAAAATGTTCCAATTTCAGTTTGTCCATTTTAATAACCCATTTGAAAGGTGTGTGCTTCTCCTATTAATTTTTTACAAATTCCAATATTTGCCGGGGAGGACCATGATGTTGGGGTCAGCTAAATTGCTGAAGTAGTAAGCTTATAAAAAACCAATATAGTTAATGAAGAAATTCCACTTGCCACACTACAGCATGTTAGAAGTATGGATTACCTCTTCTGCAGCTGCTAGAATTATCACAGCAATCCATTGTTGCAGGTAAATCCATATGTAATCTGTGCATTTACAGCCCACAGCTGCACAGTACTTCCTTGATCTTGCAAGGTCATACCACAACAATGTGGAGTGGAAGCTTTCATAATGAGAAGAGTCAAAAATTTTGGGAACTATTTTTTTCCCTTTCTTCTGTTTTTCTCTACCAACTTAAGGATCAGATGAGGTTTCCATAAGTTGAATATGAGGTGACTATGACATAATATTTATTATAAAACAACAACTATGTTGAGCAGTTGAAATTTCTTACCAGCATTTGTTGTTGCATAGTCAAAATATATTTTATTCAGATTTATAAAGAATTTTAACTTTCCCTCGGAAGGAAAAGAATGCAAGTTTCATTTGTGGAATGTAAACAAAGCACTACTATTGGTATTGTTTAAATTGTATCATTTTTGGAAAAATTCAGCTTGTGTTTCAGGTATTCTTTCTGCTGGAAAGATAAAGAAGTCCAAGAAACTCTATTTCAAGAATATATATATATATATATATATATATATATATATACAGTTTCTCTGAACTTTCTATTATAGTATTTTTTTCATATTTTTAAGAGCTCTAATATCTCAATGAATTATAGGAACTTGAAATTTGAAATAGACAAATAATCCTGACACACAGGTAGTCTTTTGTTCAGAAAAAAATCATACTTCTCAGGACAGATTTTGAGGTAATAATAAAAAATGCCACTGGCACTTCTTATATTTAGTAATATTAGATTCGTGTTTATAAACTTATCACATAGAGAATGGCAATAGAACATGGTGGGAATGGATCATGGAGAAAGAGAAAACTAGAAAGCTTCTTAGAAGAAGATAATCTTTCCAGCGGACAGTGAGCAGGATGTTTGTTTTATGTCTTATGGTGGGGCACAGGAATAGACAGGTACCTCTTGCAGGAAGGCTTATTAAGTAATTATTGATAGAATTTCTGTGCTAGGAAGTTAAAAAGTTACATTTCATTGGGATCTTGCAGAAAAAAAACCTGAAAGTACTTTTCTTTTTGTAGGAAAAGGTCATAGTTCAAGTGTAAGGAAGCTAGTAACAAGAATGAGGGGGTGGAAGGAAGAAATAGTGGAGATAAAGGATATGGAGGATGGGAGGGAGACATGACAGCTGAGATGTTTCAGTCACTATACCTATATATCTATATCTATATATATATATGTATGTATGTATATATAAAATATTTCAGAGAAATATGAGGAGTTGATATTGGTATTGGGAGTGTCAGAAAGCCTTGAAGACATTTAGACAAGTCAGGGTGAAAGAATTATTTGAGGAATGGAAGACCTACAGTTTGTAAAAAATAGGGAAAGTAGGTAGGAAAGGCAAGAGGCTCCAGCATTTGAGTACAAGAGGGTGGAAGCTCCATTGTGTGTCCATGGAAAAAGAGAAAGAAACTACTTTTAGAGCAGCCAAGTTAAAATTTGAAATGTTGTTTGATAGATAGAAACATTGTCTGTGTGGGAAGTAAAATTCAAGGACAAAATGTCACTGTGCCTGAAGAATAAACAGCCTGCTAAAAAAAATTTCCCATATATTGTATGAAATTAACACGATAACCTTAATCCTGCTGTGACATCAAACACGTGGTTTATTATAAAAATGATTGGTTTGGAAAGGCAGTCTCAAATTCTTTGCTAGATAAGAGAGAATATGTTTGCTTGGCTTCCACTGCTATCTCAGCATCCAACCGAACTGGTCTAAGAGAAACCCTAAAAATAACAAGAATAAAGCTAGAGTGAAAACTTACTATTCTGTATAAAATAAAAAGGATTGGCTGGCCTTTTTGTTGGGTTTTTGTTTGGTTGGTTTTGGTTTTTTTTATTTTTGTTTTGTTTTGGTTTGGAATTGTTTTGGTTTTGAAGAGTAACTGCATAAAAAAATCCAACTAGATTCAGTAGTATTTGATTCAGTAGGTTTTTTTCTGCTGTAAGGTTTTTTTCTGTAGATTTTTTCCTGCTGGTAGCTTGAAGGGTATCAGCTATTTCACCTGCTTTCATTTGGCTTGGTCATCTCATTAATAACCAGTTTCTTCAAATGCCAGTCAAGATCTGGAGAAAAAACAAGTTTCTCTGTGATGTGTTTCTTCACCCATAAATTTAAAATGCACAGTCTATTCTCTAAACTCCTCTAATGAAGGGATAATCTGAAAAGTCCAGAAGGTTATTTAGGAGCATGGTTCTGGAATTTCAGATATGCTTTGGATGCTAATTTCTCAGAGTGCAGCAAGTCTTTGGAGAACTAAATATCCAACACAGCCAGCATAACAGTGAGTTGTATGCTTCTTCATGGAGCACATCTGAAGGGTAAAGAAGGTCCAGATTCTTGACTGACTGAACACTTACCAGAATCCCCTGGAAATTACATTAGAATTTTTCTTTACATGTCACCAAGTCTAAGTTAATTGAACTCTGTTTCAAAGCAGGTGGGCAAGGAGAACTTATCCAGATTTCCATAGGCTGCTCTGGAAAACAAAGCATATGCCAACATTTGTGAGCTTAAGCAAGAAATTACCTATAGACAACTGATGGCACTGTCTACCTCAGATTTATATTTATCATATGACCAGAACCATAACTTACACAGACTCTTAAAATCTACTAGAGTGATCTTGAACTGTTTTCTGAAAATGTTTGGTTGACAGAGTTTGCTGCTATAGCTCCAGGTAACATACAGTATTTGAAGACATACTGATAAGTGGTAAAAAACATTGACTAGGACATTCTTGAAAAACAATAAAGTAATAAAGAATCACCCAAAAGTATTGTTTTTAGGTAATACCTATGTGTCACTTACACATCTATACTCAGCTTAAGCTAGAGCTGTGGCTGTAAAAATCCCATTGATCTTCATGGTACAAATTCTAAATAGTTATAGGGGTTTTATACATATATATGTGTGTGTATATATATATATATAGATAGATAGATAGATATTTAATTTTTTTAATAGTGATTACATGCTTTCCCTTATGAAAATATCTATGTAAGTTAAATGTCTTAAATCCTAACCTTAATCAAATGAGTTTTAGAGTAGCTAGCAAAAGAACTTTCTGGATGGTTAGCACTGATTTGTTTAATACATACTGGAAAAACACGGACATTCCAAGGGTTGAAACCAAGGTAGTACCATGACAGTTTTGTTAGTTTAAATTAACGGCCAGACATCTCACAGTGTGATCTCTGGCAAAATAACGGATGGACTGATGCAGGACTCAATTTATAAAGACTTAAAGGACAGCAATATAATTAAAGCATTACATTTCCCAAGAAAATGGCTTTTTAGTCAGGCAGTAAAGCCCAGGAAAACCAAAAGGCTAAAATTCAAGAGAGAGAATGTTGAGAATGTTATGTTATTCTGTTTATATTTTAAATGTTGAGGATAACTAAAAAGGAAGCAGTTTACAAACAGTTCTATATTTTTTCATCACTAGTAAACAGTAAAATCAAGACTGGATATATTTCTGAAAGAAAATGTCTTGCCCACACCCAAGCGTGAAGCTGGAACTAGTGCATGAACATCATCTAGTGTGAAATAGGTTAGAGTACACAGTTAAAATGGGCTTTTCTAGACTTTAAAGGTTGTAATCTGTGAAAGAGAAGCATTGCCATACCTAGCTCTGAACTCAGTAAATCAATTCCCTTTGTACTCTTCATATAGTAACCAACAGTTCTGTCTTCAGTCTCATATTAAATTATTTTCGTGACAATTATTTTATGTTGGAGTAAGTTAAATGGTAAAAGTCTGTGTTTGAAGAGGATACTCAAAATCTATGTATGTTTAAAAAAAAAAAAGTAGTCCTGAGGGTTTTGACTTTTTATGTTTGATTTGCAGTGGGAATACAGCTTTTTATTATAGTTGGTACTAAACCAATGATTTTCTTGTAGGCCGAGCTGAATTTCATTACATCAAAAATTGAAATTTCAGATTTGAACTGCAAAATTATTATTTGTAATGGTGCAAGAAGTACAATGAACACAGGATGTCGTTCAGATCTTGGGTATTCTGTATGCTAGAGATGACATTTTGAATTTTTTTTTTGCAAGCCCATTGGGTTTGATGTGGAGTCACTGGGGGAGAACAAAACACAGAGCCCTATGAAGTAATTTCTGACACAGTGCTTTTCTTAGTTGAAACACACTTTAAAGCTAATACTTGGCTTCATTGTGCTGTTGAAGTACCACCGCTGTTCAAGTGATGCTAAGATGTTTACTGTCAGAGCAATAGTCAAAGGCAAAAAGCTTTTGCCAGTGTCTCCAGCATGTGCTTAGATGTTCTTTAGCCTTGGCAGTGCTGAGCAGCTCAGTGTCTCCCTTGTCCCTAAGCCTTGCTGGGACTACTCACAAAAATGGCACTTCAGTGCCCATGTCAGCCATCGATGGAATCCATTGGAAAAGCTCTGCTGAAAGCATGCCTGGAAGGCACAGGGGTAAGAGGGTTCCTGCTGCATGTGGGAGACACAGTTTGATTCCCCTTTGACAAGGTGGAGTGTAGCCTTTATCTCTATCCAAGTAAGAGTGCCCTCCCTCTTGCTTCACAGGATGTTCTGGCTTTCAGTGTCAGGTGGCTCTTCATACCTCTTGCTGACTGGGAGTCTCTCTTTCTTTACTTACTGAGTCATACAAGGTAATTGCCCTTCCTAGATATAAGATAAAGAAAGAAAGCTCACATGAATTTATGTCCTTAAGTCCTAAAGCTGATTTGTGTCCAGCATTCATTAACAGCACGAACAGGGCTGCTGGGCATCCTTGCACAGCTGCTCAGGTATGCTGTGCATTACCACACTGAGCTCAAACCCCTGATTTTGAAGTCCTCACTGTTTCTGTGCATGGTGTAAGGAGGACTGAATACTTTATTCTTTGCTGTGGCTTCCAGTGATTGTAATAGCAACCCTAGTAGATGAATCCTGCTGTGAGCCTGGTCCTGTAACCCATGTGTGCTTCTATCTGATCATCTGTTACAGGTCGTAGAAATTCACAGTGGACCATTTGGGAATAAATATCATAAGATACACATTATAACCCAGCAGACCATAGCAATTGCATATAAAACATTATAGCATATCATTAAATCGTTTACAACTAATTAGTTTAAAGCAATAGAATACCATAAATATAATCCACTAAATAATTAGTATTAATTACTTAGAGGATTAATTAGTTTGCTTCTGAAGCATTTTGATGATGGAAAGCAAAGAATAACTGCCATGCACCATGACCTGTGTTCCCTTACAACTGAATATAACATACTGTCTAAAATGCATCTTTTTGTTTATACAAAATTCTATTTCATTAGGCCAGTATATGGCAGCATTATTGACTGGATCTGTCAGGATTTTGTTGCTATGAAACCCATTCAGAAAGTGGTCCTTTCTCCAAACTAAGTGAGTGATTGCAGCTCTCCTGTAGGGAGATCTAAGACTTGGAGGAGAATGCAATTAAGATTCATCATGCACAGGGAGTGAAATTCTTCCCTGTACATTGATCTGTAATATATTTTTATATGCATACTAGCATTAAGAATCTAATTACTACACATTGAGAGCAAAATTTGCCCCTGAAAAAATTAGCTGTCACTAGTTCAACGGTGGTGCTCAGGAATCCCTGTAGTTCTTGTGCCTCAAAAAGCCCCACAATAAAGTTCCTGATTTTGTAAAGTACCAAATGCCAAGATCTTCTAATGATCTTAGTGAGAGCAGTGGCTGCTTCTCAAACCTCTGAATCCAACATCCTTTGCATAGACTCTGAATTTATCTAGTATGAAACAGAAATCTCTGTGTGTGAGACATCTATTAGTTCATCAGTGCTTCTTAACAGGTGTACAAGACTATGCAGAACTACAACAACAGTTTAATTACAGGGTTTTTTGTACTCCATAGAGAGTTCTGAATGTTAGATATCTGTAAGGGTTTGTATATTGGTCTCTAATCTAAATGCTGTAATATTCTAAAAACTGAAATAATTTGAATTGTCCCTTCCACAAATGGAAAAAAAATCTAGTAATTAAACCTCATTGTACATGATGGCAAATTTACTGCATGAATATGAATGGACAACTCATGGAGTTATAAATCTCAAAAAAGAAGAAATGATAAGAAAAATCCTGTGATAAATCCCTAACCTAACAGCACTGGCAGACATTTATATCGAAATATTGCAACAGTGTTGATCAGTTCATTGTGAAGATACAAAAGCCAACTGCACTATAGTCTTAGACATGAAGAGTCAGCAAGTGACCTTCAGCTCCTTTAAATATTTTTAGAGCAATTATGTTAATACTTGTTCTTAAGCACCAAAAGCCTTTATGAGTTTCATTTATCCTTTCTAGAATTATGTCAAAGTGCACCAAAAGTATATTAACTACAGACAAGTGATGCGCTATTCAGCAGGATTTTAAACCTTAGTGAAGAGGTTTAATAAGCTGAATATGATGTTGGTATTATAATGCCTACAATCCTTAAATATTTCCTTTCAATTTCCTTCAGTTTTGGGGTGAAAGAGGTTGAAAGAAGAAGGGACTAGTGTTGGCATAGCATGTTTCTGAGTTATATGGCAGTTGCAACTGTATTTATTTTTTCAAGTGAAAGCATACTTCTCATTCAGTGGGAGTTATGATTTTACTTATAGACTTTCTATAACTCTGAGGAATTAATTAAAAAATGTTTGTAACCTTTTTGAAATTCCACATGTTCTACCATCTATGAGGACTAAACCATAGATGTATTCCTTGCTCTTTCCTAGTTTCAGGAAAGGTTGGTTATTTATTCTAGAAGTTTATGAAGACCTGGATGGTGACGGAGAGGGCCAGGAGTTGGACTCTATGATCCTGATGGCTCCCTTCCAACTCAGCATATTCTCTGATTCTGTGATAACACAGTTATCAAAAAATACATACAGAATATCTGTCTAGAGAGTATGTGAGCAGTCACAGTCTAAGTTCAATGTAGTTAAACCATCTACCACATACTTTTAAAGTAATTAATACTGCTGGGCTGGAAGGGACTTTTAAAGGTGAGCTAGTTCCAACCCACCTGCAATGAGCAGGGGCATCTTCACCTAGGTCAGGTTGCTCAAATTAGCTGAAATCTCATTTTGTTTGCAGCTTTCTCCTCAGCAGAAACATTTGCAGTGCCTTTGTTTGAACCAGATGTCAGAAGCATAGCTGGTTGTGAAAAATAGGCAATTCTGCTACATTTTCCCAGATCAGCCCAGCTTGGCAAGAGTTTCCTTCAACAGCCTTGGGTCTGGAAATCTTGGTCTCCCAGGTGAGGAGAAATACGAAAAAAATCCCTGCCAGATACTTGTTCTGAGATCTTCCTCATTGGCCTATAACTCTGCAATCCTCACAGTTAGACTTTGAAAATTCCCACTCTGACCAGAGGATGTAGGACTCTCCTCTTCATCTATTTTCCTACCACCCCTCCCCTCCCCTATTCTGATTTGAACCTGGAAGCTGCTAGGTTATTTTCAAAAAGCAGCAGGTCTCCACTCTAAATGGCAAAGACACCCTAGGTGGAGAGGTCACATCTGAAAGTCCTTACACATCTATTATAGGTTCTCACATGAGGCTTCTGGAGCATTTTCAATTTTCTTTCGAATAACAGACACTGGTCAAGTTCTGCCTCTGTTCCAAAGGCAGCAGCAACTACAGAATTAGGCTCTCTCTAATTAACATTTGGTGGCAGTTTCTATAGTGAGATCCAGAGCTGAATAGGGCTGAAGGTGAATACATGCCAAGTTTTTCAGAAGAGCTGTTTCTGGCAAGGACTTATTTGCTGTAGTGGAAAAGAAAGTTGGACCAGGTTCTGCCTCTGGTCTGACAATCCCCTGAGTAAAATAAATATGTCTTCAAGACTCTCAGTTTGATGTTATCAATAAGGATTTAATTGGCTTTTATAGCAGGTCATAAAGAAGGAAACTACTTCTCATATTAGCAAGTTTCCTGCTATCTGAAGCATTACGGGTGTTTCAGGGAGAATGATAACAAACCTGGTGGACAAAGATTTTTTGGAGACTGCCTGCAGCTTCTGCTGAGGAGGCAAAGATAGTGTATATCATATCTCTGAGTCACACAACTACTGAATGTAAACCAGCATTACTACCTCATTCTTCAGCATGATAACTTTAATTGTGAAGCTGGAAGATTAATTTATAGTCTGGAAAACAGCCAAATTTTCAGTAGAAGCATTTGTATTAAATGATCAATGCAACACTGAAAAAGTGAGTGTGCATAACCCATGAATCTTTTTTCGAGCCAAGAAAAAAAGCAAATGCTTTAGCCATGGACAGCAATGAATTTTATTCCTTAGCCTCCTGGATACATTGAGATTATGATGTTATTTAAGTGTTACATCACTGTATTTGATGTCAAGTTCATTTATATTAATTTTTGTTGACTCAACAAATAAAAAGGGCAGTGTTTTAAATATTAAGCTATGTTAAGAGCTGGACAGTATTATTTTATTTGTTGCCTTGAGCCTTGCAAGCATACAAGTTTTATTCTTATTCACTTAAATGTTATTAAAATGTTTCTTTTCCTTTTGTGAATTCCCCAACAGGACAAAGTCAAGATAGATCAACAATTACACATATTTTCTTTTGAGAATTAGTTGCAGTAATCCTTCTTTCCAGTCCTGTTCATAACTACATCTCCTGAATGCAGTTCTTACTGTGATTAAAACACATAAAAATAATACCTGTGTCCACATATGCTAACCATGAGGATAGAAATAGGGAATATATGTAATAAAACCAAGGAA
>VZRH01002680.1:143870-189976 GCA_013397555.1 Urocynchramus pylzowi | reverse complement strand
CCCCCCCCCCTTTTAGAAAGCTGAACAAATATGAGGAGTTACCTGAAAGGCTCTTTCATATCAGTGTTTCCTTAGTCAGCCAAGCCTATTATTGTATGCTAAGTATGGTGTTTCAGGAGATCTGGAATATAAACAAACAGCAGCTGAAGAGCATTAGCTGCTCATGAGACCATCCTTCCAATTATCTGCTGGATATCTAGATGGTAGAATGGTATGACATCATTCCCTTGGCACACTAGTATAGCAGTATTTTAACATATATTCTTCATTTTTAGACATTCCACAGATAAGAAAGTTCCTGACCACAGTTTGGGAGATATTTTTTAGTATTTTCAGAAATGCTTTCATTATATCCTGAATAAATGGCACCAAACAAAGATGACACTTGTGTTGCCACCTCCAGGTTGTCATTTAAATGGGTGGAGGATTTTAACAGTGAGGATAACATGATCCTAATGTGTGGTAGGCAGGACAACATCTGTCCTTTTTTCTCTGATGCTTTCCTGTCTTGGTTTGGGAAGACAGGTGTCTGCTAAGGAAGGCCAGAGCCTCCCCTGGAATAGAGAATGTAAACCCCCTCCCTCCGAATTGCTATAAAATTTAAATCAAGGGGCTCTCAGGCAAGAAATATGGGAGCAGGGATAACAGTCCTTTACTAGGGAAACAAACAAACAAAAAATAAAAATATAAAATAAACAAATGCAGTAGATTAAAACAACACAGACAGAGTCAGAACTCAACCTGACACCCAGTTGGTCAGGGTGTAGTCTCAGTCCAATTGGAATTGTGGCTGCAGTCTTCCTGGACTCAGTCCTGAGGCGTGGTTCTGTTGGAGCAGGAAAATCCTATCGAAGGAAAGGTGAAGATCTTCCTCTGCTGATCCAGATGAAAAGGGGTAATTCTCTTTCTGAGCAAAACCCAGCAAGAGTTCCTTTGTCACTCCAGATTCCCAGCTATATCTGTGTAGGAATGCTTGGCTCCTCCCTCTGGGCGGAGCATCTCCCAATGGGATGTTAAAGTTCTTATCAATCATGCATTGACATTCAATAGCCTGTTATCAGCAGATGTCTGCCTGGAGGGAGGAGTGGTTGTGGAAGAGATAAGGAAAACTGCCCACTTAACAGAAGACAACTGCCATACAGATGGTAAATAGAATAGTATTGATTTCACAATCCATGACATTTCCCAATGCTGTGAGCTCAAAGATTTTGTGGTATTGTTCATTATGTCCATGAAACTTACAGAAAAAGGGGTTCCAAAAAGTTTTAACTTCCAGCTTAGGCAACTATATGAATTGACTTGCTTCTTCAAGTTGACTCAGATTTTTCCACCTTTTGGGCACCAGAAAATGGGCTTTACAAGTATTTGCAAGGAGTTAGTAATAGATATTTGACCCTGCTGAATAATTGTTCAAAGTCTTTTAGTATTATTTTTGGAATGGAGGTAAATCATACAAGTCACACTACATTGCTGCCTAGGGAATTCTAGGTTCATCTCAGAGGAAAACAACTTTTCAAACATTAATGTGTGTTTGGATCTTGACATTAGGCTGCTTATAAGAAGAAAAAAACACAAAAAGAATTGGCAATCTGGATTAACATCTATTTTGTGTTGACATTTTTCTTGATTACTTTTTGCTTTAGACACTAAATATACATATAATTTTCCCGATAGCATTGTGTTTTCTCTTTGTTAGACCCTTGAAGGCTGCTGGATCAGCGAAAGCTCCAGTCACAGAACATGAGGAAAGCAAATTGGTTTGAGTTGCTCTCTGGTGAGACCCAGACCTGCATTTCCCCTTCAGTATAGACATGCCTTGTGTTTCCATCCCATTAATACTGCTGCAGTCATATCAGACATATTAAATGACATCAGAAATGGTTTGGAAAAAAGGAATTCAAGAGACTTGTTCCCTGTTCTGTGATGTTCACACAGGAAAAAAAAAAAAAATAGTCTGTAGCACTCTATCCGTCAATATGCAACACTGGCTTTTTTCTGCAAAGTACACAGTATTAGACATGTTAGACAATGTACTGAAACCCATCACTATTTCTCAAGTGCTTTTATTAGTTTTATAGTAACTTGCTGATATTGTAGTGTTATAGACTCTTTTTGCACTTTTTTTCTTTTTGGTACAATGTTAATACTTATTTTCCTTTACAAGTTCAGGATTTTATAGATCAGTGGTCTGCTCTAACCAATCCTTACCACATTTTCTCACGTCTTTCAGTTACTCCTCAGTCATGCTTTGCACTCTACTTCCTCTCAGTTCCCCTTTGCAATTCCCCTGTAAAAATTCTTGTTGTGCTAACATTCTTCAGTGTTTTCATGTATTGAGAAAGAACACTGGAATGTGACAAACTCTAAAACAATTTAGCTTGTTAAAAATACTGTTATTTGCTTCAGTTTTGCCTTCCATGTCTGCAGTCACCCTCTCTGAAATTTCTTTGATCACTACATAAGCAAGGCCCATTTACTACATTGTCAAAAATCTGAAATCATACAGGCCCCATTTAATTATTTTCTGAATATTTCCCTAAATTTAGGTATCCTGAATAACAGCTAACATGAACTTCATTGTATAAGCTTTTTTGCAGCCTTCTGGCTTGCAACATATTCCTGACACGTGTTTTTTTCATCTTTGTCATCTATGTACATACTGTTGTTTCCAGACTGTGGACGTTTGTTCTGTTTGACTTGCTCCAAAAAAGTGTTTTATGGGATTTTTAGTTTACCTGGAATATGTAGGGATTAATAATTTTTATGATATAAAGATACTTTTCTGTGTGTCCTCAAATACATGTTTATCTGTAGTTGTCTGTTAAGTATATTATTTTAGATCTGTATATAAAACCTCTAAAATTATGTTCTAGATTACAGTATTGCTGCAACTGCAAAGACAGCTACCTGACAAAGTTTAAGAGAATGAATCCTTCACTATTCTGCACCCTAAAATAAGTTATTTCTATAATTATGTGAGTGATGTCCCTATGAATTGGGCCTATATGTCTTGAAAGTAATTCAAGCCAGTGACAATTCTATCATATGAAATCATGAGGAGTTCTCATTCATATTCTTCTAGGAATGAGTCAGAAGTCTGGCCTTTCCTCCAATTGCTTTTCCTAAACTTTCACAGAAAAAATATAATGTATATACTGCAAGCCAAACAATTTTCACCAGATAATCCTGTTTCTTCAAGGTTCCATATTTTTGTTTGAAATTTTCATTAGAAATGTATCAGATTTTTTTCATTATTATGATTAAACTATCTCCAAGTTTTGGACATGGTCACTGTGTATTTTTAATAGTTACAGCTATTCTACAGAACAAGATTTTATTCCTTGGATATTAATAGAATTGTACTTAGAAACAAAGAAGCATTAGGGATAATATGTCTCTAACACACAGAAGTGGGACTAACCTTTTAAAATTAATTTACTATTTACTGTAATAAAATAAATTATGATAGCCTTTGACAATTACAGTGGATTTCCTAAATTTCTAAGAATTCTGCTACCATTTGATATAAAACCCCTTTTGTTCCACAGCAAGGTATAAATGCAGTTTCCACAGGGTCACTGGGAGATACTGTAGGCTGCTAGGGGAGGACAAGACCTGGTATAGCCAGTTAGGAAATTTTATTGTCCCTGTGCTGTAAGGGTAGCATAAACTCTGATCCACAACAATGAGTGCACTAAACTTTTGAGGAAAATAGTTATCTAAAGCCCTGTACGCAAAGCAAAGCTGTAAAGTCTGTCTGCTGTCTGAGATTGATTTGTTTGAAACCAATTTTACTTTTGCCCTTTCAGACTTGTTATAGTGTGTGGTACACATAGGTGTAGACTTAAACTAAACTGGGCTCTAAAGTATCATCCTCACTGCTAGGGAAACTACCCCAATCATCCATAACATCCAAGTGTGTTTCCTAGCAGAGGTGGCTTAAACCAAGCAGCAACGTCTCAAAAAATGCTCAGCCAGCACCCAAGGCCATTTCACAGTCTGCAGTTCAGGTGTGATTACCTTGATTTGGGTAGCAAAGCAGTTCACCTGCATGGACCTGAGCCAGAGGCAGAATGAAAACCCTCACCTCTTTCCCTAAACTAGACCAGGCACGGCCTGGCTGTATTCACCTGACATCAAATGCTGAATGTGTTGTTTTAAAAAGCTGAGAAGGTGTGAGGGGCACACACTAGCAAGCTTTTTATCTTTGCACACTGTAAATACTTGCAGCTTAAATGCATGTTCTTGAGTGTTTGCATACTCTCTGGATTTGCAATTTTACCTTGATAAAATTTATCACTCAGAATTGGCAAACATTTGTTCTGCTTTGCATCATCTATAAACTCTATTGACATACTCTAACTGTCCTCCACTGTTTACTGGTACAATTTTACATGCCATAAGTCAGTGTGCAACTTGTCTTGATGTCTATCTACAGGCATAATATTTCCTACCTGATTATCACCTCCAGTACAATTATTTAATCCAGGGCCTCTCAAGATTTACATCTGTTAGGCACACAAACATGGATACTGTGTAGTGGAAGGTATATTAGCTGTATGATGAGTATGAATCTTTTCACCAAACCATTCAGAAAAGCACTTCTTTGTGAGCAATGTTTTGTGTTGTTCAGGTCATATGCTAATAAATAATGGTAAATAATTTCTGATTATATCAATAAAATTAGAGTAATAGAATGAATATGATTTCTAGTAATAATTTGATTTAAAAATATATTCATTTTGTGGTGATTAGCATCTATCATCCAGAATATTTTTATTTCCATGATGTATCTCTGCCATTCTGTTTCTTACTTTTTGAATTTTAGCTACTCTGCCCCACATTTATCTATTTTTTCCAGTTCTACTGGCTTACATCCATACATCCAGCAAATGAAAAAGTGGACCAAGGATAACTTTTGAAACTGTGTAAAAACTTGTATTTATGTTTAAGGAAAATTCATTCCTGTGTCCCATTTGGACCCTAAACAAAAAAAACCCCAACCAAACAAACAAAAAAACCAAAAACAAAACAACAACAAAAAAACCCCAACCACCCCCCCAAAAAAAAACCCCCACAAAAAAACCCCCAAAACAAACAAACAAACAAACAAAAAAACAAAAACAAAAGAAAGAAACTACAAGAACCCAAAACCCCTGCATGTTTTATTGAAGTACTTTGGCTGTCAGGTGTGCAACTGTATGTTGTAGGTCCATTCACAGTAATGTTAAATGGAAATCATCCTCTCATCATGTGAATGGGCAGATCCAGATTCTCTGTGCACTTTATCCATGAAGATCTCCACGAAGCTGACATGCTGGGAACCCCTGTGGGTGAACCACTGGCTCAACACACACTTTTTATGATGTTTTCTCTTGAGTGCTGCAAGCAGGTTATAAGAACACAGTTGTTTGCAGCTTTATTTTCTATTGCTGCAATTGTAACTACCACCAATAAAACAGTTTTAACATTGCCTGCCATTGAGTAGCAACACATGATATTTCAAATTTTTTCTATAGAGCCTGCTTAGGATACAGAAACAATTATTTTTAGTTGTACAGTTATGGATTTGTAACAAAACTACCACCTTTTTACAGTTTATGCAAGTAAGTTTTCTAAATTCATATTGAAAAGAGCAAGGGAATGTATTATGTGGGCAAACTAGACCTCAGCTTATGGCTGTTGCCAGGGTGAAATATTTTCAGTAAATCACAGTCTTTATGCTGTCCTTGGATCTTCTGCAGTCTCCGCTGCCACAGTTGTATAATGTACATTGATTTCTATTTGGTATTCAGAAAGAGAGAAAGCTGTTTAATCATTTGGTTTCTGACTTGCTAATAAAAAACTGTCTTCCTTAATAAGTTTATTTTAGCTAAAGCTGCAGTCTCTGCCACAATTTGACATACTTTCTTAAGTTTTTTAAAGTAAAAAATGATGCCAAGTACGAGACAGTATCACTGTAATTTCTTCTTACCAAGTGGATGCCTTTGTGATTTGCAGAGTTTTTCAACACTCAGAGAATAAAACCTATTTAATCATTCTCCATATGAATTGTAAATAAAGTTTTACAATTGTCCCACATCAAGGGAAACGAAAGTGAAGAAAAGGATAGAGACTTCTTCTCATTTTAAGGAAACCATTTCTAACAGTGCCATGTCTATACCCAGATGAACATCTTTTATATCACTAACTACCCATCACATCTCATTGACATTCTGCTTCATTAAAGTCTCATGACAGAAAAGTTATTAATATGCAGAGGCAGTTTTATATCAGATTGGGAAAAAAAAACCCCTCAACCCAAGTCTAATAATATAATTACTGATGTTGTATGATGGGAAATCACTAATGTGATTAGAAGTGCCTGACAGATTATAGAAAGAGATTTGATAAAGTCCATCTGGGTTTGGAGAAGTCAATTGATCCAAGTCTTGGTTACTGTAGAGTAAAGGGAATGGAGGAAGCAGCGGGGCTGGACTGCAATCAGAAGAGCATAAATCAGTGTCTTTTAATGGGTCTAAAGCTGGCTTGCTCTTTGTAACCAGAATGTTCTGTGCATTGAAGATGTTGCTCAGGTTCTTGGTTCCTGTGTGATTTGATGCAGGCAGGCAGCCAGAACAACTACAAACCCATGGCTGAAATGCAAAGAGTAAATTTATTTCATTACCTTGCTACCTGGAGGATCCTGAAGCAACACCCGGGCAGGGATACACAAGTGGGAATGCTGGCATCACCAAGGCAGGGCTGCTGTTTGCACCCATTTATCAGGGGCCCATGCTGTGATCTCCCTTGAGCTTTTTATGATCTCCAAGCTTTGGTTTCTCTTCCAAACCAAGGAGCTCAAGTATGTCTGTGAGAGCACGTCCAGGTCTCTCCAAACACCTATGTTATCTCTACACAGAGATTCTACTTCTCAAAACAGATGATAAACAGCAGTGGACATAACATATGGGGTTTGATATATAATTAAAAAGCCATTGTTGTCTTTGAAAATCAAAAAACCTACCCAGTGTAACTGGATTTTTGAAATCAAAATGTAGCCTTTCACTTTATAATGTTCTGTGAGGGTTTTTTCCTCCCCACCTTGCTGTAAGTATCCAGTACTGCATTGACCTGACCTTGTAACTGGGGACTTTGGATTAGTTATGGAATAGCTCCCAGTTTTGTAATAACTTGCCTATAGGATACAGAAAGAAGAGTTTTATACAAATAAATAATCTACAACAGTGTTTTAGTCATCTGTTTAAGAAGTACTTGCCTTTGATAGAACACTTTCCTCTGCAGAGAATGAACATGCTACTTCACTTAAGCCCTGTTTGCACTTCTTATCTACAAAGAAGAGTAGGTTTCATACATCTGATCAAAGAACCCTCTTTTGTTTCAGAATTCTGAAATCTAAAAAATATAATGTGTATTATGTTCCTTTATTTAAACATTTGCTTCACCTGCTTGGTCTGGCTGCAACTGTGGAATGTAAGCAAAAATCACTAGATTTTTTTAACCTAATCTCATCGTTTACTATCACATAACTGCTGTTAAATTCCAAATTATCATTGAATCACAGAATGCTTTGGGTTTGAGGGGACCTTTAAGACCATCTAGTTCCAAATTCCCTGCCATGGGGAGGGACACCTTCCACTAGATCAGGTTTCTCAGGGCCCATCAAACCTGGCCTTGAACACTTCCAGGCAATGGAGCATTCACAACTTTTCTGGGTAACCTGTGCCAGGGTCTCACAGTAAATAATTTCTTCCTAGTGTCTGCTATAATCCAGCACTCTTTCAGTTTGAAGCCAACTCCCTGTGTTCTATCACTCAATGCCATTGTAAAATGTCCCTCTCCAGCTCTCTTAGAGCCTCTTTAGGTACTCAAAGGTGCTGTCAGGTCTCTGTGGATGATGAAGTCTCTGCTTGTGTTTTCCTTCTGCTGATGCTGATTCCACTGTGACTTGATCTCAGGTAAGTGGTTCTTTGCACTTGGTGCTCAGAGAGCCTTTGAGCTTTCATGTTATTCTGCTTTCTTCTCTAATGTACGATTTTTATCTTAACTCTCTCAGCTTGGTGGCTAGAGAAGGAAATGCCCTTTCACAGCTGGAAAACAATTCACATGAGCAAGCAAGGGCCCAAACTTGAAAGTGAAAAGAATAGTTTGCATTCAAATCCTGGAGAATTTCGAATTTGAAAGCTTATTTCCTCCCAAAACAGAAAAAGTTAAAAGGAATCAGACTATTTAGGTAAACATCTGTTCTCCTGTTAAAATTCCTAAAAAGTGATTTTGCAAATATAATGCAGAAATACAACATGACTATGCAAAGCAATTATTTTGCTAAAAATTGGTATTTATACCACTATGAGATATGTGTAATAACTGTGGTTCATATCCACACCTACAGACAAACTTTATGCACTGCAGATTAGGAGACATGGAAGAAAAATGGTGGTTCAGACAAACTTAAAAAATTTCTTAATCCTTTGGATGTCTTCAACCTGTGGGAACTATGTCAAATCCCCTGAGTACAGCATTTTGAAATGCATGACAGATTGTAAAGCCATGAAAAGGTTTTTTATCCATTCAATAAAACCTGAAGATTAATTCCTTTAATGTTTCCTGCATGAGCATGTGTTATGGAATTAATATCATCAGAGGCAGATATCTGTTTCCTTTCATCCTGCTGCCAGGCAGCCCTTCAAACAGCCTGGCTGTGGCTGTTTGAGGAAGAGGTCTTGAGGACCTCTTCACAGGTATTCAAAAGCAGCTGTTCACTCCTCCAGAAGCTGGCTCTTCTCCAGGCTTCTTCTCTAAGCCCTGAATGGCAGCACTGCCCCTGCTGCCACTGACAGCCTCAGCTGCTCCCTCATTTGGAGTCATCTGCTGGTTTGCTGAGCTCCATAATCTCTTCCTCATCATGGGAGGAGGTGAGTGAGCACTGATGAAGACAGTAAACAGGAGAGGTCACAGTGCAGTTCCTAGGGCACCCCTTTGACACACAGACCCCTGCCAGGTGGAGGATGACCATTAACTGAACCCCTCCATCCAACCAGATTTTTTACTCATCTAACTGTTGAGACAGACTGTACAGACCATAATGTTCTAACTGGTCTACAAGTGTGTAGTGGGAGACAGTGTCAAAACTCCTGCTAAAGCCAAGGTAGGTGACATCCACATCTCTCCCCTTGTCCACAGATCTAGATATTTTACAATAGAGAGTAGCCAGGTTGTTCAGGCATTATTTACCTGAACATTTACCTGATAAATCCCTGCTGACTGTCCCTGATCATGTTCTTTCTCTTGATGTGCCCAGAAGAGTGCTTCAAAGGGCTTGCTCCATGACACCCTGCCAGTGTTCAACACCATCCAGTAAGAAATTCTTCATTACAAGCAAAAATGAGTCAGATGCTTAAAAGATCTAGGCATCATGTAATGTGTTTTATAGCATTTTACGGAAAATATATCTATTATTCTTTGCTTTTTTTGATACTTCAATAATGCAGGTGCTTCATGTATGATATTTTCTGGTCCAATAGCAGTAATGAAAGGTAGGTAATTGAAGCTGGTATAATATGCCACTTGTCACTGTAAAAGCTTTATAATTTTCATGTCTGGAAATCTCATATATGGGTTCTCATACCAAACAAGCAGATGCCTTCCTGCTGGAGACAGGGTCAGAGTTTGCATTGCAATCCTGAGGGTGCCCTACTTAGTGCCATCTGGCTTCTGAATGGTATTTACCTAGGTTCCCTTTTTAATTGATATTTTCCAGACAGCAAACATAACTGAAAATTCTATCACTATGACTCCAGGATACTGTGGATGAATGTCAGTCTGATTCAGAACATGTCTGTGCCTCACTGCTTTACAGCTTTTGAAGTACAAGAAAGTTCTGTGGTCTTTGGGGCATGTAATTTCATCCTCCACTTTTTAAAAATTAATTTTTGCTATTGGAAGACAAAGCAGTTATTTTCTTATTGTCTTTCCCAATAAGTATTAAAGCACTGTTTGTGCCATTAAGGCTGTGACCAAGAATGCCTAAAAGCCCAAATAATAAAATTTAATTATCTTTCTTGTGATAAGTCAAGAGAGGGTAAATCCAGATGGCAATTTAGCACAGCTCCAGGTATGCTGTAAATTACAGTGGCTGGAATAGTTCCCTGATGCAAGTTTCATGGCATGCTCCTTCACTGCAGCCTCCTTTTCCGAGTATGATCATTTTTCCCCACATGGGAGATAGGGAACTCTAACATATGGGTTTCCTAGTGTTTTCCTTTGTCCAAAGGGCAGCTGCGAGTCACCACAAGGCTCCATAAAGAATGCAGCCTCCAGTGGCAGATATTTAGTCTTTGATATTTGCTTTTGCACTAATATTGATGGTGAATGAGTAGTCTAAAGTGTACTACTGAAGCAAGGCAATCAGGGTCAATGCTTTTTTTACTAAATTGTATATAGATATTTGTGCTGTTTTTCTATCCATATGCTGTTTAAAATCAGGTGATGAAAGATGCTGGATGTGGGTACTTTGGCAGTTTTTCTTTGTGGAGATAAACACTTTATAAAGCTATTACTAACTCAGTTGCCTATTTTTTTTTTTTCATGTAAGTTAAAAATAAAACCTGTGTTTCCCAGATTTACATGTTTTCTGTAGAATATAATCTACTGGTATGTCCTGCCAGGATACTTGAAAAACAGCACTTTTACCTCTTACAATGGCCTAAATTAATGTCTGCCATATATCCCTTACAAATATTAATTGGTTTTCCTCCAAGGATGAATTTGGCTGCTCAGTACTGAAACAAGCCAGTTCTTCATCTGAATGGATAGGCTTCCTTGAATGCTGGCCAATGCCTGAAGGCTGAAAGGCAAATGAAACTTTCCCCCATAAAACAGTTCAGTGGTATCATAGGTTGACAGGGAAAAAATAATGTATTTTCCTATGCCCATTTGAGTTGCTGATGATTCTTTCATATTCAAAACAGAAGCATAAATCTTCAAAGCAAAATACAAGGTGAGAATACTGATTCTATGTTAAGTCCTGTCTGAGAGAAGACTGGGAGGAATTGAAGGCACTGATCATGGAGGCAATTGTGAAAGGCAGACACTTGGCCAGGCTGTATCAGCTGGACTTGGGGTAAAAAGACTTGAGAAGCCTTAAGAAAAGACTGAAGTACAGCCTTTGAAGGACCTCTAGGATTTGCTGAGCGTAATCTGCATAGGAAAGTAATTTTGTTTATGTGTGTCAAACTCAGGAAACCACTGTTGTACCCTCTCAAAACAAAACCACCTCCAAATCTGTGGATGCACTGCAATCCAGCAAGAAGGAGGTGAGATTGTGATTCTTGAATTCTAGCTAACCCCAGTCCCAACACTAACCACAGCTGTAGCCTGATACTGGCACTGGCCACTGTTGATGTCATTCTTCCTAACTCTGTAAGCAGGTAGCAGCTAAACAAAGTTTTACTTTTAAGATCTGCTCAGTTTTCCAAACCTTAATCCTAACCACGATTACAGCTCAGCGCAATTCTCTGAGGAAGAAGGAAAAGCAAGGCATTATCATAATCCCTAAAAGTTTGTATTTTGAAGAACCCAAACATAAACTTAACTCTTGAGCGTTTATGTTTATGTAATTCATTATACCCGCAGGAAACAATACCATTAGGAATTGATTACTGCTGATATCATCCTCTTCATAGCTATGTGGACTAAGTTGATTCCAGTCATGTACAGAACTTCTGACATTTTACTTTTTAAAATTCTAATTGTTATCCTGACCTCAGTTTTAACCTGAAATATCATCAGACTATTCTTTCTAGGTTAAAATAGAAAATAAGATATTGGATTCTTTTGGCTTCAGTAGTTTAACTCTACTGAGTTTTCAGGATCCATCTGTAAATTAGTTTGACTTTCAGCTTCCATTGTCTATAACATATCCACTATTCATTATTTTAACTTCAGGCAGGGAACCAATATTTAGACAAAAATAGATGGTTTAACACCTAGAGAAAAAAATTGAAATTTATTAACACCAGACCTCTTCCTAATTTATTAACTGTGCATAGGATAGAATGTTTATCTTTTCCAAACTCCTTCACACATCTTCCATCCCACACTTTTACCCTTTACCCTTACCAAACTGAAATTCCAATATTAAAATGGCCAGGAAAGTACAGGGGGGAAACAATTTAATCTATTAACATCATCCACTTTTCTTATTTTGTGGCACATGTAGGTAAGCTAAGCATTATCTCAGCTACTGAAGTTGTAGTTTTCCAAACCCTGGCAAACTCTAACTCCAATAATATGCTGCTAGTATGCCTTTATGCAAGAGAAAACAAAACTCAATTAATTTGCCAGTACATGGGAGTTTATATATAGAATAAAAGTATTACTTTATTGGTTTTGTGGGTTTTAATCATAATGTCTTCCTTCTGACTGGTTATATGCTCACTACTGGATTGACTCCAAGCAAGGACCATCCTAGGACAAAAGAGATTCTACACTTGATTTTCTGGGTCATATATGCCTGAGGATGGAACACCTTTGTTCTAGGGAGTGTAGCCCCTTACCATACTCCAGTGGCTTCCCTGAGGATATATTCACACTGGCCAAACCACAGTATGAGCTCAGGACCATGCCTCAGGTATCTTCCTCATGTATAGAGTTTTTCTGTTCAGAATTATGATGCAATCATAGGCACATCACATATGTAGATAATAATATTTTTCTATAATGTGGGACTGGTGACTGTTTCTCAGACAGAAATGATTCAAGAATACTCCACTTTCCAGACCAGTGACTAAATTGGATTTTCAGCAAAATAAAAAACATGTGAGTTCTCAGGTGGGGAGCTACTGAGTACCCGAGTTCCCAGCTGATTCCAGTGCTGCCTTCTGTCTAGTCCCAGCCTCTGCTAACAACCTGCCCTTCCATTTCAGCAGAAATTCAAATAGGAGAGCTGAAACCACTGCCAGGCAACCACTGGACGCAGCGCACTGGATGGAGCTCATCAGCCTGCTATATATAGAAACAAGCCTAGGAGAGTTATTTTGTCCCTGTGGTGTGTTAGCTGTGCTCAGGGTTGCTGATGTTAAGGTGAATCAGTCTGTTTGAATAGTTTGCCTGTAAGCATCATGCAGTGATAGTCTTGAAGTGCATTGTTACCATGCATGATGTTTTGAGTGCTATGAACTTGGAGGTGTATGGAGGAATGAATTTCTTCAGGCTCTCTGGTTTCCCAGTATGTTTTTGGTGGCAAGTGGTTAGCAGAAAGGACGAGAAACAAGTATGATGTTCTGTGGAAGAAGCTACGAAAAAAAAGGTTTATTAGTTCTGTTGGTCTCTGAATATATTTCAGTTATTATTCTGTTTTATGTAGTAATTGGACAGGTCACCTCGGCAGATTAGAAATGGGAGTTGTTATAACTACTCTAGGTGAGGCTGTAGCACGTTTCTTCTACCCTTGGCATAGAGAGAAGTCAATACCATGTTATTTAATGGAGGCTGAAGAGTGTTTGTGCTCCTAAAATATCTGAGACTAGGAAGATACTAACAACAGTGATTTGATAAAGGACAGAGATCCTGCCCTTTATGTCTATCAGTGCTGACTGACAGAAACGTGTTTGTTATTTGCACCACACCACTGCCTGTGTAGCTCTTAAGACCCCCTTAGGCATCCAAATGCAGTCTGTATCTCAAACAGCCTAAAAATTAAATGATGGGATGAATTCTTTTGGAGAATATTTTTCTTGTATTTTTCTCTCATTAGGTTCCTATCTCAAGTGAACTACTTGATTTACAGCACTGTTGTTTAAGAAGTTTCCTTTTGTAGCTGAAGATTCATATAATTACTACTTTGCAGCAATAAAAAAATTTCTCTGGTTCAAACTGCAGTTTGACTATTTCTGCTGTGTAGAGCCTATTATCAGACCCTTGATGAGGCACAGAACAAATTTGGATGAAAATGGTGAAATTTGGATGAAATGGCCCTCCATCAGGGCAGACTACAAAGATCCCCCTCTTTGAGGTATTGGCCCTTTTGATGCATAAAATGCATGAAAAATTGCTTGAAAAGTGCAAGTTGATTAGTAAAAGAAAATTCACAGTAATTGTAGTAAAATAAAAAAAGAAAACAAGGCAAAAGCATTGGAAAGAATATGTTTAATTGCATGTAATTACTTGATGTGGGTTTCAATCAGGGAAAGAAGGAGAAAGGAACATGCTAAATAGTGTTGGTGTGGCAATTACTCTATGATGATTTTCTCAAATGACTGAACTTTGTGTATTATTAAAAAAAAAAGACACAGCAACAAAAAAACCCCAGGAAAAACACACTCACACAACTTTTCTACGTCATAAGAACTTCTTTGCTGTATCAGTCAAAATGCTCTGCCATATCTTTCATCTCATGATTTTGCATGTGTAGACAAAATGAACTTTCTTTCCTGGTAATGCTGTGCCAACATGCTGTGTGGGATACAAGTTTAATAATTTTAACTATCAGAGTGTAAAAACATTGTGTGTGTTATATGATAGTGTAAGCACTTTGAGATTGAGCTTCTCAGTTGAACAATTTTTTGACATATCAGGTTTGCTGACGAACAAATTTGAACAAGTGGAAATCTGGTGAAATAAAAATACATCAGAAGGAGAAAAAAAAGGTTCCTAGCAAAGTTCCTAGCACTAATTAAACTGGTTTTGTCTCTAAATAAGTAATCAGACTATGCTAAATAACTAATGAATTTATTATCACCTCCCATCTGCGAGTTTAATCTATATTCTGTATAGAATACAGTCTCAGGACAGACTCAGGGCAGCCAGGGCCAGGCCTTGTCCCTCCAGGCTGACATTGTCCTCCTGCTCATAGAGCTTGAGGAGCACTGGGAGCCTTCCAGCTTGGACAAGGGGTGCAGGGACAAGTGCCAAAGTTCTGCACATCTGTCCTGGTTGTCCCAGCCAGCAGCACTGCAGCCTGCAGCTAGCACTTGAGACTCCAGAATATGTTTCATTGCTTTAGCTGAAGATGTCTGATTTTAGGAAAAGGAAAAATATTACCTAACTTTTTTTTCACTGGTGATATATTGTTTTTCTTCAGTTGCTGTAATTTTTTTCCAGGGAAGCCTTATCTCATCTGAGTATGGCACGGAGATCCAGTAGTTAAATCTTGTCTTGTGAAGCACGCGCTGTGCATGTGAATTTTGAGAATGAACCTCTTTTTTTCCTTCCAGCCTATGAGGAGATTCAGATCTGGAAGAAAACTGAGAATAACAAAACTGTCACAGTGTCATGAAGTATCTTCTTCATCTCTAAAAGGATGAAATATCTCAGAGTGATACAACTCAAAAAGAGTTGGTTGATGTGCTGGCTTTGCATGGGAGCTGTATGGACAAGTATGTATGTCGATGTCATACATATTTCATAGGGTACCTATGTGGGTTTTTCTGTAGCATGATGTGAATACCTGGAGAATATCTGCTTCATGAATATCCTGTAACCTTGAGGAGGAACACGCTCGCTGATGGGATCCTGCACTGCCAGGCCGTGCTCCTTCCCTCCTGTGGCAGGACAGGCTCCACATGGGGCTTCCAGTGTAACAATTCCATGTAAAACCCATTCATCAGCCTTCAGCAATAAATACTAATTTGAAGTGGACACTGGCCAAGATGATTTTTCACCCTCTCCTCCTGAAATTTCCATAAAAATTGGTCTGTTTGCACTGTTATGGACAAAGGGTTGACTTCAGAAACTGAGCCACGTTCCTCAAACCCCACCAGTGAAGCTGCCTTTTGCCTGAGACTCAAGCTTCAAGATTCTATTAAAATAATACATAAGTAAGGGTTAAATTTAAATTTTGCTTAATTACTGCATCTTCACAAGGCTGATTAGGAGCAGATCAAATCCCCTTCCTACCATGGCATTATTCAAAATTATTACTGCAAAAAACACTCTATGAAATTTGACAAAATTTTTCAGTGTGAAAGTTCAGTTTTTTCTTACCTTTGTTTAAACATGTAGAAGAAATAGTTATTTTCCTTTTAATCAGGACTCCTACTGAAAATCCACCAAAAAGTGGGACATTAGTCCTGCTGGCTAAATGAATGAATGAGTCACTATCAGGGATTGATGGTTAACTTAGCTATCTAATGGTATACAGGAGTTAAACTACGTTTTTAAATTTTCTAGATCATATTTTCTTCTTACATATCAGTATTATTAAAAGCTATTATTTACATTTATTTTAAAATATATAACAGTGTCAAGATTACAAAGATTTAAGAGATCAGTGATTCCCACATTATAACATCTTCTGATAATGCCTCACCTTCACTGTGCAGACTTCCAATAAGGAAAGGACAAATGTAGGAGTCTGGGATTTTCCTTCTGGGAAATTGAAAATCATGCAAGAAAACTAGATAGACACAAAGAAAACTGATACTATCCTTCTGAGAACAGAATTGAACTCATAAATGAACTTAGGGCTGTCCTCAGCATCTTTTAGTAGTCTGTCAATGCACCTGTGACTGAGATTGGCAGTGATTGCTGTGCTGGGCAAGAAAATTAGAAGTGAATTCTAAATGGCTAATATTGAGGAACCAGTCCAAGACTTTTTAACATGTGAATACTGGATTAATTTCCCTTCTCTATCAGAATAGTTTATTTGACTACAATACTTATTACAGTTTTCCCAGGTACACAAATATAACTTCATTTCAATGGGAAGGATTAGTCAAGGTCTAGCTGTGTTTTGCTTGGAAAAAAATTCTTCCTGCTGTACCTGCATCAGAACAGGTTTATTGGTGGAATTCTCTTCTGCAGATGTGGCAGTTTTGGGGAGGCTGTTTTTGGTCCTAATCTGGATTATTTCTTTTGTTTTTGTGATAAGATTTTACAGATAGGCAGGTAACTGGTAGTATTTTCCCAGTCTAAGTAGGTTACTAGAAAAATGGAGTAGTAATAAAAAAATAGGCATAGCAAGCTTCGGTTCACAAAAAGAAAAAAAAAATTAAAAAAAAAATTGTGCTGCGTCTTTGTAGCCTTTTTTTATTTCACTGTGATGGAACACCACTCAGCTGAGTAGGGAAATATTCTCTAGTTCAGACTGTAATTGCATAGAACCTGACTTATTTGAGGCTGAACACAGAAGTGAGGATAAATCAAGGAATTAACAAGACCAAGAGAACAGACTACTTTCCAAATCCCAGAGTGCCAGTGCTGGAAAGTTTATTGTAAAGGAACTTCCAGCCAGAATTTACAGGCTCAGGAGGTTTAGTTATTTTGGATAAATTTCAGATCAGCAGTGTCTGCTTGGCATGCTGTCTGCTCCTGTTGCAGCATTTAGTTTTATGACAGTGTTCTATGTAAGAAACAAGATGGTCTATATCAGGACACCTTGGCAGCTTTATTTTAGCTGTAGCATTTTCAAGAAGAAGTTTCACAACTGTTATTCCTTATAACTGCGGGTCAGTGTCCTTGCTTAAAATGGTTGAAAAGGATGTGCAAACCAAAGGCCTGCTTCCCACAGGCTGCAGGTGTCAGCTTAGCTGCTCATAACTCTTAATATGTGTAGTGTTACAAGCACAGAGCCCTGGGGAAGGAATGCTATTAGCTGGAAGTTCAGCAATTGTAGTTTATCATGAGACATGGAATGGTTTCTTTGTGGGGGTTATCTTAGCAAGGTGCTCACTAGGGGATCCATATGCTTCTAGTCATGTGCTTCCAAGGGCGACATTTGCTAGCAGGGCCAAAAAACCCACAGGGAAACTGCATGTGAGTTTTGGAAAAGGCAGCATAACCTATTATAATTGCATTTCCTCCTGTCTGTAATCAGCAGAACTCATCTGATAGGGTGTTTCTTTCCCAGTATTTTGGGTGAGTAGACTCACTCTAAATCCTGCTTCCTCTGTATCTGCACTAGGGTTCATCCAGCACTGAGTGCTTAGCAGAGATCTATGGCAAGAGGTACTGCGAAACTTCTGATCTCTTGCCTTCCTACTTCCTCCCCATTTCCCTGATCCAGAGAAGTGTTTAGCCATGACAGTACTTCTATTCACTTCATGTACTAAGAAGTAAGAGTTGGTTGCACAGTGGTAGTGCTGAAACTGTTGACTGCGCTGTTGTTAGATGACCCCTGACATTCATCAACTAACTGAGAAATTGGACACCATGAATTTCTCATATGTCCTGAAATCACTTTCAGAAACTGCTGCACAGTCTTCCACACAATCCGTTACTTAAAGGCAGAGATGAAAATGTAGAGAGTGGGGACTGACTTCCAGCTGAGGTAATTTTACAAGGCTACGGCTAGGGAAGAAGCAAGAGTTCAACCCCCTGACTGGATTGAAAGCAGCCTTACTGTGAGCAGCTACTGAACCTGGAGAGAAAATCTAAGGGCTTGTTAAGCTGCTGAAAGGTGGATCTAACAGCTGCTCCTTGTGTGCATAAAAACAGAGAAAGCACACAGTTCTGAGAAAAGGATAGTTGAATGTTAATTGGTTCTAAGTGACTTCTAGTGCCAAGAATGCTCACTATGGGATGATGCTGGGGATATGCATAGCAGCAGAGAATTAATTGCAGATTGTGAATGAGGAAGGACTATGGTGTTCAAAAATGAGTTTAGCTTGTTTTGTTGGTTTTCTGTTAATTTTTCTACTTTGGGTTAATTTTGTGGAAGTGATAACACCTAAATATTTTTTCAAGTCCAAAACGAATACTGTGGTTATCTGTTGCAAAAGTTCTGAGACTCGTATCAGATTAATTTTAACATATATCCTCACCCTTGCTCTTTTATCCCTAGGAGGAGCTGGTGGTTCTACTAAGAAAAATCAAAATCAATTTCATACTATGCTCTTCCTTTTATTAAATTTTTTTTTACCTGATATATGAAGTTTCTTTTTGTTTCCTTTGGTCCTTCAGTGGCATAAGGGAGAAAAATCTTTTAAAATAAATAAATCTGGGCTGAGCCTTTAATGCCTGTCCTTTTTCTGTTGGACTCAATTGTTTTCATACATATTTTGACAATCTTTTCATGAAGAAGAACTGAAGTCATTAAATGTGTCCCTTCTCCTAAGATTCTCATCAGTGAGGAATTATATTAAAGTAATGAGGCAGAAATTAGCTGGAATTCTAGAGTTATAAAAGGGAAATTGCAAAAATGAGAAGGTGTTCTCTAAGCACAAGTATCTCAATACAGTGTTCATATAATAGCAATAAAATACGATCTAGTGATGATGAATCTGCAGAAGAAAATGTTTTTGGATGTATTTCCCATTTCCTTACTGTGATAGAGGAAATGGCAAGAAATTCATCGCTGTCATCACAAAATGATTCTTTCTGTTTATGATAGCTCTGCTTAGTATTACTAAAAATTAAAATTGGTTCACTGAAAAAGCCTACTATGAACTAGTCACAGCTCACTCATCTCTAAAATAGCACTATTATGTACCTGAATCTTGGGAATGTGTGTGGGAAGGCGAGGGGGAGGGTAAAGGAGTTCTGTGAGAATATCTGCTTCATGGCTGCTCCATCTTCCCTTTCACCATGGAATAATATAAGAGAGTGTTCCTTGCTCTTTCCTTTTCCATGCAAATGACTCAGATAATCACAGAGATATCAACACAGCATCAAAGCATAGTCTTCACAACAACTGGCTCTGTGGATGTTTAAAATGCGTGAGCTAGCTCTGTCTTTTTACAGAGGAAGCAGAGAGGGGATGTTTACCCAGCCAGTCCTGCTATTTTTCCTATTCTATTTCTGAAAAAAATGAGCTTGATGAATAGCTCAGAAATCAGCTACTAAAATTTCTGTTTTGCAAACTGAATGGTCATAATTCTACCTCCCTTGTGTTATCTACAACAGATGTTTGCCTTGCTGCATGTTGCAGGCACAAATGCTCATCAAAATAGGTTTCAAGCCTTCATCATTAATATTTATTAATACTACATTTTATTATGTGAATGTTTTCTGGAAGTAAGTATGAAGCTTCCATTACAAAAGAAAAGCATAATTGTGATTTATCTGCCCAATTGCAGTTATCCAACAAAGAAGGAAGGGTGTACATTTAAGCACCAGAACAAAATGGGAAATATCAAAGTTGAAGACAACTCCAAACAATGACCTTGTGAGACCATCAGAATTCCACTTTCCTGCATCTGTTACCATACATAAACTGTATGTGTTCTGTGATTACAGCTCTGGTTCTCAGATGTGCACCTACCCCTATGGCAAGATGTGACTGTGGCTCTTGCTGTGCTTTCTGATTTTCCTTGATGTTAAACACAGGTACTTGGGGAGGGAGAGAAGCTCAGTGAAGTCTTACAGATATCTTGATCAGGATGATTAAAAAAATGGTGCCTGCATCTGCAGGACACCTAAAGAATGAACTATATTATCAATTTTTACAACTACAAGGCAATTTCTTTTTTATTCTTGCATGTTATGAATCAGGCAAGAGTCTCATTGTGAGCTCATTAAACTAGAGCCATATATGCTAAATAAAGAAGTTAGTAATTTGCATATACATGGAGATGGAGAAATTAATAATTCTTGGGTTTTTAATTGAATGAAGAGGTGTTGCAATGAAAAATTAATAAGAGGGGTGAAAGGAGTTAAACTACCTTTTCTGTTCCTGCTTTTCCTGTCTAGAATGTCCGAGTTAGCATAAAGTTACAAATCTGTGTGCCCACCTAGTAAGTTTAACAAAAACTCTGCATACCATTTCCAAAAAGCTTATAATGGGTTTTACTGGTAAAAGGATGGATGTGTTTGGAGAAGGGCTGCATTTCTCACTCTATTCAAATGATCCACATTTTATTTTGTACTTCCAAATTATTTTGTTAAAATATGGTATTGCAGCATGAGTAATAGTTTCACAACCGTATTATTTTGAAATTATTTTGTTTCTTTTGCTCACATTGAATTCTGGTTTATATTGTACACACTCACCTGTGCCGTACCCCCATGGAAAATACATGTATGTGTAGATGAGTATTTATATACACATAGGTATAAAATATATTTATGGGCTTTGGAAAATATTGTAATTGCTTTAATCTGCATCAGTCTATGTGAATCTGAATATACACAGGCAGCATGTGAATCTACAGCAGACATGTTTATTCCTACACATATGTGATATACTTAGGGCTCCCTAAAAATCAGTTGTACTGGGATACAAATGTCACAGTACTCAAAGGAGTGCATTCCCAGTTGTACTATTTGCACTGCCCTGTTTAGTATCTTTTTTGATGATTTAAAGTGGAAAAAACTGTGTCTTGTGTGTTTCCATGTGACATAGCCATGCCCTACCTCAGGGAGTGAGTGTGTAAAGTGAAGCACAAGGGTAAGAAGCATCCTTTCTGCCCTGAAGGGACAAGGAGGAAGAAGGCTTGAGCATCTGCTCTCATTGGCCCCCTGACAGAGTTTAGAAGCTGGACCAAGGCTCATGTAACTGGGACATGCTCCCCTCCCTGAGGCAGCCTCCTGGAGCATCTGTGACGAGGGTGCAGCTGTGCTGGCCTCAGAGCTGGCTGGGATCCTAAAGAGTCTGATGTGAAGATGTCCAGGGAAGATGCTACCAAACAGTCTTGACTGTGCACTTATCGCTTCCCCGCTGATAAAAAAATTATGTTTTAAGTAGCATTCCTTAATCTTGCCTTGTACTAAATCTAACTGATTATTTAGGGAAATGGAACACATCCTTGAGATAACTAATTTTTGCAGCTTTATGGTGAACCGAGTTTTCAGACTTCACAACCCTAATGTTAACATGGTTTGTTTCTGTGTAAGGATGTCTGATTTCCAGGTTCATTGCACACTAAAATAAGTATGTTCTAGCAATCATCAGTGGACAGAAAATTCCCTTGGAAAGCAGCAAAATGCTGCAGAGGGCACTTAAAAATAAAAGCAGGCCTGAAGCAGCTTGTAGCAATAGTGCTATTTGTACCTCTAAAAATACCAGTGGTAGTTGAAGGACATAAGCACACAGCCTGTAGGTAGAAATAGTACAGCTTCGTAAGATTTTATTTTATGTGAATAAGCATAATTGCAAAATACATTTGCCTATGCATATATAGATTAATTTTAAGACCAAAATAATTTCTGAAAGTAAAAAATAAAGTGACAGTTCTATTACATTGACTGACATTTCATTATTTGAATGCCTAATGTGCATTTCGCTTTTGGATAATTAGTTGTCAGTTTGCAAAAGCAATTACATTTTAAAGGTTACCAGTGTTTTTCCAAAGGATAACTTAGACTTTTTATCTGGTGGCTGAATTGGTGTTCAGATCTAAGTACAGACTTGCACAAAATGCATTTTTTTTCCTGAGGGATATGTATGAGCACACAACAGTAACACATGGGCAGGATTCATATGTCTCAAAAATAAAAAATAAAATAAGGATTTGTAATAAAGTTAGCACATCCTGCCATGCCAAGTTGTTAATCTGATTCACCCCATGCTACCTGAACATATTGTTTCTTGCATACCTGCAGAATTTCCCTCTGTACTCTATGGATTGAATTGTTTTGCTTATGTTCTTGCACAGTAGTTTCTCTCATGAGGCTGGAGTGTTTTCCCCCATTCTCACCAACCCTCCCAATTCCTTAAATTATTATTTTTCCTGTGCTCCATTCTTAGGGAAGGTTATTCTTTACCCTTCAGTACAGGTTTAGACATTCAGCCAAAAGATGTAAGCATAAATGAGGGAACTAAAAGCTAACAATAGCTATCAATATGCATTTTTGCTTTATAGGACACCTTGTATGTATAGCCGCCATGGGTTAGGTGAGCCAAATAAACACACAGCAGAGCTGGGGACCCAGTTATAAGTGTAGGAAACTTCCTGGGAATTTATTGTTCATAATACCCTTGAAAGGGCACAAAGGTGAAGCAGCACCACAAGTTTTGTGCAGAAGTGCTTTCCTGCTATATGCAGAAATAACTACACCTTGATTTCTACCTGAGGAAGGCTTGGTGTGGTGCTGGAGGAGTGCTTAGGGTTCAGACATGCACAGCCACCAAACATGGAAAAAGATGCCAAGGCAGAGTGGCAGAACATGCAAATGCAGCTTTCAATCCAGTCTCTGACACAGTTGTGTGCAGGAACTCTCTTCCACACCAGGCATTTTTTTTTTCCTGAGATTTCAGAAGTGATCCTGTACCACAGTGGGATAAACCCAAGGTTTTTCAAAGCTTTCTTTGAGAAACAAGATGGAAAGAATATCCAGTGGTAAAGACATTTTCCTGCGATGTCAGGTCTCAAAGTCATGTTCAAGTTGGACTTGAATTTGGCTTTTTTGATACACTGATGTTTTCATTTGTTCTGGAGATTTTCCATTTCCTGCAAATTGATATTCCTTGAGAGATCCCATGTGAGATTAATAATAGCACTTACAGAAGTCTGATGCAAACACTTAAATCCTGCAATCTTCCAGGTTTAGAAAATGTTGGGACTGTCCTAAAAATCGTACGGATTTTATAGTACTTCAAAAGGGCATTGGTTAAATATGAAGGGTTTCTATCAAACTCTTTTTGCTTATCATCAAGGTGGAGTTGGAGCCAGTAGCTTTTAAACAACCTGTGGTGCCTCAGACCAGAAGAGGGAAGTTTGCCAATTAAAGTTGTTTGGGTTTTGATGAATAAACTCCCTGGCAGTGCTGAGGCAGAGCTGATGGTGGCTGTCACATTACCAGGCAAAGAGCAGTGACATTCATAGTGCCCAGATCTGTTAGGACTTTGTGTTTCTTTCTCATTGGAAAGGTGACAGCTTTAGCACTATGTACACAGTTGGCTTAGTGTTGAAGGTGAGTAGCTGCTGTGTTGCTCCTAGATTTTGCTTGGAAACATGTTCCCTAAGGACCTGGTTATGCAGTTGAATTTTCTGGGCAGATCTCTGAGCTTCCTGCAGAAGTGTCTGCCTGAAATCTTAAATGTAGCTTCATGCTCAGATTTTGTTGCAGATTTTTCCTCTTCTCCTGTTGCCTTATGACATCTATATAGAAAGATTATAGGAAAGCAGGCAAACATTCAAATTGTTTTCAATTACTATTTATACTGCCTCTGAAAATTATTATCTTAGCTACATTCCCACTTTATAAATGACTTATGTAGTTGGGTTGAACAGGTTCACACACAACATTTGTTGGTCAATTACCTCTTAAATTATGTACATTTCTGTAATTAGAAAATGTAATTTTGCTTATGCACATACAGCTTTTTTTTCTAAATCTGCACTTAATATACCTGGAATGATGACTTTTATTTGTACACAGAAGCTAAATTGAAAACAGTTTTCCTATTAAAAGTCTATGATTCTGTAGTCAGCAAGACAACTTTATTTCCATATGTGTGAGGTGTTCACACATATGGAAATAAAGTTGAATATGGACTGAAGAGTCAATGGACATACAATTTCTAGACAGGAAAATCTTGAAAGCCAAATGTGTTCACTCAGCCAACAAAGAAATCTGTATGTTTATTAAAAGAGCAAAGAATGGATGTTATAATGTTAATATTATCCTAAGGCTCAATTAATTGTGAATGTACTACAGTTCCAGTAAGAACGTTGAATTGTCAGGAAAAGGAATTCTTGCATGACACCATAAAATACCCATAACATGAAATCTCGTTTTACAAAAATAATTGACCTTTACCATGAAAACATTAACTAAAGACGTAAATATTTTTGCATTCGTTTTCCCAACAAGACAAGGTGAAAATTAATCTGACAACAATGTGCATGATGTGTGTGTGATTGCTGTCACGGCCATGATCTTCTCTTCGGAGATGTCCTTGAAAAATTTGCAAGGTGAAGTTGTGACTTCTCAGGTTGCACAGAAGCTGATGTTTCTCCATTAACACTGATGTGCTCAAACTGATTTTCATCTGATAGGTTAGTACTGTATTCTTATTGAGAGCAGTACTGAAACAAATGAAAAAGTAATCTCTACTGTGAATAACATTTAAACATGTGCTCAACCACATTCACATTTGAATGTTTTGCCCCAGATTCAAATTCAAACACAAATCATGGCCAATTGTACTTTTACTTCTTAAACATTATTTTTTCCCCCATAATTTCCTTTTATAACTATATTTGAGTTGGAAACTTCAATATATAAACCAGTTGTTAGAAGCCCAATCTTATCAAGTATTTTAAGGGTATTTTAAGTGTCATGCAAGAAGTCCTTTTCCTGGCAATTCAACATTCTTACTGAAATTGTAGTAAATTACTGTGTGGTTTCATTATCCCACTATCCTTCCTCTCTGGTATATCAAGTTTTAGGGAGAGAAAAGAAAAAATTCAGTGAATTAGTCTTAGCAGTCAATCTCTACTAAAGTGCAAATTAAAATCTATTTAATTGAAGTGCTGTAGGCAAGTGTTGTGTCTCTCAATCTTAACTTCTTAAGCCAAGTAATAGCCCCGCTAGAGGGGATGTGAGATGGGACCTAATGGGCCAACTTGAGCTGATTGGTGATGTCAAGACTGGAGGCAGCCTGGGCTGTGGGGATCACTGATGGAATTTGCAGTCCAAAGTGATATGGGCCAGGCAAAGATTAAAGCTAGAACCCTGAATTTCAAGAAAGGAAAGGAATTTTAAGAAAGGAAACTTCCAGCTGTCCAAGGAATTAGTTAGTAGGACTCCCTGAGGAGTTGCCTTCAGCATAATAATACAGGCCGGAGGGTGGAGGGATTCAGAGAGGCCCTGCTGAGAAAGACTTGGAGGTACTGGCGGACAACAAGCTGGACAAGACATGGCAACGTGTGCTTACAGCACAGAATGCCAAGAGCTGTATTTTGAGCTGTATCAAAAGAAATGTGACCAGCAGATCCAGGGAGGTGATTCACCCCCTCTCTTCCACTCTGGTAAGACCCCAGCTGCAGTCCTGTGTCTGGCCTTGTAGCCCTCAGCAAAAACATGGATCTGTTGGAGCAAGTCCAGAGCAGACCAGATTCTCTGAGGGCTGCAGCACCTGTGTAAGGAAGACAAGCTGAGAAAGCTGAGTTTGTGCAGCCTGGAGAAGGGTCTGGGAGACCTTAGAGCTGCTTCCAGCACCCAAAGGGATCTTACGGAGAAGATGGGTCCAAACTGTTCAGCAGGGCTTGTAGAGATGGGGCAAGGGGTGTTGTGGTGCTTTTTCCTTGTAATGGTTTGTTCTTTTCCCCTCTCCATTGTTGGTCTAACCCTAAATTGTATCTTCCCACATACTTCTCCAGTCCTAACCCTGCTACTTGTTCCCAAATGTTCCCTGTTCCTCCTCCCACCAGTTGTCAATCCTACCTTGTATCAAACCCTTGTTCTAGAAAGTTCCCTGTGCCTTGGATTCCCATTGGATTGTTTGAACTGTTCCCCTCCCTTTGTGTTTCTCATTGCCTGAAGTATTGTAAACCCCGCCTGTTACTCCTCCCCACACCTTTCCCTGTTGATTAAAGAACTGTACCCTCCCCTGAGGCTTCCCCTGGATATAAACCCCTGCACACACGAGTTCTTCATCTTCTGTCCCTGGCACTCCATGGAATGAAGCTTTCCTTGGAACCCATACAGAAGACTTCCTCCTCATCCTTGTCTCCACCACGTGCCTGATCACCAGCTTGTGCCATAGAGCATCCACTCCAAGCTCCAGCTTGGATCCTCCTGCTTCTGGGGTGCGTCCCACCCTCGGTGTGGTGTTGTGGGGCCCAGAGGGATTCCAGCACTGTGTCAAAGGGGTGTTGGTTCTAAACTCAGAGGTAGGATAGACTAGCTACGAGGAAGAAATTTGTTCCACTGAGATTTTGTGAAGCACCGGCACAGCTTGCCCAGATAGCAATACTCCAACCCTGGAAACATCAAGGCCAAGTTGGACAGGGCTCTAAGCAGCAAAATAGCTGAAGATGTCTCTGCTCTCTGCAGGGGCGTTGCTCTAGATGATCCTTAAGGTCCTTTCCAACCCAAAATATTTTGTGATTCTGTGAAATCACAATATCCTGACAGATATTCATTAAAACTAATGCCTGAGTCTCTTAAATTTTATTACATTTTCACTGGAGAAACATGCTTAACTCACAAGGAGTTGCCAACGTGTTTAATGAGGATCTGAAAAGCTTTTACATAAGTGTAAATTATTGGACTGACTTTATTTTTCTCCCTCCTTTGGGTTTCCCACTGACTTCCTTGCTGTGGGAAATTCTTCCCTCAAAGTAGGTGATCTGGTCATTCCACCAAGGCTATGTATTTCCCTTGAGGAATGGAAGATTGTGATGCTAAATCTGCCCTTCCGTTTACTCCTACCCTCCTGACAGGGTCTCCCATCCCCCTTTCTGCTGGAAGGCTATTGCATCTATTGACACCAAAAGTTATGAAACTTACTCTGATCTCTTGTTGAATTTTACAATTATTTTTAGTTCTGTACCTATTTGCATTTGTATTGATAGAAATATTTTTAAGCAAAGATATTACTTCTCAGCGTCAATTTTCATTGACTAATCAGATAATTTTTTTTAGCTTCTGCTCCAAGGTAGGTTTTCAATTACCATCAACATCTAAAAAGGCCCTTGTACTTGTTTCAGTTCAGTTTATCTATTTATAAAACAGTACTCTAAGTGAAATCTCATCATTGCTTGAGCTGTAATAATGTTTCCAATTCTATTATAAAGTATCTTTACTGTAGGAATACCAGTGATATAGAAGTAATAGGTAGGACATGCTTTTCTAAATGGACATTACATTATGTTCAGTCTTTATAACCACTTTTGCATTTCTTGGTAATTTTTTGTTATTTAACAGTCATTCTCCTCCTTTCTTATTTGATTGATGTGTTCTGAGCTTATAAAAATTTTGGAGTGTTTGCTCAGAGGTTGATCTTGCACATTGCATATTTGAACTTAATTTCTATTTCAGGGTTTTGCAGCATGAAATATTTATTCTCTTGAAGAGTGGAAATACCTATTAACTGCTTATTGCCTGCACATTATTTTGGTACATTTGTACTTTTTGTTTCAAGGATTGGGAATGAAAATTTAGTTTTAGAAAGGTCTTCAGTTGCAGCTACATATTCCTCTTTCAGCTCTACCCACTGTATTTCCTCATGTTTATTTTTAGTTCTAATCCATATCGTGTCCAACCTTGTGTGACACCGTAAAATAATGATCTGGACAACGATAGTGTCATTAGTCTGACCTCAGCATAATGCAAGGACTTAAAAGAGATCTTGAAGGAAGAGATAATGAAGGCTGTTACAGGCTTGTTATAATTGCTGTGGGTGAAGGATATGCACCAGACAAGTTGTAATTAAAGAAACAGAGATAAAGAAAAAAGGATAGAAAATGAACTAAGGATTTGCCAAAGATAGATTGTGTCTGAATAATCAAACAGCTTTCAGTGTGCTAACTGATTTTCTAAGAAATGCAGTAGATTAAATCTATCTGGGCTTCAAAAGTTTTTATGAATCCTCTGTCTAGAAAATCAATAGTCATATTTGGAGTCTGCGGCCATGAAATCCCCACAGCAATAAGGTTAGAGCTACTCTCTGCTCCTACCTGGCTTCAGAGTGGTGGAAGAAGAAAATTCCAATGTTTTGCCTCTTTCTTCCAGAGAGGAAGGTTATTTCACTTGTCACTGCCATTTGGGGTATATGTAGTGCCCAGAATCATTTACTTCTGCTTATGAGTGCACTTTCTCTGTACTGGATAGCCTACTGTGAGCATTTTTGGGCAATAAATACATCAGATAATTTGAAGAAGTAACTAAGTAAGTCATTTCTTGTTGCAAGGCATACTCACAGCAGGATCTTTGTCCTGGAAAACAACCCAACCAGCTGCTGCACACCCATGCACTCTTGTCACAGTCTTTTCTTATTTGTGTTAGTCCTCTTTGCTTCCCTCAACAGAAGAGTTGTGTAGCCAATGTCCCAAGCCCACCTTCGTTGATGACTCTCATTTTAGAAGTTCATATTACTGAATCATAATCAAAATTGACTGAGAAAGGACTGCAGGAAGCTATGTAGTGTTTACTCAGCTGCTCATAGCACTTTGGTTCTCCTGTATGGTTTTTCAAAGCTTCAGGTAGTGGAATCCATCTCCTTTCTCTGTGAAATATTTAAATTTTTATCTATATTTATGGCTAGGAAAAATTTATTTTAACATGTCATCCAAGTGTCCTCATAAATTCTTGTTCATTGATTTTTGGCCTTGTCCAGATGAGTATATATAACAGTTTATTCCCTTCCTCTTTTTGGCAACCTTTTAATAGTTGCAGGTGTCTCTTCAATTGTTTATAATCCAGACTAGACTGAGAAGTTTTCCTGTTATTCACTGTGTGTATTTCATCTCTTCTAGAATTTTGATTATTTTTGGTGCTCTTCCATGGATTTTCTTAAATAGAGTCACAAATTTTTTAAGGTGAGATGTCCCAGTCTTGACACAGGACCTCAAGTGTGGCCTTATTTGGATTGTGTAAAGTATAAGGGATACTTTGACTTTATTTATTTCTAATACTATTTTTTTGTGTATGTCAGAAGAATTATGCTTTTTTTCAAGCACAATACTACTGAAAAAAAAGTAAATAAAATACAGCTTACTTATGATAGGACTTTTCCCAAAGCTTTCACAGAAATTTACAAATACCATACTAGAAAAAATGGCTAACATGAAATTACATATCTCAAATCCTTCAGATTTACCATGGACCCCAAACCCTGTTGACAAATGCTATTTACAGAGTTCCAGCAATTTATTATTGTAATGTTACCCCTAATGTAAACATAGAGAGATATGATTTAGTCTCAGACCTCACTAGACTAAAGTAAGATTAGTTGGTTCAGCAATTCCCTACCTGCCACTTCTTTGATCAGCATTACTATCAATAATTCTGTTTACTGGCATTAAAATGCAAAAAGGATTTTCACAAGAAATCATAGCAATATAGCATAACTTCCCACTAGCAAATACAATTAAGTAATTTTATTAAAATAAAATAAGCCAATACAGAAGATGTGATGGGAAAGTGAAATACGGTGCTTTACAGGTCTTAACTAAATATTGTGGTCCCTTCCTGTTCAGCAGTACATGTTCCTGTTGTGATGGCTGAAGATGTCAAAGTTGTGTTCATGGACCATTTATAAGGATGAACAAAGGAGGAAAAGGAAAAAAAAAAACTTAAGAAAAGTCAGGTTTTTCTTTTTTTGAGAAATTGCACCAGAGGCGTTGAAAATCTTGTACTCTTTTTCAAGAGGTCAATAGCAATAATTTATCTAGCAGAAATTTTAATTTTTGTTTGTATTGTCAGGTGCTGTACTGGCCTAAGACAGTTTCTCCCAATCCAAGTTATAATATAACAAACTCTTTATTTTACTAGCTACAAAATTCTTGAAGCTTAGATTGTCTTCCTTCCTGTTTCATCCTTTCACAAATTCTCAACGAATTGTCAGGTGCATAGCAGCTTGTATGGCTCTCTGGTTCTTTTGTTGGCAGTCCCCCTCTTTGCTCTGAGAAGCAGTATTAGCTTCTTCCAACAGAAGAAAGAAGCTAATTCTTCTTCTTTCCAACAGAAGCCAGGACAAGTAGTTAAGTCAAGGACTGTCAAGTGCAGTGTGACAGATGAGTTTCTTCTTGTGAATTTTCCCCTGGGAGTTGGGAGTGAATAAAGTTTGAGCAAAAAGAAAGGAGGGTGGAGTATTGAGGTCTGCAGCATGCAGACATCTCCCTCTAGAACTCATTTCTTAAGCTCTTGGGGCTTTTAAATTTTATTGTCCTCGCAGACACAATGTTAATGTGGAAGAACTTAGCAGAGTTGCTGCTAAATGGCATCTAGGTGGTACACCAAAATGTCTGAGTCCCCCTTGTGACCTTTCCAAAACGTTCCCCACCTGCAGATTTCCCATTTAAGCAGCCAGAACCTTTGACACAGAGGATTTTCCAGGACCATTTAAGTCTGGTGCCTCTCCCCCACCATAATTCCCTGGAACATTAAGTGGCACTAGAGACACAAGTTCTTTACAGAGGAGAAAACAATAATTTTTAGCCTCATCCTCTGAAATTAACTGCAATACACAGAGACTATCTGACTTCCACGAGCTCAGTATGCTACAAATGATTGGGGAATGATGTCAGCTAGTTCTTGGGCTATTGAAGTAATGAGAGCACAGTTTTTAAATAACCTAGTACACCAAACCACACTTCAATAACTGAAATGAGAACAAGCCTTCTAAGCAGTGTTTTGGTGTGAACCAAGCTTACATATATATATATNTACACTTATATGTGTGTATATATATATATATATATGAAAAATTTCACATGAAGCTTCCTTAGCATATATTAATGACTGAAGTATCTCTGTCTCTTAGAAGCAGGCATTAGGCTATTTCTAAATGTGTGCATTTAACTGAGAGATTATTTTTACTTCTTACTGATATTCTTTGTAGATTGCAATATTTTTCTTACTTCAAGAGCATTGATTTAAAGGGTCTCCCTTGCCAGCTATGCACCTGTTTTCTTCAGGAACACTGTGTGAGAAATAGAGTTGCCTTCTTGGTAAAAACATCCATCCCAGGGGTGCACAGTGGTTGTGCCAACATTGCCCATGGAGTCCCTGCACTGCAAAGCCAGGCTAAATCCTTGCACAGTACTTGTATTAAGTAGCTGTGGCATCACTGAATTCCATTTTGCAACTAGGTTTTTAATCATCTTCAAACAAGGCCAAATATAATCTGTCTGAGAGGAAACCTACTAAGTAAAATCTGTTCTGTAATAAGGTTGTACCAAAAAATGACAGGTGCAGTTTTACGAGGTACTGAGCCCACTCCTACTGAGCCCACTCCTGCCATAGTCTGTGGCTTTCTCTTCTCACCGTAATCTAAATTGAATATATTGATGTATTTTTTAGCATTACACAGAAGATCTGGGCTCCACTGAAATGCAGTTTCAGTCTCAGCTTACTTTTGATGAATGGGTTTTGTTTGTGAATAATTGTATTTATGATCCCAAGTCCTTAATAAACACTGCATCTTCATTCATGGCATCTTAACCTTTCATGAGATTGCATCTTAATGTGATTCTTCAGCCTTGTCCCTTATTATGTTTTATTATATCTGCAGGATTATATGTTTAATGAAAATAAAACAAAGGTGGTGAGTAAGTTTCAGACAATCCTTTGCTATCCAGTCTACAAGTTTGGATGGTAGCTTAAAATACATAAGATCTTATTATTCTCTTTAGTTCAGTTCTTATAGCTGAGCTAAGGTAAATCCTTAAAGTGAAAAAAAAATGCAGAAAGTTACTACCAGACAGACAGAGCAATATAACCTTAGAAATTAGAATTTGTTTCTGAGTTCACTGTCTAGCAGTTACAAGAATTTCTCATATGGAAAAAGCATTTATTCTGTGTTACTTTAATAACTTGCAAGACCCTCTGCAGGGATTTCATATACTCACTTCATATTTGAATTCTCAAAACTTGCTGTATAGTAATATGCTCATATTATTCTCCCAAACTAGACTGAGTAAATAAAACTTAAGACTTATTTCTTATATATATCTTCAGCAAAACATAATGCTGACAGTCTTGCTTGTTTTGTCTATATTAGTGCAATCTGCCCTCCCTGGGTAATGCTGATGAATAAATCACTAAATGTGTAATAGCACCTATTTACTCTGAATGGCAACGTTTTACTCCAGACAGAAAAATGACTATTCATGGTTTTTATTTGGGCTTTTTTCCCCTTCTCCTACTGTCTGAAAATAAATTAATTGCATTGTGTGTAGCCATTATAGAAATATGTAAAATTACACCTCACAATAAAGTAGTGGTGTTTTCCAGTCTTTATGTGAAGGTATTTAACTTCTAGTTTGCAAGTAAATTGCTTTTCTTGCTTTTGTTGCATGGTGCCAGAATTGTAATAATTTTGTGAAAGCAAGGCCTTTAATTACCATGCCTTTTTGACGACAGGTTATTAATGTCCAGAAAATTCTTGAGAGATTATATAAGAAATTCAATAGAATAGAAAGTTTGATCATCACTAAAAAGTGAATGAAATGGATTCCAAATCTGATGGACCTGTCATAGGCAAAAAGTTATTAACTTGATTTTTATAGCCTTTGCTGGTCCTTACTGTACCAGTGACAAATGAATCTGGCTTACCAAGTACTATTCTACAGGAATACAAGGAGGAAAAGAAGGTTGGTTTGATACTGCTTTCAAGTCCATTGAATTTATAGCAGTTCAAGTGAATTCAGTGAGTGCTGAGCAACTCATTGTCTTGTAAATCTATTCAAGTTTCTAGTGAGTATGGCTGGTTTAATTCCTTACAATGAAGAACCATCATTGTTAATTTTAAAATAAGAATACTGAACAGTACATGATGCCAAATATTAAATTAATAACAATGCTAATAAATTTTCCTCTTTTTTTCCTCTGGTTTTGAGTTGGCCAGAAAGAGACATGGCAGTGTAAGTTTTATGGTTGTACTCAATGATCTTAGAGGTGTTTTCCAACCTAGATGAGGAGTCTATGATTCTATGGTTTCATTCTATGAAATTGCTGTTCACAATATTTTAATAATTTTTGAATTGTATGCAAATGATATTTTATGAATATTTGCTATTCATTTTTTGTTTGTGTTCTAGGATTAAATTCTGATCACAAACTTGTATAAGTATTAGATTTTGTAAACAACTAAATTTACAATGTTTAATTTCCATTATCATAAACATCAGTTCTGTAATGCACTAAAATACCCCTCAAATTGATGATGTTTTGTAAGCAACAAGAAACTATTCTTGCTTTTTCAGAAGGACCATTATGGTTGAATAGTATCTGTAAGAAAGTTTAAGATAATTTTCTCCCTGTCTTTCGCTTGTCATTTAGTTTTCATTTATAGTAAAAAGACCAAAAAGGGAGAACAGTTGTAATTTGTAGTAAGTAAATTGTCCATGTTAAAATTCTGGCCTGTGTTAAGTAAACTAATTTATCCTTACAATGTATCTGTGTTAAGTAAACTAATTTATCCTTACAATGTATCTATGTTTTTTCTTGCCATTGGTTCTAGTAAAACTTTTCATCCAGGAGTTTTAGAGGAATTTCTTTAAGGGAACTGGCAGGAAAGCAATGACAGTACAAATGGCTATTATATACACAGAGTGTGTTGCTGTACAAATGTAAAGCAATACAAAACAAGGACATGTAACTCCACTAAGTCAAGATGCTGGAAGAACCTCATCTGAAAACATGGAAAAACCCCAAAGCCTTCATTAAGTATGACATTTGTTGCCTGTGTTACCTGCCTCATGTTATTTCACATCTTCTGGGAGCATATAGGGAGCATAAGTGAACTGGCATTATCCAAAATCTCATTGTATTTGTGGACTGGGAAAAGAGCTGGATGAACTTGTGCTTACACTGACAGGAACTTGCTCATAGTGATGGTTGACCATAATCAGGTGAGGCTTGTTTGTGGTTTTTTCTTAGCTTCAAAGCACTGATTCTTCCTTTGCTTTCAAATTGTTTTTCAACCAGAAGTCAGAACTATCAAAAGTTTCAGTCTGGTGAAAAGTTGTGAGGCAAGTTGCTATGCCAGTGGTATATATACAGAGGAAATTTTTAGGGACCTGGGAACAGAACTGACTATTACAAGAGAGAAGGGTCTAATGGGTTGCAGAAAGGGACCTACAGATACTTTGATAGACTGACTAAGATTCCTGCTACATGAAAAATTTACAAGCATTGTCTTCCAGGACTAGAGAAAAATCAGGAAAACTTTAACGAAATGCTGAAATAAGCAGAGGGTGATTGATATCCAGAGACTACCACTAAACCTTCTCCTTGCAAAAGCAGTTCAAGTTTCCCTTGAAAGGACAGAAGAGAGTTGCTAACAACTGAAGTCTGGATTATTTACTGCCAGACTTCCTTAATTTATCTTCACTGTGAGTTTTATTCATGCTCCAAGGTTCTAGGATATTGGTAGGCCTCCTAGAAAAGAGACTGCTGATACCTGATGACTGAAGCAGTTAGAATGATGTTGAACTGATGAGTCCAGTAAAAATAAATTCTGACAAGATGGGTATAAAAAAAAGCAAGTGCATTCACGCAGCTCATTCACAAATTGCAGGTTATTTGCAGATAGTCATGCTTGTAAGATGGATGACTCCAGAATTACTGATAACAGTAAAGTCAATATTCTGAAACCAGCCATGTTGATTTTCTTTATTCCTCCTCACACTTGTAAGATGGTTTTGAGCACCTGATAGGTTGGAAAGCCAGGCTTAGCTGGGGAACATGGTAGAGAAGGAGAAGTATATTAAATACCTTTAACTGAAACTGAACCAGCTTGCAGGAATGTAATGAACACCTTAATGATGAATTCATTTCATATAAACCAGGAATTTCCCCTCTCTCCAACTCATAACTTCCTAAGCAATGTGCAGAGCTTCCTGTGCTTCTCTCATGCCTATGGATTTTGGGGCCAGGCCAGCACAGAGGCATCTCAGGGAATGCAGCAGATCTTTGCACGGTGTTTCTGTTGACATCAGCTCGAAAAGGACAAGCATTATCTACTCTAAGGTTTCTTTTAAAAGCTTTTCTCACTGTGTATCTTGGTCAGGATCACAAAAAGAGAAGGGATCTTTTAGAGTAATTTGTAGTGTAGTGTTCTGGAGTTGACCTCTGCCTTCCAACTGTCTGAATTTCCATTTCTGGACAACTTCTTACTGTTCTTCATTTTGCCGTGCTGTTTCTGAAGTATTTAATCTGCTCCTGGAATTGAAATTGGATGTCCTAGATGTCTGTGCCAAAATAACTTCATAATAGTATGTATTATTTCTTTTCCATATAAAATGGGAACCTTGGAATTTCATGCGTGTATAAGGCTTTCTGACTTCTTTTTGACCACTTAGTAACATGCTTGACTCAAAAGTGAGGTTAGCAGTGCACAGATAATATGGAGTAGACAAAAGATGACTGATGAAGAATAGGCAAAACACTGATTAGTGTAGCACAAAATGACTGAAAAGTGTAGGGAACAGAGAGGAAAGGTAAATAAGTTAGTGGTGGTGTGTGAAGGGTAAATGATCTCTGAGAGCACCATGGAAAAGCTTGTTATGTTTCACTGGAATAATTCAATGCAGCAAAATTTCACATACTGCTCCTTTATGAGTGTTAATATACTTATGACAATAGCATTCATCTTACTGAAAAGAGCACTGACTGATCCAAGTAGGGCTGTTCACATAAGCAAGATTTATCCACCAATCATCTTCTTTCCTTGAATAGTAATATTATACAGTCCTAAGCCTGAGTAAATGTCAGCTGATGATACTTTTTTGGCTCCTTTAGGTAACTATTTTGTGACGTATTCTACATTCTGTTCCTTTTCTTAGAGATTTTAGATGGTTTTTTATTTTGCTTTTTTGCTGCTACTAGCTGCTGTGCTCTCTTTTAAATATTATGTTCAAAGAAAATAGTAATTCATTAAGAAAATTACCTGTAGAAGCAGACTTTGATGGCAATAGCTATAAAAATAGTGACATTCACAGGAAGAAACACTTTGCAAGCTGACAGACTATTTCAATAAAGCTCACATAGCCTCTCAGTGAGGGAAATGGATAAGGTTTGTTTTTTTCCTGTGTTTGCAGTGCTGAAGCATTTAGACTACCTAATTTGAACCTTTAGATAATTAAGAATAGCTTTATATCATTAATGATAATATGCATGTTTAAGTGCTACTTTCTCTTATGAAACTTTCGTCCATCTTTAATTGATACAGGGACAGCAGAGAGCACTTTGCTGACATTTGACTAATCCACAAAGAACTGCAGTGGTATTCTACGTAAACTGCATCTTCAAGGCTATAAAGTTTGTATTTGGACATATTAACACTTGGTACTAATACGTTCCACTTAACAATTGATGCCCCAGTTTTGATCTCTGGCATCTATGTTACAGGAGTTTGGAAGGTGGGATTGCTCTTCTCTTTAATAACAGACCTTGGGATTTAGTATTAAAATAATTTTTTTTCTTCACTGAATCAGCAGCAATTAAATGCTGATTTTTGATGATGGTAACCAGCTGGCTCAAAAAGGTATTTGTTTGATTTGTAACTAACTGTTGATTGGTCTGTGGTCAAGTTTTGGTATTTGTCATGGGTTGACCCTGGTGCAATGCCAGTGCCCCCATGAAAGTATATTTTTCAGAATGGTTACTGTGAGATGTGACCCGAAACAAAGCAAAGTAGGCTCCAACTTAGGGATAAAGGGAAAAGACTTTATTAATCTACAACATAATGAAAAAAAGAAAAAAACCACACACACACAATCCACAATGGAAACCCTTCAAAACACTTCTCCTCCCCCACCCCTTTCCACCATCACACCATGAGACAAGACTTAAAATTCCATATCTAGTTACCACCCCTCAAACACTCAATTCTCAGTCCATTACCACAACTCACACACAACCAACTCCCAGTTCATGAGGAGAGAGGAGTCTCCCTCTTGAGGGAGGCTCCAGGCTTCCCCAGGAAACACAGTTGCAACCTCCTGTGCTTCCATGTCACACATAGCAGCCGCCTGGAGAAAATCTGCCATGGTGACAATCTTCCTTCCATGTCCAGTGATCTCACCACTGTTCATGGATCCAAACTGCTTGTCGGGTTCTTTTTTAAGGATGCTCTGCCCAGTTCCAGAAGAGTGACAGTCTCTCCCATTCGGGACAGCAGTCCCCCCCATATTCACTCCCCTGGGGCCTGCAGTTCTCAGGAACAGAGATCTCCTTCATCCTCTGAAGGCAGGAGGGCTCCACCTCACCCTCCTCATCCATCTCTGTTCCCTCCACATCTTCATCTAACACACTCCAGCACTCTTCTTGGCTCCCAGCCATCGCCTTCCCCCAGATGCAGTCTCTAAATGATAGGAAGAGATCGGCTCTGTCCCGTGCCTATGCAAGAAAAAAGTCCAGCTAAAAGCCACTCCGATCATCTCCTCCATCTAGGATGCTTCTCATCTTCTGCTGACATTTTCCACTTACTCAAACTTTCTCCTCACTTGCCCATTTTGACCTCTCTCTCTTTTCCTCAAATTAGGGAGGATCAGTGTTTTTGCAGCTTCCATTGTCCAGGAATAAAAGGGGTTAAAATCTCAGCCGCTGTCTGCTGGAACATCTGACTCCCACAGCTGGCTGACCGTGGCTGGGCACCTTCTTCACTCCTTGCCCCCACCCCCTTCTCCTTCCCAGCCCAAGGTGCCAGCACAGGTATCAAATTCCAAGCTGACACAGACTCTCTCTCTCTCCCTCCAGATGGAGGGGAAATGGCTGCCCAAAGCATCCCAGGGTCCCTCAGGGTTCCTCCTTCCCGTGCAGGGTTCCGGCCTGGCCTACCTCACCCCTGACTGGCCCCATGGCTTACCCCGTCCCCCTCCCAGACACAGCTGGGCAGGGGAGGAGATCACTCTTCCCTGCTGGAACCAAAGTGGAAGCTCACCTGGGAATGCTTCTGCTTTTAACCCCTGTGTGTTCTCAGAGGTGTATTCAGGTCCCCAGTGGCCACACCTGGTGCCAATACTCAAATCCAGCCACTGATTGGTTTGACCACAAACTCCTCAAAAACTCACTTCCTTGCCAAACTGGCACAGTATTTTATCTCAGGCACAGAGATATTTTAAAGGAATACATGGTATGAATAGAATTGTGAGTTTATTTGACAAATCCTTGGTGTCCATCTATTGCTTCACTGTTTCTGGGTTAAGAAGTTGAGAGAGAAATGAACAAGTAACTCTGCAATTTAGTCTTCCTCATAAAACTTTAAACTTCCTTAATTGTGACCAGTCTCTTGGGTTTTCTACTTCTTTCCCCAGTCGAAGACTAATAGAAAAATCCGTGCTTCTATTCTTTCCATTTTTCCTCAAAGGTATCAGTGAAATTAAGTAGACTCAGCTCAGCTGAAACCACTGGAATTACTGCCACAACTCTTTTCAATGGGTCGTGGACCTCATCCTATAGACTCACCTTCCTGAGTAATTCTATGCTATGCAATACATCATTGGTGTTTTACACTACTAGTTTCTTATTAACATCCGATTTAAGAGTGATCCACACTTGGAGAACTTATCCTTTTCTTTGCAACATAATTATACATAAAGTACTTAGTGCAGAAGAGAACTTATTTTTTTTTCCATCTGGAGCAGAGGTACTGAGGGTGCTAGAGTATTGCTTGTAGGGCTTTATGCTTATAAAGCAAATCCAAAGTAAGCTAGGGTATTTTTCAAAATTTATTCTGGTTAAATTAAAAATATGCAACCCAATGCTTAATTTAACATTGTGTTTTCAATTAAATTAATCGTTGTCTTTGACTTCCAGATTTATGTCCCTACTAAGCATGACTAAGCCAAATTCTATTAGCTGAATGCTAGTGTCTTCAATTAATTTTAGGCTTTTGTAGCTTGGCATAGTGGTATTTTAAAGCTACACTAATTGAAAAAACCCTAGGGAATTTAAAATTTAAGGTACTCGGTATTGTCCCCTTTCAAATGTCATGCTTCAAACATTTGATGTAAAACAAGGACTTGTGTGTATGAAACATGAAGTTACCAGCCACAAACAAAACAATTTAGTTTATGATGTTATTTAGTTCACTTTAATTGTACAAGTTTTAATCTTCTGCAACCTGAGCAGTATGGTTAACTGTTAGAGTAGTGATTGTTGCTGCTCACTGTCCCTCTTGAGATTGGAAAAAGCTGTGCTTTTACTACCTCCTGTGCTTTCTCTTCCTGTTAAACTTTCCCCCCCCAGATAGTTACAGTAAAATGCAAAAGGAACTGTGCTGCTCTCTGTTAAATACCTTTATTGCTGGTTTCCTGGGCTTTTGAACTGGCAAAGGCCAGCTGTGTCCTCTCAGAGGTTCAGTAGTTGACAGTCAGATGGGCCTCGAGGCTGGAAGGCTCCTTTGCCACACAACCCTTCTTGCCTGTTCACAACATAGCTTGGAAACAAGGTCTGCAAACTCTGCTCTCCTATTACACCCTACACAATCAATAAGCACAGAAAATCAAGTTAAACAAATTAATTTGTCATCTGGAACACAGGGCAACTAAACTAATATTTAGTTTAAACAGGAGGTCACCCTTGAGGTTTCCATGCCAGGCACTGCAGCAGTTTCCGTTGCAGATTTTGGTTTTGGCGCAAAGCCATCCATGCTGTGACAGCCTGGCAAGGCCAGCCCGTGCAAACATAAAGCAATTGCTGCTCTCCTCTTCAGACACGCTGTAGGATTGGAAGATGGAAGGGGGAAATCGGGATCCTTCTGTACCAATCCTGTGCGAGAGATCTACAATGTAAGCATGATTCAGAGGAAAGAAGTTGTTTCAAAAATTAACCTCCCCTCTAATAATGAAATAGTTTTACACCCTTGAGAGGCCAGTACCTTAGGGTAAAACTTGGAGATTTATAATATTACAGGAAGGCAGATAGGAGCTGAATAATGTTTCCTAATGAAGCTCAAAGTCAACACAGTCGATGGTGATCCTTCCTTACAAGTATCGAATCATATTAGCTCCTTCTTTCCATGTTTTTGTCTTATGGAGACTCTTTATGGAGTCTATTTTTGGCTCCATATCCAGACATATGGAAGATACAGTTGGCTATGGTTCTTCTGGAACAGAGTAACATTAAAATAAAAAGGTAGACTTTTCTCAAAAAAACTCCTTCTCTTATTGGTTCATCTAAACCATTTCAGTGAAAACTAATGGTCTGCAAATTTCACAGAAAGTATTTAAGAGTTCAGAAGAATAATCAAAAAATTTTAATTAAATGGAATTTTGGTGGAGCTTTTGCCCATATGCTTTGAACGAACAGATCCATGATCATCAGTGTAACAACTGTATGCTTATGACATAAAGGTCAGTGAATTTTGATTGCTGTAATTGTCCTTTCATTATTCAGGAATCTTAGATTCTTCCCTTCTCTTAAATTCTCTTCACTAATTTTGACCTGGACTAATGCTGTAAGGTACTTAACTTCGTTAATTAAAGATACAATCCAATCACGATGCTTAAGGATGATGCTGCCTATGACATTCCTTATTCTAAAGAACGAGACCAAGGCTTTTTAACCAACTGCTCTCTAAATTCTGTGGCAAATTACTGGGTACTGAGCTGTAACAGAGTAGAAGACACAGACCTTACCTGCATATCTGTACAGTAGCAATGCATAAAAAGCCATATCGAGAAGGGAGCTTGCTTGTTAGAAGTAAAACTGTTGTCTAAGCAGGGTAGCTTATATTTTGCCCTATTATTTCTTTGTAATCCTCTTGAATTACATGTCACTCAACTCCTAAAATAATTTTCTTTATCTGAGTTGATTCCAAATTATTTCACTGGCTTCTTTTGGGTAAGTCCCACTTGATGGTAGATTTACTGCCAGGTTCAATTCCTTATGTCTCTGTGTGAAGGCCCAGAACAGCTTGATCAGTTTTCACCTTGAACCTTTTTCATCCTTTATGCCTTTGCCATGTATGCCTTATACCTGGAAGTGATTTGCTGTCTTATTGCACCAGTCTCTTGACATTCATCTCATTTAATCTCCTCAAGATTCAGTTCTGCCAACTGCCCCAAAATGGACCCAGGTGTAATCTTCTATTCAGTTAACTGACAGTAATGTGATCTCATTTCATGTTTTCACAGATCCAAGTACAATTAGGTTTCAGTCTTGACTGGCGCCTTTGGACACCACAGAACACGTAACACACAGTAAGTGAAAGGATGGATATTTCTTCTTTTTTTCTCAATAACTCTTGCACTTCTGTTACAGTGGGATCATAAACTACTGAGAAACACTAGATTACAAAATCCAAAACTGATTTTTTTTCCAACTGAAAAGGGATGCTGGTTCTAGCAAATCTCCATAAATTAGCTTTAAATCCCGGTACTTTTTATAAGAGAGCATGAGTGGCCCACTACACTATCTATGCATACAGCAGCATACAACACAAAATATCTGTGACCTCACTCCATATGGCTAAAAGTGAACCTTGCATCACAGGATGTTATTAGAGAATGAATTGAAAACACTTTACTCTGCACTGCAGCGCATCTCAATGGTTTCTTACCAAAGTAAATTTTTTGGCAAACAAGGCTTCATGTTGCTGCAAAATATAATAGATCTTTTTTGCAAAATTAAGAGCTTGACATCCCTTTTGTGTGTGTGTGTGTGCATTTGGTTTTTCGTTGGTTTTTTGGGGGGTTGTGGGTGTTTTTGGGTTTGTGCATGTGTGTTGGTTTTGTTTGGGTTTTTTTTGAGGGATGGAGTGGTGGTGTATGGTTTGGATTTTTTTGATAAACCCTTTCAGTTCTTGTCCTTTAGCCTTTCTAAAGTTCTTCAAATTTCTTTAGTTGCTTTTCTCTTTTTTTTTAAAAATTTTTAAGTTCCATCGCCTTGCCATAATAGTCTTCTGGGATGATTGCTCTGCTCGCAAATAAGCCATCTATTGTCTGTGGACTGAAGTATTTACAAGGGGGACTACTGACTCCTTATCAGGGTTGAGTTTGATAATAAAAGCTATGTGAGAAAAGTAACTTCCATGCATCTTTCAATAGGTCAGCTGTTCTCTGTTGATTGACGTATCTCTGTTGGTAACTTCTGAAACGCTGCAACCCTGTAAAGCTCTTCAAACACCTCACAAATCAGCCTTGCAGTTTTTAATGCTTCCTCTTTTCCCCACAAATGAGAACTTTAATAATAATCTTTCTCTAAAATTTTACTAAAGTCACATTTGCATGCAGGCTAGTATGAGATTGTTTTCAGTAAAAGGTAAACTTACTCTTCTGTGAAGCTGTGTTGAGGAAATGGTGTAATTTAAATCTGTTGGAAGAACAGGCTCTCAGAAAGGAGGAAATGCTTTAAAACAATATGTGCATATAACACAGACAAATAGATGCACACTGGTATGTGTAATGAGCTCTGTAGTTGTTCTTGGGCTGCCAAATCAGGATTTCATGATACTTGGGAATATAATGCATGAAAGTCAGAGGTATTTCCTACTTAAATTTTTGAGGATTTTTTTTGGAGGGGGGAGGGATTGGTTTTTTGTTTGTTTGTTTGTTTGTGTGTTTTATGGCAGACCATATAATCAGTTAACCAAGTGATGTGATAAGTTTTAATATATCCTCATATATAAATATAAATAATGATCTCACCTGAGCTGGAGTTAGTGCTGCGAAGGGAAATTGCTGGTTATCATCGCCATGTGAAGAAACAGAAGCTGTTAGAAAGTACCCAACTCCCAAAAGGAAAAAGATAAAAATACCCATTAAGCTCATCAGAGTACCACTCAGAAGCTCCAGTTTAAGGGAGTTAGAAATTGTGTCCTTGTGACACATCAGAAAAAGAAGAAAAAGTGTCATTTTGGAGGGGATGTAGGGAGGCATGAAAGACCTCACCTGCTCTATCAGCACTTGTCCACAGATGTTGATGGGGCTTAGAGATGCTGTTTATAGAAACATTCTGGTGTAAACCAGATTTCAGGTACCTGACAGATGTCTAGGGTTCTCTTTAAACCATGTGCATTTCCTAAAGAAGGATGTCTGCCAAGGTAAGAGACCATTTCAGTTGACTGTCAGCATGTCTGGTGTCAAGGGGTGATTTAAACAACAGAAATATGATTGCCTACACTATTCATACAGGTTGTGGGGTTGAAGAGATGTCAGTCCGGGTTTTTTTGTTCTTGGTAGGGTGGTTTATAGCTCTTCCAAAGTTTCCATTTATTTTCTAAAATCTATTCTGGAGATATAGAGACAGTGCTAAATAATAGGGTTTACTGCTATTAAAAGAAGAGCACAGTAAGACATTTCTATATCATTTTGTGATTTCTGTATGTCAGGCATGCACTCTTTTGCAAACAGTGAACTCTATTTGCACCATGTTGCAAACTGTTTCAGGTATTAACCCGTGCAGGATTCAGGCTGTGCTTGTTTTGTTACAAAGACGTATTCCATATTCCTTTGTGTAACACCAGTGCCTTATCTGATGAAAAATAATGGCTTATTTATTTTTAATTATTATTCCAATTTGATTCTGGAATAATCCAGCTGTAAAAGAGAAGCACATCACTCTTGTGTTAACCAGTATTTTCTACCTTTTTCTCTTTCATTGTATTCTATTCTTTTTCCTTTTGATTTATATAAACACCTGTTTTGTTAAAGACTACTACACTCTCCAAAGATCTTAGCATTTGATATGGTTGATTATAACCTTCTAATGGCTAAATTTGACTCCTAGGATTTGATGGTTCAACTCTGAAATGGATCAGTAGATATGCAAATCTAATATGCTAAAGAGAAAATAGAACACTTTTATCAGGGACTTTTCGACTTTTCTGTTTATATTCTTTTATAACAGCAGAACTGGTGAAACTACTTCATGTCATTTTGTCTAATATGTCTGTATTTGTATGGTTTTTAATCTTAATTTTTTTGCTGTGATATCCATCTGTTTGTTAATTGCATAAATGCCAGTGTGCTGATGATTCTATGAAAAGAAAGGGGTCAAGGTGGAAGTACCCATTAAAAAGTAGTCAAAGAATTCCCTGTTTATTTCCTCTGTTCTAAAAATGCAGTTATTTTGGAAGTGTGACTGTTTACCATTGCTTGAAAACATTGAAGTTGAAAGATCTGGAGACAGAAATTCTCTCTCTCCATGAAATCAGTAAGGTCATTGTCAGCAGTGCTTGTTTCATTAGTGTTGTTCTGCTAATACACCTTAATCTGTCTGGGAGGACCTGAGCTAATCACAGCTTTTCTGCTGGCATGGCTTTGGCTTGCTGCTATTGCTCTCCTGGTTTCCTGATTTGGACACTCTCTTGCTATAATAAAGTCATTAAAAAGACAATACTCATTAAGTTTCTTCATAAATACATATTACTGTAGACCGAGAGATACCATTGTGAAGCTAATCCATGTCTTGGTTTGTGTTGCAAGGTGCTGGTGGCAGGAGACATGCCGAGTTACTGGATTCAGCAGCTTTAGGGCTTCTCTGTTTTATGCTGTCATTTCAAGCCTCAACCACTTGAGAACATTCAGAATGTTTATTTGCTCTGTTGCTGATTTGCCCTCATCCCGAAGGTGAAGGATTTAGATCTAGGAGGAGTTGATCTAGAGGGCTGCTCATGTAATATGGTTCTTCACTGAAATATATGTGACGCTGTCATGGTTAAACACTGGCCAAACACCAGGCACCCACAAAGGCCACTCACTTGCCCTCCCCTGCTACTGCTGGGCAGAGGAGAGGAAGAGTAAACAAAGGGTTCATGAGTAGAGATAAGGACCAGGAGAAAACACTCCAAGGGCAAAACAGGCTCATCTTAGAGATACAAAGTTAATTTCTTACTAATAAAATCAGAATAGGATAATGAGAAGTAAAATGAGCCCTTAAAAACACCTTTTTTCCCCCCAGCCCCTTCCCCCTTCCCATGGAAAGTGCAGGGAGACAGGGCATGGGGTTTTTTTGGTCAATTAATCACCAAGATTTTCTTCTGCTGCCCAGGGAGAGGAGTCCTTTCCCTGTGAGGCCGTGGGGTCCCTCCCACAGGAGACAGTTCTTCATGAACTTCTCCGGCCTGGTTCCACTCTCACGAGCAGCGGCCCTGCTGCAGCTGCTGCAACGTGAATTCCCCCCCCAGGCACACAGTCCTCCCAAAACTGCTGTGACATGGGTCACTCTTCCACGGGGTGCAGTCCTCCAAGGACAGGCTGCTCAGCCTGGAAGCAGGGCCCCCTCTCTCCACCGGGTCTCCCACTGGATCACAGCCTCCTCCAGGCATCCACTGCTCTGGCATGGGCACCTCCCCCAGGGGCTGTGGGTGGATCTCTGCATCCCCTGTGGATCCCCACATGCTGTGGGTGGATCCCTGCATCCCCTGTGGATCCCCACGGGCTGTGGGTGGATCTCTGCATCCCCAGTGGATCCCCAGCGGCTGCAGGGGCACAGCTGCCTCACCATGGTCATCACCTGCAGAGGAATCTTTGTTCTTCTTCTTTGCATAGTTTTATATATTTCATCTTTCAGTATTGAAGTGAGACAGTACCATATTTAATAAGCCTAAACTTAATCCCTGATATTTAAGGAATCATGGTGGGGGGGGGGGGGGGGGCGGGTTTTTT
>VZRH01002680.1:86325-143862 GCA_013397555.1 Urocynchramus pylzowi | reverse complement strand
GGGGCCTGATTATTTCCATGTGCAGCATCAGTAGCAAGTTAACCTCACAAGGAATAGGATAAATCCTTGTATGCTAAGGTACCTGCTTGTGACTTCATTTTACTGCTGGGAATCAGGATACTTTAATATTGGGTCTAACAGTGACTCTGGGTCCTAATAATTCAGCATTTCAGATCTAGATCACCAATAGTAGTGCCCTCTCTAGACAGTGTGCTGGGACAGTTTCTACCCTGAGTCATTTTCATCTGCAGCTGGATGAAATATAGCTTAACTTCAAACAAGAGAGAGGCTGATTTACAGCAGGCAGAAGTGAGCTATAGATTTCATATATATTTTCAACACTGAGGTTTTCATAACTAAATGCCTATCTTTTTCCAGGCCTCCTTGAATGTGCAGAGTCTACGAAAATTCAGATCATACAAATTGCAGTACCAGAGAAAATTGTTCCAGCTGCCTGCTCATTCATTCATTCATTCAACTTAGTCATCCAAAACACACAAGGAAGACTCTACAGGTGCCATAAGTATCCTTATTTTTCAAGGTTGTATTCTGCCTGGTCTTTGACAGAGTTTTTGTGACAGTTGCTTGCACTGTCCATAAATATAGAAACCAGTAGTTCCTGGTTTCTCTTCTGGGCCCTTGTGGGAGTGTGTGTGCTTCACTGCCCCTGGAAGAATGGCCACCTCCCAGTGCATCTCAGTTTCTCTCCTTTAAGTCATTACAAGGGCATCTCTTCAAGGAATTATGTGGACACCTGAAAAAAACAAAACAAAACAAAACAACCCCCAAAACAAACAAACAAACAAACAAACAAACAAACAAACAAACAAAACAAAAAACCCAAACCAAAACAAAAAAAGAGAATATTCTCTGCTACATGTTGTAGCTACAGTCTGCGTCAAGTTTTCATTCACTTTCCAGGAGCAAAAAATGTAAACATATCTAGAAAGAGAAAAGTTTGATGGACATGTACACCAACCAATGAACTGAGTTTCAACAAATTGCTGACCAATTAGATTTTACATAGTGCATTCTGATAATGATACAAATCATGGTAATGAGCTATGTGAATGTTCTGGTTTGAAAGCAAAACCAGTGAGAGGCTCCAAGTCAGAAATACAATTTATTAGGAAAAGGGAAAAGAAAACCAAAATACATGCATTAATACAAAAGAAAAACCACTGACAAAGTCAGAATACAACCTGACACCCTGTTGGTCAGGGTGTTGGTAGCAGTCCAGTTGGATTGGTAGCTGCAGTCCTCCTGGAGTGGCAGATGTGGTTCTGTTGAAGCAGTGGTCCTGTAGAAAGGGTGTAGTCTTCCTCTGAAGATCCAGTGGAAAAACAGCTGTTCCTCTGGGGATCCAGTGGAAGAACTGAACTGCTGTCTCAAAATCTCAGATTTTATCCAGTTCGGAATGCTTGGCTCCTCCCTCTAGGCAGAGCAACTCACAATGGGATGCTGTAATTTTTATCAGTCATGCAGTGACACTCAGTGGCCCATTAACAGCAGATGTGTCCCCAGAAGGGGGATTGGTTTGTGGAAGAGATAAAGAAAACTGCCCAATTAACAGAAGATAACTGTAACACCTCTGACAGATGGCAAATAGAATACACATTGCTTGCAATCCAGGACAGTGAATAAAGCATGTGGCCATTCTGCGTGAAGAAACAAGTGTCTTGTCCATCTCTATCATGACATCCTCTCCCATAGGGCTCTGCTGCATGACATCTCCTCCCCCCAAGATCACACAGAGACAAGCTGCTCTGTGCTGCTATGTGCTTCTTGTGCTGCCCTGTGCTGCCATGTGCCTCTTTGTGCTGCCTTGTGTCACCACTGCGACACAAAATAACACAACTCACACACGATGTTCCAGTATCCGAACAGGAACAGGAAAAGAGCACTTTATTTTTCAGACTTCAACATTTATAGAATTCCAAAAGTGCCAGTGGATTGGAGGGTGACATTGCCACCTCTCCAACTACACTGGTCGAACTAACAGTCCATCAAACTTCTCCTCCTACAGAGAAGAATGCAAACAATCATGATTTACATGAAAGTGCGTGAGAAACTCCATTACAAGAGTGTAAACATCAGAAGGCTTAAAAAACTCAAAAGACCAAGGCGCCAGCCATGTACTCCTTTGTGCTGCCATGTGCTGCCATGTGCCTCTCTGCACTGCCATGTGCTCCTTTGTGCTGCCATGTGCTGCTCCTTTGTGCTGCTCTGTGCTGCCATGTGCTTCTTCAGGCATGTCCCACAGCCCGTAGCTCAACTCCATCCCATCTCTTCCCACAAATACACATCAGAAAGAAGGGACAGACTTGAGTATCTGTCCCGTTAGTAGCTGAATTTCCCATAAACTTCCATTGAGATCTGATTAGCTCTGCAGGGAAAGCATTAGATGTAACTGAACTTGTGATAAATCCTCCTGCAGCCAAACATTAGTCAGACATATGCTGATCTAATAACAAGTCATGATTACAGTTTAATCCTGACTGGTACTTTCAGAATTATGGACAAAACTGGTCGTTTAGTGTTGACTTATACAATTCCCCAAGGTAACAGTAAGGGGTTCTCTTTTACTAAAGGAATTATTCAATTTGAGGCTGAAGCCATATAACTGCACACTTTTGACACAGCTGGGATCATTAATATTGTCAGAGAGGTGTATGTGAACAACTTCTAAAGCAAGCACTAGTCACATGCCATATAGTAAATTCCTTAGCACCTTACTTAACATTCTAAAATCTAGAATACTAAGTTTTAAAACTTAGCTGGCTTTCTGATTTTCAGTTTGGAAGAATCCTTTTTGACCCACATTTCTAGATGTGATAGGTATTGCACAAAGGCATCATTCCTCTGGTGCCTGAAAATAGAAAAGCAATAGAACATTTCTGATGTTCTTCATGATGTTGGGTGTGATGAATTAGAGAAAACAATAATTTATATGTGTGTTACACATATAAATTACACCTTAAAAAATGTGCTGCTGGTAGTAAGAGATAAGTTTGTTTCTTTTCCTGTGGTATCTAGACTGCATCTCTGTGATTCATTGTGGTTAGGATCTGTCATTTTTCATGGGTCAGCAAAACAAAAAATTAGGGAGCCTGTTTTCTTGAAAATTGAGATTTAATTGCCCAGTTGTGTCTCACATATTTTTTTGAATCAAAATTCAGTTTTCTTATAAAGCTCTTCATTTTCAGTTCTTTTAGCCAAAAATTTAGCACTTTTTGAAAAATATAGGATAAATTATTTCTTCTTGAGGGACTTTGCATACATTTAATCTTTAAGATTTAACTGAATTTATTTTGTATTGTAAACAAACACTATTGTTGAATACTTCTGTGCATATGTGTTTGATTTGTACAAGGGTCACATGCAGTTTATATGCTAAGATCATAAGGACACTTAGCACTAAACTTACTAGTAGAAAAAAACCTGACACTGACATCTGTTTGGTGGAATTACAGAAGGTGATACTTGCTTGGTACCTGTGTCGGTAGTGATATATCTTAAATGGTTTATAACTAAGATCATTACAGATAGATATTTCTTTTTCTAAAGGTTAGTTTGTTTTCTTTGTCATCATCATGATTCTTAAGTAATTTTCATAACATATACATACAATGTATTTAAGACCAAACCATATATCCCTAGTGAGTATCCAGCGTGACCTTGAACACTTCCAGGGATGGGGCATCCACAACTTCTCGGGACAACCTGTTCTGGTGTCTCTTTACCCTAAGAGTAAGTAATTTCTTCCTAATTCCTAATATGTAAACTAAACCTACTGTCTTTTAGTCTGAATCCATTCCTCCTTGTCACTACCCTTGTAAAAAGTCTCTATCTTTCTTGAAGGCTCCCTTCAAGTTCTAGAAGGCTACAATGAGGTCACCCCAAAGCCTCTTCTCCAGGCTGAACAAACCCAATTCTCCCAGCCTTTCTTTGTAGAAAGGAAAGACTTCATCCTTCTGATCATGATGGTGGCCTCCTCTGGACTCACTCCCACATCCCTCGTTATTCCTGGGCTGGACCCCCAGAGCTGGCAGCAGCACTCGAGGTGTGTCTGCAGTTTCTTAGAGAGTATGGGTGGTAATGAGATGCATGTCTGACTTAATTTTTAAAAGGTATTGATTGGGGCAAAGAGGTCATGAAATCTATCTTCAGCTAATAATTCCTATTTGTTTCAGAATAAAAAGCACCAACGTGGAGAAGAAGCGCTTAGGGGATTTGCTGATAGATGGAGTAGGTAGTTATCTTTGCAGCTCTGTTTTGGGTCAAGAAAGAAATGCTAGTGAGTTGTTTGGGGAAATAGACTAGAAGTGATGAATCCAAGGTGTAAAAGATGAGTGAGAAAGAGGAATCTGATCTGTGTGGGCACTGAAAGTGCAGACAGAAAAACCTTGAACAGTCTGTCAGTTAGAGTTCAGCACTTGGTGATTGTTATATAAAGGCAATAAAAATATCTTACCAACTCATTCCTGCAAAAGTAGACACAGCCTGTAAACCTGATCAGTATTGCAAGAACCTCTTGTATGATCCTAGAAAAGAGCTTATTAGAGCTTGGTGCACATTACTGGCCAGGTTGGGGGAGAGGAGGTCCAGCCAGGGTGGTGCAGTATCTCATAAAAATAACCACAGCTTTCTAATGTGGAAGGAGACTTGAGAGCCTGAGGTGACCCATCTGGATGACCCAGCCACCTGGAGGAGGGATACCTGGCTCATACAATCATGCCATCTTCACCCAGGATGTGCCACATCTCCATAACTCCAGGAGGCTGACTGATTTCTTTGCTCCTCCTTGGCACCAGGGAGATAACAGGCATGCACACAATGAACCTGACCCGGGGGATCCAGACCAGTTGAGAAATCAGCTGAGCTCCTCTTTCAGGTGACTTTGTCGGCAGAATTACACTGGCTTTAGAAAAGTAAAACTTAATTTTAAATTGTGTAACTTCAAATTGAACTGCATCACTGCTGTGATGCATGGAGGTGGTATTTTTTCCATACAGGCATAAAAATTGGTATTTATCTCTAATGGTAAGTGTACAGGCTATCACTATATTTATTTTATTTCCAAGTGGGGTGGCTTTTCTGCTGTCACCTGAGGTAGTCCGTTTTCTGCATGAACAGACTATCACCCCAGATTCTGTACTTTTGTTAATCAGTAAAGTGTTTTTTAAGATGTGCATGACAACAATTGTGTTGCTACAAATGTGAGTACATAAGACAGCATAAGGCAATATTTTAAGGTATACATTCATCTTAAAATCTCTTTGGTGAATACAAAGAAAGTAAAAGGACCTTGAGCCTCCCTTGTATTGAGGTGATCTGTATGTTGCATCCTTTGCGACATTTGTCACTGTTCGGTGAAATGACCCTGTATATCAAAGAAAATATTTATTTTCAGACATTTTTTCACTGCCATAGTTTTGAAAGATGGAAAAAATTGAAATGCTGAGAATTATAATATGTTAGCCTAACTGTTGAGCAAAATTATTTCATTTTTTTCTAGTGTAAAGCAACCAGGATTCTGATTTTGTGTGATGATTTACACTCAGCTATAATGTGGCTTGTTGCAAAATTGCTGTAATAAGAGTTGCAAATATCTATCAAGGAGAAGAGAGTAATTAGAAATGAAAACCTGTGTAGGAAAACCCAGTGCTGTATATAAATATGTAGATCCTAAAATGCAAATAACCTGCACCTGGACAATCTCTTCTGAATGTTCCACCAAATTCAGGGACCCAATGAAATAGTAGAAGGTGCTATCATATTTCTGGGAAGCCAGCTGTTCTGTGGCATTACTCAAGGGAACTCATTCAGGGGTGAAGGTATTATAAACATTACTCCAGTAGTGGGCTTCTAGTGATAAAATTTCTCCTTTAGTAAGGAAGGGTAATCTTCCTTTCAAAGAAAAACTCCTGATGTCAGATGGTTTTTTTTTAGCAACAAGTTAAATATAATTATGTGGGTTTTGTCTGAACTTTATCCTTCTGATAAGCCAGTGGTTTATCCTATAGTTTTTTGAGCAGTATTTTAAGGAATGTTTTAGTAGGATACAATGTTGTTATTTTCTTTTCTTATATATTTTAGGAATTTAGGTATTATTTTATGTAATCAAGGTTTCCTTTTTTTTTTTTTTTTTTTTTTTTTTTTTTTTAATGAATGAAGCAAATAGTAAAAGAGAACAGATATGTTCCTGTTAATTTTCTGTTAATTTCCAAGAAAACAGCTATCATAGGGAGGGTTTGACTTGTCATCTGGAGCAAGTTGCCTTGCTATGTATTCCTATCTATAGATATAGCATAAAGAAATTATAACAATTTAGATTAGGCATGTAACTTTTAGACAGCTAAAGCTTAGCCTGACTTCTAATTGTTGCTTTAAAAGAGTCATTCTTGTTTTTCAGAACCCTTGATTTCTTTCAATTGCATGTGATAGAAATCTATTTAAATCAACCTCTTTTCATGTTCTTGTTTTAGCAGCTGAAGAGCTGCTATTTGTCAATCCCTTTCACTAGCAGTGTCAGTATAAATTCTTTTATGCCTGTATTGATGGTGTCACATGGTAGCTGGCAGGCTCATTGGTTTGGGGGTGCTAAAATTTCATGTGGGAACAATAGGAAGTGGGGATTTTCAGGGAAGAGAAAATCCATCAAGGGTTTCTGTGTGTGCAGAGATGATCTGTTGATCTGGAAATAGTGAACATACTTGAAGTACAGTGTAATTTCCTTGTTTTGAAGTCCTTCCCTAGCATCCTCTTTTGGCATTTGCATCCTGGGACAGAGGATCTTTTTTTATGCAGCACTGGGGCATATTCATGTTTTTAAAGAAATTGGGCCTTTTTGAACATAAAACCAGCTCTAGACATGACTATTGGTCCAGTAAGGACAAAAATTGAAGTCCTGGAATTTTTACCTGAGAAAACTGATTCCTGGGGGATTTGAGGAGACCAATTCTTGACAGATTCATGGGGAAATAAATCACAAGGGAAGTGTTTGTTCCTTTGGATGGGCTGCAAGCCCCACAAGCCATCTGTTGATAAACTGCCTTCTGAGGAATGCTCCTCATAATTCTCTCTCCTGCAACCTAGGTATATTCCTTTTCCAATGGGCTGAGCACACTGGGGCCTTTGTGGAAAGCTTAGGACAGTGTGGGAAATGCCTGGGTAGGTAATAAGCTTGTTTCCCCTTTGCTTGGAATCATAGATCAAAGGCTTTTGTAATTTTCACAGGTAGAAATAGTTTGCTAGTACAGAGATCCATCTAATTAAATTAAAGTAGGTGCTTCACAGTGTGCACACACTCCTACAGATGTGCCCCTGAATCCAGCACGCAGGCATGGATTTTTGTCCTTTCCTGTTGTTTTTCTCTTAAGTGTTTAGAGGCTGAAATTATATATAGAGGGGGGTTTGTCTTTCTTGTTTAGAGATGCAAAACACTTTAATGGACCTCTGTGTTTTGTAGACTCCTTTTTGAAACATTGTGGAAAAAAAACTTAGTGCATATTGTTGAAATGACAGAATTTCAAAACTGTTTTTGTTCTATGTGCATGCACTTCACAAGCATAAAATAGAAACAAGTTTAACAAATATGACTTTATATATCAGCTATGAACATTAATGTGTTTAAATGCTCTGGGTGACTTAATAGACAAATGTAAGGGGTTCCTAAATCAATCAATCTCCTTTCAAAATCCTTGCTGTTATAATTGTATTACTAAAAGTAGTGCCTGCATCCCTGATATGGATTTAAAATATCCATAGTGTTTACTTAGAGGTTATTAATGCACTTATCTTTAAGCTTCTGATTTTCCTAGCTCTCACCAGTTCAGATGGGTTTTCATTACCTCCACAGAGCAAGACTGTTCAGGTCAGGTGTTTTGGGTGATCTGATTTTCTGTGCTGCACACAAGGTAAAGGTATAGGCAAAGCATTCATGTGCCTCTCAGAGAGAGTTCAACAGCAGTGAAAAAGCAGAGGAAGATATGAAAAGAATGTATGCTGCTCTCAGCCTGTCACCTTGACCTCATTTGAAATTGTTGCTATGAAGGACACCTTTAGTAGGGTTTTTGTGAACAAATTTCTTCTTAAAGGGATTCCTTAGGTACCTTTATTTAAAAATCATAAAAAAAGGACAGATAAATGCATGGAGATCTTTAACTCTATATCAAATACGTTGGATAAACAATGATGTGGTGTACTCAAAACTAATCTTAGAATTGGTAGCTAAGATACCTTGAGCATCCAACAGCAGTGCTCACTGCAGATAAAACACTGTGATGCCCAGTACTGGTGATTTTTAAGGTAGTTTGTAAAGTCATGTACAACAGTTGTTATAGGTAGCTTTTAGCTAAAGAGTTCATTTCATCACCTTAATCATCATCAAAGAGGGAGTTGAATTCAGGAGGGCAGGTTTTCAAAGACAGAAGTGCTGGTCGCTGTCAACCAATGCACACTATTCCAGTGTTACATATTTCTTGTCTTGTCCACAATAGAGAATATTCATCCTAAACCTCAGTCCTTTCCTAGCAGCCCAGTTTCCCTGGTAACAAAGCCAATGATTCACTGAATTACACCAGGGTAACTATGGAGCCATACTACTGACTTAATTTGAGGCTAAATTCTGATGTACCTGGAAATAGAACTGGTGTTAGTAGCCTTACGTGATCTCTTATTGGAATCTTTTTTCTCCTCAGGTAGCTAATCCATGACCAGTGAGCCAAATAAAGCCCCACCCCACACTTTGCCTACTCCTGGGTTCAGGCCCCTGGCTGTCTTCTCTGTCAAGTGATTAAAATGCAAGGCATATCCAATGATATGAAAAGATTTGTCTGTGTTCCTGAATCATTGCCATGTTGCCCCAGGATAAGGCTTTTTAGCATGTCTGAAAGAGGGTGTGTGTTTCTTCTGCTAACTAGGTAACATTAGATGAAGATTTCTCTAGAAGTACCTTAATTCCTCTCCATGTTTTTTTTCTAGAGAGCCAATCCCCTTGTAATCCTATTGAAATTAGAGTTATATTAAACTAAAAATTAAATCAAGGCATATCTACCAGCAATACTTTACAAAGTTTCAGTGAGGATGACAGCACCAAAATTTGAGAGACCAACAAATCATGTCCTCCTGCTGTGTTATCACCTGGATGCTTACCCAGGCTTCAGGCATGCCTTGCAGCTGCCCTTGCCATATGTCCATACAATGCCTTTATTTAATTCTCTATCCCTTACAGGGATCCCTTAGCAGGTAGTCTTTCATTTCTTACCCTTTATTCTCTCAGCTCTGAATTGGAGGAACATTGGTTCAGCTCTTCTTTTTATGATTCTTTGCTTGCTTTTTCCCCTGCTTTTTGTAGCAGTGCAATACTATTTAGCTTCATGTCAGCCATGGCTGAACTGAAGTTGCTCTGTTCAATCCAGGATATTCAAGAGGGAATAGCCAAATAATAAAGCAGCACATGATCTGTGTTTAGCAGTTGAATTTGCTCACTTCAGCTTGTAATCTGTAGCTGCTTTTGCATGATACGGCTAACAAACATCAGAAGTAATTGAGCATTATTTCTTGTGGTTTTTTGATAGGCCAACTATTTGGAGTTTATAGTACTGTTTAAGTCAATTTTGTTGTACAAATGTTCAAGTTCTATCTTGACTCAACACTGCACTCAATAAAAGCCAAAATTAGAAATACTTGTAATTAAAACATCATCATTGTCATCTAAATTGCTGCCCATCTGAATCAGGCTGAAATGCACAATATGTTGATATGCGGAGATAGAGTTTCAGACTCTGCAAGTTCAAACATTTCTATGTGTTTCTGTATCAGATACACTCCTTTAGTTGCTTAAAGTTTGCTTCTCCACACTATAACAGCTGGAGACTTGCTTTGCTTTAAAGAACATAAAATAACTGGGAAAAGTATCTGGAGTTGACACACACACACATGAAATTCTGCCATGCTCTCAAGGCACCAAGCCAACACCAGAATGGCTGCCATGGCATCTCAATGCCCTGACTCTTCCCCTGCTTGCCAAAATTAGGCTTGCATGAGTGCCAACATCTGATGAAAGCCATACTGTACTTTGGATCTGTGCCTTGCCACCACCTGGAAGAAAGGCTATAAATTAAAGCCTGGAACTGAAAGGCATTCGATTTTGTGAGCTGTAGGGAACATAACATTTCTGTTTGTGTCTGCTGCTCTGTGTATTTCACATTAGATAATAAACTGAGAGGACTGCATGTATCTAAATCTAAACTAACTACTTAATGATGGAACTTTTTATAAATTAGTCAACAGCAGCTAGCAGTCAAACCTAATGGCAGCAGATGGACTTCATGGTGTCTATTCCAAACCCTTTGCTATTCTGCTAGTCCCTCCAAATTCTACTCTTGTTGCAATCTCTTTGTTTTAAACAAGCACAGTTGCCTTCTTTCTCCTAATATTTGCTCAGCTGCTTTACTCAGAGAGTTGTATTGCAAGGGATTGCAAAGGCTTAGCCTGTGGCTGGACCACTGAGTCCTCACTGCCTTCCTTGTCCTTCCAGCATACTCACTCTTGAAGCAAACATTCAGCTTCTCATCTGTATTCTCAAATTTGATGAAGGATTTTCTCAGCACTGCTTTTCTTTTTTGGGAGGTTTCTCATTTGTCCTCTGTAGTTGCATCTACCTTGCCATCTGCCCTAGAAAGCCAAGTCCCCTCATCATGGCCTGGAATCTTCCCTTTCTCTGAGTAGTGTCCTTTACAACAGAGTAGGTAATAACAGAAAACAGGCCCTGGCATGCTATCATTTATCCTGCCTGCAAGTATGAAACACAGATTCTAAAGCTTCTCTTACTTCACTGTTCATTTTTGGGCTTGGTTTGGGGATTTTTGGTCAGTGAGGTTTCTTTGTTTTTTTTGATCCGTCGATGGCTAGGGTTTTTGTAAGCTAGCTTACTGTGTCCATGTGTTAGTTGTCTGTCTGTCCACTGGCAGCAGCATGGGTGGCACTTGCAGCTCCCTGAGCATGACAGTCACTCTGAGCTGCTGTTCTACACCTGCCTCTGGCCACAGTGCTGCCTGCAGTGCTTAGGGCTCTTGTTCAGCTACTCATTTGTGAATCTATTTCATAGGCTGGGGTTCCTGTTCACGTATGGTTTTGGTGTCTGCTAGCAATGACTTCTGTAATGGGCTGTGTCATGTTACTATAGTCTTCCTGACATCTTGCAATGTGCCTTTGTAGTTCCACTCATGCAACAGGTTTGCTCCTGCTCCTGAGGAAGAAGGTTCATGCATCATGAAGATTGGTTGCTTATGTTTTTGGGATAGCGTACTGAAGTCCCTCCAGGAGGCTGGGCAGGAGGTTTTCCTAGCTGTCAGACTTTGGGTTGTCCTTAGTACCAACCCTGAGCTGAGATTACCCCCTGGGACTTTGTGGGTGAATAAGGCAAGATACCAGTGAGAGCTCCTCACACTTGTTCTCACCATTTGAATTCTGCTGTTGGCTTACTGCCTGGACCCAGTCTGGTGTTTGTCCTGTATCTTACAAATGGGATTCAGGGTTTTTCTATTACATTTGTTGTCCAATTCTAATTCAGGTGGCCTGCATGGCTCCTTATCTCTGTGCTTTATGACATTTGTTGACAAGACAGTGTTAGTAACAAACACAAATCATGTGACTTCAGACAGCAATATATGAAATTGAATGCTAATTTCCCATGTTAAAAAATATACTAATACCATGTAGTTTCTGTCAAACTATCCTCTGAGCTTTTTGGGAGCATTCTGGGCACGAAGAAGCTGTATATAATCTGCTGTTCCTTCCATGTGCCAGGAGAAATCAGACATTATTCCAGAATATCCAGAATAAAGTATTGAAGTCCAATATTAGACTGCAGCTGTGAACATTTTGCTGTGGCACTCTGAAAAAAAGGGTATGCCCCTTACAATCTTGGTGTGTCTCAGGGATAAGAATAGTGCAGGTGGAATCATCAAACCAAAAGACATACCCTCCCAAGACTCTTCTTACCCCCTGGGGAGACTCCTCACCCTCATAACCAGCTGATGAGAAGTTATCTCTCAAGTAGGTCACTTCAGTTACTGCCATACCATGGACAGCTCCAAACTAGATCAGATACCGGGTGAGAGATTTAATTTGTTTAGTAATTCATTTTATGAGGCTCTGAAGAAAATGAGTACATTAAAATTGGTTTTATAAAAGAAAAAAAAATACACAGTATTATCACAAACCTGATTTTGCTAAAATAAATCAAAGCATAACAAAATTCAGATAGGATTAAACATAAAAAACTTCTACACCATTTTAAAATAATTTGGTACAACACAGAACAAAATAACACAGATTATTTCTCATGTTCTTACAAAAAATAGAACCACTTCTGTGAGCATCAGACTTGAAACATTTCTAGAGTATCAGATATAATCAGATGGATGGGAATGCTTTACTGGCATTTGCAAGTGGATGTTGTGCTCTCCTCATTTACAAAATCTTCTCAGATGTTGTACTTCAAGCCCTCTCTGGATATTTGATTCTGTGAACAGCTGCTGAACATTCAGATTGATTGCTTTTCCTTCACATACTACTGAAGAGTTCATTTATGCTGCTGCAGTCTGGTGGGATTTATATTTGAGTACCATCCTGAGCTGTGCTCCAGCCCAAAGCTCTTCTGTAGGTTCCAAGTGCATCCACGCTGCTCAGGCATAGCCCTGTGCTCAACAGCAGATCTTAGGAGACCTCGGTGGTCCAGAAGAGGCATATGCTGAGAGCTCTAAATGAAAATCTTTGGAGTGCAGAGAGTCCGGACAGGCCTATTCCAGTTTGGTAGCAGCATTGGATGGCCAGTGTTGGGCTCCACCATCCATCAGCATAGCACACAGATGGTAAAGCACTCAAATGCAAGGTGTTCTTGTGCCAACAGAGGGGACAAACCAGGCACAACCAAGGATGTTGCTGTCCTTTATTATTCAGTCTGAGTACTAGTACTCGGTTACAGGCCCTGCTGAGCCTCTGGATGCAGACTAAAAATTGATGCCTTAAAGACCTAGATATAAAGCAACACACTTTGGAGACCATATTCTTATAGGAGGTGATAAAAGGCTGGTCTTTATTGGAGGCTACTAAGGGGCAGATATGGAAAGTGCCCACACCCATGTGGGGTGAATACAGTTTTATAAGTTTAGCAAATTAGCATAATTGACAAAAATCCCCAATTACAGACATAAGTGGTGAGGTAATTCCCCCTTTTGGTTCCACCTCTTACTGTAGCCTCCATTTAGATAGGAACTAATCTTTGTTTGTGAAATGTGTCTCAAAGAGCTGGTTTCAACCTTGGCTCCCAGGAAGAGCCAAGATAGGTTATGGGCCTTGGATGCCCTGATTTGGAGCCTTTGGAATGTGTTTTGTCTCTCTACCTATCAGGGTAGTGAGAAGTACAGGGGCTAGCTAGGAGCTACATAACTACACAACAATGGAGCTATGAATATATATGAAGGAGATATAAAAGCAAAAATCACATCATATGGCATCAATATGATTGTTGGGGGCAGCAAGCTCAGCAGCTCATGTGTGTAGACAACATGTGTCTTCACTACCCCCTCAGAGGCAGCACCCAACACAGCTTCTCTGGGCATGTGCCTTCACATTGCTTCAATAATTGCTGCCTTCACAGTGATTCAATAATTTTAAAACTGGGAAACAGCACTCACTACTTTTCCAAGATCTTCATGCCAGCATGAGGATTTCTTTTAAAAGTAATTCTAAAATAATTAATCACCTTTTTCTTTTCCTTTTACATTTATTTTTCCTTAGTTTTAAAGTTAATGATGCAATATTTAAGACAAGGGGTGTTAGGCATTAAACACTAAAGAACTTCTTCAGCCCCATCCAGCTGGTGCTTGGTTGTAAAAAGCAATGGTGCATTTCATTTAATTTTAGTAATTAAATAGAAACCCCTGTAACTTCCCTAGGGACTGGATCACCTCTGACTTGTACCTCTAGAGCAGCCATGGAAAGGTGCCAGTCTAGATATAAAACTATATAAAAAATGAGGCAGCTGCAATAATTGCATAGCACTTCCCTTTTCTTGTGACAAAGTCTCAAGATGAAGGCTTTAGATGAAGGAAGAAACTAAAAATCCAGGAAACTGAAAATCCAGGAAAACTGGATTTTCTAAGGAGGAGAGTTGAAGTGCAGCAGGACCTTGGTGTCAGTACTGCCCACCTGCAGGAAGGGCTGGGCTCAGCTGTCCTGGCTGCTGTTGGAGATCCTTGCTCAGGAGAGGAGCGTGCTCTGGGCTTTGCATCAGTGCCTGCCTGGCCAGAGAGAGGCCACCTCTTGGGGATGACTGCCCCCCACATTAAGGAAAAGGTCCATGAGGCTGGAGCTTCTCTGGTGGTATAGATGTAGTTCACAGGAGTGTGGGCTGTAGGCTGTAAAAACGATTTTACAAACCCAGTAAAAACTGGGAATACCTCTGTGAAATTTATTTTATCAGTCTAAATTTCAGTTAGTTCTAAATTACTGATTATTCATCAGCCTAGTTCTAAATTGCAACAGGTTAAAGATGACTCAGAGTTCCTAGGCCCACACAATTTCACATTGTGACTCTTTTTTATTATTACTTTATTTCAAAGGAATAAGGATATGTATTTGAAGCTGCAAAATTTTAGTTTTTCTTAATTTTTTCATTATTCAGTTGTATTAAAAATATGCCAGATTAATGGAAATATTTGGAGACAGAGCTACCCTCTTCCCAACACCTTCTAGCTAGTCATTCCTTCACATAATTTCTAAAAAAAATTAGAATCAAATCAAGACAATCATTAGAACACTTCTGTCATGTCCTTTTGGAAAGCCATAAAGCCTATTATTTTTTTAGGCAAAATGTATTTTTTTTTCTTAAATAATTGTGATAAAAAGCACTGGTTTCTGTGGTCATTTTAATTGTTGGGATGCTTTGGTACGTGATGAGGCTTTTAGGCTTAGCCATCAGAATTGCCACACTAGTGATCTACTTCTGGCAGCTACCACAATACTACACTTTTGAAATCCTTCCTATACTTTTTCCTATGTTAATTCACAGGAAGCCTTTTTCAAATTCTCAAATTAGCAAGAATGTTTGCTAACCAGATAATAATTTGGAAATTAATTTTACGTTACGTAAAATGTAATAAAAAATGTAAATCAATAAAATGTAATTGTGGCTGGCCAGATTATACTTTAAAAGCCAACTAATCAGCATTGAATAGAAGCAGCAATTTTTAATACATTCAATATTATTGCAGTGGCTCTCAGGCAGGGCACATTAATTTTCACATTAGAGATGGGCTGTTGGAGAAAATACAACATGTTAAACATAGCAATACTTTCTTTCAAGGAAGGAAAAGTTCACAATTTTTACTTGACACAATGATACTTTGAATATTGCATTTTCTGCCAGCATATTTTAATAGAGGGAAACTTAAGGATATAATTCTTGGGTTTGTTATGAAATTTGGAAAGTTGTAATGAGCTGTTGTGTAGACTTCTGCAGACTGGAATACTGAAATTAATGGACGTAATTTAAACACAACAACCTATTCAACTGTGGGAGTGGGAGACTGGTTTTTAATTTCAGCAGAGGGACAGAATGTAGTATATATGGCAAGAGGGAAAGCCAGTTGTAGTGATGACTCAGCTTGGCTCCATAACAGCAGATGCTGTTGTGCACATCATCTTCCTGGATATATATTGTGCAGATGCCAGCCAGCTGCCTTCTCTGTCCAGGTTGGTCCTGTGCACCCTGGGGCTTTGAGATTTAAAGGGGTGCTCACTTCACCTGTTTGTGGGACACTCCTGTTCATACCCACATATAGCCAACTTGTATTCTCTTGTCTGAAGTTGTCTTCCTTTACTAAATTGGCATATCTTAAGGTGGATATTCAAGAAAGGCTTTCAGCAAGTCTTCCAGGTTTATCTCCTGCAAAATGTACTTATGTCCAGCATTTTACTGTGAGCCCTCAGTGCCTTTGTTTGGCCATTCATTTAAATGCCTGATTCAGAGTTTGTTGCTGTCACTTACCTCTTTCTACATCTTTTGTTCTTAAACTTCAGACTCTTCTTCTGCAGTTTTGCTGATACTGGCAGCAACTTAAATTCTGCTCTTTTAATTGGTTCATTTTTTGCCTGTCAGCATATCAATTTGTTCTCAGATGTAAGTGTGTAAGAACACACAGAAAAATAATCTAAAACATACTTCCAAATTCATGGAAGTCTTTTCTCTGCAAGCAACCAACTTTACTGACATTTCTTTCTGAAGATTTTTAGTTATTAGTTCCAGTCCAGTAGTGTCAATGGATCTGAAGGAACTCCAAATGTATCACATACTAAATAAATACAAATACATATTTTTGCTCCCCAAAATACATAATGTAAAGGCATTCTCCATAAAGAAGTGAGGTAGGACTAGGTTGTTGTCCTGATGGGTTTTTCCTGTGCACTTCCAGTAAGGTGAAGTGTGCCTTTTCTTTTTAGAATGCAGTGTGAAATGATCTTCCCACATGCATATTTAGGCACATGTAACATGTAGAAGAAAGCTCAGAACCTGATGTTGATGCCAGTCTTGAAATCCACATCCAGCTATTTGAGATAGGAATAAGCAATGGTTCTACATTTTCCTGCTTTTTTATGTCTGGTTCTGAAAATATCTGAAAATATCTAATCATAAGTCTTGGAATCATAGAATCCTAGAATGATTTGAGTTGGAGGGACCATAAAGATCATCTGGTTCCAACCTCACTGCCATGTGCAGTAGTTCCTTTGCCTAAACCAGGTTGCTGAATGCCCCACCCAGCCTGGCATTCAGCACTGCCAGGGATGGTGTAAAAGGCTGGGCAGTAAGGAGTTAATGCCTTGCTATGTCTCAAACTCCAATGATCATTCAAGCAGTCAAGCTAGAGCAGGATGTGCCTGGAAAGCTGGGGGCTGTACCAAGGTAGAGCAGTGCCTCTCTGGAGCCAATTTTCCTGTTCAGGTCCATGATGACCACAAGCTGTGCAGTCTCTGCCTCAAGAAGCAGGGGCAACAGCAGTCATATTCCCAGAGGGGGCTATGGACCAACCAATGACCCCAAAGCACCCCCCAACCCTTTGTAGAAACTCTCCATCAGAACACTACACATGCCCCATAGTATTGCATCAGACACGAAAAATCCATGGGGGAAGACCTAGGCATTCCCAATGCCAACTTGAATGTGTACAACTCGATCATCAGACATGAAAAATCCATGGGGGAAGACCTAGGCATTCCCAATGCCAACTTGAATGTGTACAACTCGATGAACTTTTTGTTTTGTGGACCCCCACTCACAACAGATCAGGACTGTGACCATCACTCTGACCACAGGCATCGAGATTGCAACCATCAAGTCTTGTTGCTAGATCCACAGATATCTTTCCTCTCTGCTATCTACAATCCACTATCCTTTCCTTCACTTTTTCTTTTCTTTTCTTTTCTTTTCTTTTCTTTTCTTTTCTTTTCTTTTCTTTTCTTTTCTTTTCTTTTCTTTTCTTTTCTTTTCTTTTCTTTTCTTTTCTTTTCTTTTCTTTTCTTTTCTTTTCTTTTCTTTTCTTTTCTTTTCTTTTCTTTTCTTTTCTTCTTTTCTTTTCTTTATGTATTTTATTCATGAATTTTCATACTCCTATAGGAAATAACCAAAATGGCCACATGCATTCTTTCCACTGCAATTACATAGTTTTAAAATAAAGCTTCTTCATATATATGCTGGTCATTCAGTGTTCTTTCACTCTAATTCACCCCAAGGGATTTATTAACAGGGAACCTTAGTTACCCTGTCTTAGATGTGGGCTGTAACTGATGAAGCATTCACAGCTTCTCTGGGCAGCCTGTTTCAGTGTCTCATCACCCTCACAGTAAAGAATTTCTTCTGTATATCTAACCTAAATTTCCTGTCTTTCAGTTTGAAAATGTCTCACTGGTTTTATGATAACCTCCAAAATTCTACTGTTACCCTTTATTAACAAGAGAGAAAATTCTACTATTATTTCTCTGGTATAATTGCTCTTCCCAATGAAGCCTGAATAAAGCCTGAATTCTGCATAATGTTGATACATTGGCTCATTTAGAAAAGCATTGTTAGCAGCTGATTGCTTATATAATCTTCTTGGCAATTTTTTACGTTTAGGTTGTCCTTATTTTGTTACAAGAAAAGAACATAGAGGTTTTTACTTTGATTTGGTCCATTAATTTTCTGAAGTCATTTGGACAGCAAGGTATTTAATCAATCTCCTATGTGGTTACAATGAGACACTATTTCTAAAGAACCTAAATTGAGTGCTTTTATTCTAAGGCTTAAGGCATTCATTAGAAACAGGCCACGTTATCCGTGAAAGATTAATATCTGTATGAACAAGGAGTAATGTAATCAGGAATGGTAGTCTTAAAGCATCATAAAAATGGGGCTAACTAAAAATCATTGCAAAAGAGATGCAGAGTTTTAAACAAACCTGCTTTGCTGGGTTCTTTTATCATTAACAACAAATTAAAACTAATTACTTTCTAATGACAACACTGTCTGATGTTCAAATCATACTTTGTAGTGATTATCAACACAGGTGTGGAGCAATGGGAATGCTCAACTAACACGCGTGAAAGACATGAATGATTAGAATTAGTTCTATATGTTGAGCTAATTTTGTTTCAGGTTTTTGATTCTGTATGGAAGCAGGAGGGCTCACACATCCCTCTCTCCCCAAGGATGTTCTGTTAGACAAGCTCACTTTGGTGATTTGTAGGCACACAGCATTTCTGCCAAGTAATCTGAGGGTGTATTCAAGCTGGATATGCTTCTCTGAAATTCTAGGAGTAATGATAGAGAAGGTGAAGAGCAACTCCAAAATTTCAGATGCCCATTGAGCTTCCTTTTGTTGAATTTTCTAATATTATGTTAGAGAATCAAGAAGCCTTTGAAACTGCCAAAGAAGAAAAAAAATTCAAATCAAAACTTTGATTACAGTTTGCTGCAGTCTCTTTCTAATCAGTGGGCTTTTGATTTTGCTCTACATAATATGAAGAATATTTATATTTGCTGCATATTTATTTTTCTGGTTTTTCTGTATGAGTGCTGAATGCTCTTGCTGTCATACATGGATATAATGGAATTCAATTCTCAATCATATTGGTTAGTAATCACATTAATTTTGTTTCAATGTTGCTTTCTTTTTCACTGAGACCAAAAAATGGTCAACTTTGCTGGTCAAGCAGGATCTTCTTGACTCCTAAATATAAGTGGGGAAAAGAGGGAGAAAAATATTCCAAAGAAGAGATTTTTAAAAAGCCACTTTACTGAACTGATCATTAAATATAACAAAATAATATCGGTAGAAATGGTCTTAAAGAAATATCAAATAAAATTTTATAAACTTAATGGGATGTGAAAAGTCCTAACGCTGGATATTTTATGAGGTTGAGACTGAGATGTGGTAAGCTGAAAGGAGAGAAGTGTGTCAGTGTGTCATTGCACCTGCAGGTGGGAACCTCAGTGTGGATTTCAGTTCGGTGTCGGAGGAGCCCTGCTCCAGGACAGAATGCATCTCTGATTACACCATCACCAATATAAGGTATTTTATTTCAACTACAGTAAGTGGATCTAATAATAGATGTGTTTATTTTCTCCTGGCTGGTTCTAAGCATGAAGGTAAAGAGTTCATCCTTCCTACAATGTCTCGCTAAGGTTTTCTTTACATTCTCCATTTCCTGATTTTTCTTTCCAGCTTCATTTAAACTAAAATTTTTACTCCTAAACTGACACATTACAAACATCTTACTAAACAAACTACAAAAGTGAATTTTCTCCAGTGTTACCTGCTTATATTTCTAATTTATTTTTAGAATACCAAAAATCTTTTGGTTTTAGATTTATGCAGATTCTAGCATAGCAGAACTGTGGTATGTGACTTGAGTTTCTAGATATTTCTCAAGATCCACACTGTTCTCACAGATACTACTGAGAGATCATCTGACATTTTTTGTGAGTCCAGCTCTCACTTTAGAGCAAAGTGTGTTTGTGCTGGTCATGCAATGCCAAAGATCAAAGCTGAATAGAGGCTTGGTTCCTGCCAGGACCTCTCCAAGTATGGTGCCAGGAGGATGCCTTGGTGTAGGACCTCGTCTCACCTCAGTACAGGAGATGTGTTTGGAGTTAGTTTAGGTGGCCAAACTGTGCTGTGCTCCATAAGTCCTCCAACATCATCTCCACAAACATGACTGGGCTTAGTTGTGAGGCAATTATGTTTTAAGTAATTAAAACTACCATCCACTTTAATGAAAGTTGTAAAACTTCTCATATTATTGATGTCAGTCTTGTCCAGAGGATAACTTTTGTGTCCACTGGAAAAGAATATAATTCCCAGATTTGAAAATTAAGTGCCTGCGTTACTGCTTCCTCTTCCTGCCTCAGCACTGCTTCTCCCCTGCCACAAACAAGTAATCAAAATCTAAATGGCTTGAAAATAAATTCTGTGCTTTTGAACAAATGTAAGTTGAAATGTAGCAAAGCATTTTCAGATCCTTCCCTCTGGAATGTTATAAGGAGCACAATGGTACCGTTTTCTTGAAAATGTTAGCAGTGGAATAAGAATCTTCATAAACAAATGAAAATAACTGTGTTGAATGTCAGAATATAAATGCAAATTTTGATCAGGAAATCAGTTTCTTCTTTGTATTCATATGAAACTTATGAAAATTAGAAAGCTGCTCAAAACCAGTTGCAAATACAAAAACATTGATAGCAAAATTAGTCTTATACGTGTAGCAGTGAGCTGTGAGACATTGAGATGCACAGTTCTGTCACGGGTTTAGAAATGCCACCTGGGTTGGAACCTGCATCCACATTGACTCTTCAGCAGAGTTGCACTAAAAATCTTTTATTAAATGCTGTTATTAATATGCTATCTCCCTGTCTTCTTTCCTGACTGAGGAGATCCACCTGTCTCCAACCCACCAGTGCTGATTTAATCATACTGTATTAATCATGGTATGTTAGAAACACAGAACGCAAACCTGAGTGAACAATGAAACCCCCAAAGGTGTGAAATGCTGCAGAGGATAGTGGAGTTAGTAGCAAACTATCCCTATACTGCCCACTGTCACTGTTCTCCAAGCAGATGCCATTGTGCTTGCAGGATCAACCACGTGGGTGAAGATTTCATGTCCATATTGTGAAAAAGCCTACTGGGATGTCTTTCCTCCCATGAAGCCAGCACCTAATATGAGTAGTGATAAATAGGTGTTAATAAAGTGATTATGTAACTTGAGCTATTGGCTTTATATTGGCTTTAATTTCTTTTATTTCACAAATAAATAAAAATTTAGAAAACTAACAAAACCATGTAAAGTATTTTCTAGTGAGAAGATGGCCATGAAGATGTAAATAAAGTTATGAAGGTTTCCTGTAGCTTTTGATTTTCTATGAAGGACAAAAAAAAATTAGTTAATTGAAATTTCCCCTACTTCTGTATACTAAAAATCAGTAAAAATTTGGATTTCCATGGGGTTTCATTTGATATTTTGTGAGATAGATAAATCTAAATATTAAGGTAGTGTATTGAAAGACAAATGAAGCGTGCTACTGCTCTACTACCAGCAAGGGACCATCATTATAATTTAATCAATTTTCAATACATTGTACAAAAGTTTAACTTTTGGTAATTTTGTTTAAATTAACATTAAGGGAATGGTCTCCCTTTTAAACAACACAGTAAGCAGATATCTTAGTATTTCAATTTCTTCTCTTCAAAAAATAGTGGCAAAATAACCTTGCTGTATTGCTGTAAACACATATCCTACTAGCTGTAATATATTTATGTATTTAAAACTGCTAATAGCTTACAATGTGATTGTTATGGGTAATGCTCTTGAACAGTACCCATCTGATGTTTCATTACCATTTCCATAAACTGCAGCAACCACTCAAATGGATATCAGCCCCCATACACAGAAGTACATGAATGAAATTAGAATTTACATTTTCTAGTATTTTTTTTCCAAGGTGCTTGCTTTTCTAACTCATCCATTCTGCATTCATTAGAATGGCAGCAGAGTTTAAACAGCCTGTAAGTAGCCCTTATCTGCATGGAGTCTGAATGGCTGAGTAATCTAACTGGACAGTTAAGGATTTTCTGTCCAAGCTGACTGATGTTAATTTTAATAATCCTAGACTTTTTCTCCTTAAAGTTTCAGAGGTCACTAGCAGAGCTCATTCTTTATTTCACCTTGATTAGGAATAACTTTGTATGCCCGCTGATCCTTATGGTAAGGAGTTGCCTTGCTTGAAAAAAAAAAAAAGTGATGATGGTAGTGTAAATTTAGAGGGATGATTTCACACAAGGATGTTTGCTTTTGATGGCATATCTTCAGTACTGTATTTTCTGTGTCTCAGTTGATGAAAAGTGTTCTTCAAATTCCCAAATAATAAAAACAGGAAAATAAAAAAACTCAACAAAACAACAAACACAAACCAACAAATAACTCACAACATTTTATTTGCCAGATTAATTTGGAAGCTTTTATGGACGGTTCAGTGCTGTGAAACCAAAATCCAGAACCAACATATTCTTAAGTATTAAGAATACATTAATTTTACATTAATTTGTGCATTAATTTGTAGTCACTTTAAGTTTCAATTCATCTGCCTAAGGAAAGGTACTTTCATTTTTTTCAGCCTAACTAACACACAGAATTGCATCTGACAGAATTAATTTCTTATAACGTTCATTGATATTGCTTGGGATCTTTGTAGGATGACATTAACTTTTTTAGATTCTAGAAACTGGCCCAGGTTTCATCCCAACACTCCATACTTTAGAATAACAAAGGTAAATATTTGTACTTTGTTTCCTTGCAGGCAATACTACGTGTCTCTCTTAGGACAGTACATTTCATGCCACTTCTGCAGTCACAGGCTTCTCAATAGAATTATTAGCTGTGGATTTCTCAAAGGCAATTTCTCACTTGCCTTTTTTTTTTTTTTTTTTTTTTTTTTTTTTTTTTTTTTTTTTTTTTTTTTTTTTTTTTTTTTTTTTTTTTTTTTTTTTTTTTTTTTTTTTTTTTTTTTTTTTTTTTTTTTTTTTTTTTTTTTTTTTTTTTTTTTTTTTTTTTTTTTTTGATGTAGGTCTATGTTTATGATTGAAAGAGAGTTTATAGAAAAATGGCATATCCCAAAAAGTAGATGCCTTCAGAGTAATTATTTGTTTCTGAACCATATGTGGCCTGTTCATTCAGACTTTGATATTTTCCTATTTGTACAAGTTATTGTTAGATCTATATTAACCAGTCAACCTTCAAACACAGAAACAACTGATTTTGGAAGACCAAATTTTGTTGTAGATTGGCTCACACATCAAAATTGGTAGTTGAATTTAGATTGCAGTCTTCTATAATATTTATTCATGTTTTTAGAATGTACTCTGCAGAACTCTAGGCCCTGAGTGTGTAAATTTATAAAGAGTTGACTTGATGTAACATATGAAAAGAAAAATCAAGTAGAAATTGTCATATCCACACACAATAAATTTTTCTCCAAGTTCAACCCTAAATTTATATTTAGAGATTTGACCTGCACATAAAAATTGGCAGCTTTGATCCTATAATATATTATCACTTATGTCATGAGGTTCTAAGTGTTTGTGCTTAACAGTTTGTTAAGTGATGGTACTTTTTATTATTCATTTTATGTTTATCTTTGGTTGGTTTTTAGCCTGAAATTATGTTTTTATGGAGACATCCTTATTAGTTATACAGCAGTCATGAACAAGAGGACTACAAGATTCAGTTGTAGACTTGTGGGATTTAGTAGCAGTAAGGGTCACAAGCAAAAACTTCTCTACACCATGTTTTAACCTTGACATTCAATGAGTGCAAATGACAGTGATGTGTCACACCCTTTTCTTCAGCCTTCTATCTCTTCCAAAACTAGAATTGAAATTACACTTTTCTTGGATATCAATTTGTTCTGCTACAAATGGAACTAATTTGATTGTAATTTTTATTTACTTTGTGGAAGGTGGTTGCACTTCCTAATCATATATAGTAAAAAACTCATTGACTGAGAATGAGATTTTGGCTAAGGAATAAGCTAAGAATCTGCTTTATTCTATCACTGAGAAAGAACATGTTTTTGGTGTCTCTCACACCTGTAAATGTATTTTTCTAAGTCCTCATTTCTCTCTAATTATATCTTGTTTGTGGGGTAAATTCTCTAAGCTTCATTGGAAGGAAAATCATTGTCTTTTTATCCTCCCCGTGGGGAATTCATTCCACTTGTTTACTGATATGTGTGGCAGACTGAATAAAATGATTCCTAATTAGCATATATGAAATAATCATTGGTCTATCTGGAGTCATAATTAATGCATTAGGAAGAATTTACTGAGTGTCAAGGAGAAATACATTAGCATAAATGAGCTTATTTTAGATGGGCTGCAATTGAGACACTACTTTCCCGTAAGAATGTTTACCAAAATTAAGAAATAATAACATATCAATTTACTAAGAACCATTAGTGTGTGTGGTCTGAGCTATTAACTTCAGCCCTGCTTTGAGCACTTTGATAGCTGAAAGAAGTTGTTGGCATCCCATAAAGACACAGCAGCACCAAGACTATGGGGATGAGGAGTGGAGAGGGTCCATGGAGGCACACAGAGGCTTTCTGCAATATGCTCATGGACCTTGAAAAGGCAGATGCTGCAGAATCTTTCCACACTGCCTGGTAATGATGGGGCTTTATTGATTAAAACATGTCCCTCCTGAGAACATAACCTGTAGACAATAGTGAAATAAAAATTATCCTTACACAAAGGTGCTTAAATAACCCTATTTTCTGTATTGATGCTCTGTGGCAAACTGCAATACAAACATCAATTATTTTCATACCTTTTTTCCTCAGTCAGTCACCAGGCATCTTTTTGCCTGAGAGTAGGTTTTAATTTTTAGAGGACCCTGCACATTGAAGAATGCATGCTCTACCCAGGGAAGAGGTGAGATTCAGGAGAATTAGAAATAAACTATATCTCCTAGCAATTAAGTTATAGAACATATATCTAATATATTTTAGCATAGTCATCATTATACTCAATCTTAGAATGATTAAGTATGTAAAAAAGATGTGACTACAAATAGACCCTGAGAGTAGGTCCATAAGCAATTGAGTCTGGCCTAATTTCAAACATGGGGAATTGACTGAAACTGGTTAAACCTGCCATATCTGAATCCAGGGAGAGTCACTCTAGTCCAGCTAGTGTGAAGTTAGTAGAAGTGGATTCCAGTATTGCACTCACTTCAAGAAATGGTAATCCATTGCAGAATGATAAAATTACAGTAACCCAACAAGTTGGTATAAAATATTTTAAGAACAATCATAATCCCGCATCAATTCACATGGGGAAAACAACAGGCTGGTTGATATCTCCTTCCTTGTCCCCAGCTTCTTTATCTCTTTCCTTTTGTTTTTCCTGTGAGACAAATTCTGCTACCTGCTTTAAATCTTTGCAGCAATTTTTGCTTCAAATTCTTTTCTGTTGACTTATAAATAAAACACCACATTACCAGTATATTGACAAGGTTACTGATGGTGACAAACCACAAAACATGCTTACCATATATGTGAGTATATATATAAAGCATAGTCTTTTTACAGCTCAATTAGAATAGATAAGTGTCAGCAGAAGAGGAGCCCTTCTAAACCTCATACAAATAAAAGGATTCTGAAGTATTTGTATCAAGTTCACCTCAGCAAGGATTACTGGTATCAGCCATTTACAAAAATATACAAACATGATGTCTTCAGTCTTTCATGAGCTCACTTCATCTGCTTGGGATGTACTTACAAAAGGTATGAAGTTAAGGTATGAAAGGTATGAAGTTATAAAGGTATGAAGTTTTGCTGGTCATAATATAGGTGCCTCATTAAGTGCTATGCAAGATGACTGCTAACATTGGAAATGCCTCTTTTGGTTATGAAGTCTGTGTTGTTATCATCAGAACACCCAGTATATTGATTCATTGTGGTACTCAGACAATGAATTAAAAAGAAGAAAAAAAAAAAACAAGGCAGTTTTGATAATGCAGCATGGTTCAGATGAAAGCAGCCATTCAGATTATTGAACAAATCAGTACAAAGTGCAAGAAAAACCAATAGGTGGGGAAATCGTCAGAATCACAGTACAGGTAAAGAAAACCTATTTAGGCTAACTTGCCATTACTGCCTTCACAGACATAATGTATTTAGCAATAAAAGCCTTCCATGACCTTTTTTCTAATCAAGTTGTGAGTCTTTGTACTGGGGAAAAGTGATTGTGATATTCCATTTTATTTGTGCCCCTTGAGGAGGATATACCCCTTGGTATCCACCATCTTATCAGAAGCTCCATTTTCAGAATTGCATGCAAGCCATTGTTACAATATCTGTTAAAAGACACCACTGACAGTGCTGACATTTTGGCCCAGTGATAAATGTTGGAGCAAAATAAGACTATTTCCTTCAGAAAGGTCAAAGCCAAGGGAATAAATTAGTATAGCTCCTGCGTATGGAATAAAGGTGGGGAGTAGGAATAAAGATTTGTCTTTGTTTCCCTTTTGTCCTTCTGACTAAGAGAATTATAGTTTCTGCTTCCACAAAGTAAACTAAAAAGGAAGCATGGAAAGAAATCCTCAGGCTTTATATCCTTTCTGTCACTGAAAATGTTCAGTCACAGAAACACCATGGGCTGTACTTCTTCATATTAGTGGGTCTTAGTCCTCTGCTGCAACAAGGCCGACACACTTGTTCATTTTCAGCATCTATTCAAGCTGCTTCTTTAAGATATCTTTAAGAGATTAATGTATATTTAAGAAGGATTAGAGAGTTTTAACTACCAAAAATGTAGTAGCTCTCAAAAGAGATTAGTTTGTCCTTCTACTCCCATGTCCTCTTCTCATCTTGGCCAAACATCTCTTTTCTGTTCTCACTTCTGATGGAAGCTACTAAAAAGGTTGGAATTACTCCTCTGGTTTTGCTCACCTAGAATTCTTGTAAGCTGTAAATAACTCTCAAGTTATGATTTTTTAGGCACAGTCTTCCTGATAGGTTGATACGGCTGAGCTCCAGGTAATTGAAATGGGAATCAAGATGCGCTTTTGCATATTTCTGTTTCACACTGACTTGCTTTGTAATTGTTTCTTTCAAACACTGCAGTTGTTGGGCATTTTCTTAAGAATATTTCCTTCCTTTAATGTGTTCTGAAGTATTATTTTGAGAATCTTTGACTTTGCTATCAGAAGCCAGGATGACAGGTGTGGAGAATTATCCTCAGAAAATGTAAGACTCATACAAAAAACTTAAACATTTTATTCCAAGTCGTGAAGATGTTACGCCTCACTGGTGGGAGACTGTGAGGGATTCTCTGTGTGAGATTTTCCTGCTCCAAGAGAAGCTTTAATAGATCTTGACGTTGTTGTTCTGCATTCAGAATGAAACCCTTGTCCTCCCTGCACTATTTCTGTGATGACTAGCAGGAGAGTACCCCTTCTTTCAGTGGCAAGAACATTGCTTTGGTAATTCTGTTCACTCTTCATCTCTGCTCTCTCCTCGCCTCAGTTGATCAGATGTCACACAAAGGGCAGCAAACTTTCTTTCAGGAGAGAACTAGGTCAGGATTTTATTTAGTCTGTGCATGAAAAAAAGAGAATGAAGGATTCTTGGTGATGTGAGTAAGGAAGCAGCCATACAGGCAGCCACAAACCTTTCTCTATCAAACACAGAACAAGTAAATTCCTTTTCAAACAGTGGCTGAATTTACTACTGACATTTAGTTAACTCCAAGGAGTTGGACCTGTTTGCAGCTTTTGGCCCTGGTGGTGGTCTCTCTTAGAGATGTGTGAACTTCTGCAAATCTGACTTCAAACCCCAGCATTCTGATTTGATTTCACATTTGCTATGTAATTGCAACTTAAGAATGAAAATGCTTTTATAATATAATTCATAAAGCAGCTTATGGTCTTGCATAATCAAAATGGTAAAACAGAAACAGCTTGCTGCACTTTGAAATGCGTACTAAACTAATGAAAAATTATAGCATCATAGAATGCTAAGGGGCTGGAATGGACCTTAAAATTCATCTAATCCCAACCCCTCCCCTGCATGAGGGGAAGCAGAGTGGCAACCTGTTCCAATGTCTCACCACCCTCACAGTACAGTATTTCTTCCTAATCCCTGGCCTAAATCTCCCCTCTTTCAGTCTCTACCTGTTACTCCTTGCCCTGTCACTGCAGTTCCTGGTGAAGGGTCCCTCTCTGGTTTCCCAGCAGGCCCCTTTGGGTACTGGAGCATTGCTGTGAGATCCTCATGAAAACTTCTCTTTTCCAGGCAGAACAACCACAACTTTCATCAGGGAGTGTAACTTCTAGGAGACTGTGGAAACTTTGAAATGCTTGATAAAAGTGCAACCTAAATTACACTGGACAGTGCATAAAATTGGCAGTAGTTAATACACGTGGCTTGTATCATCATAAATTATGTGTCATCATAAATGGCATATGTGCTGGTTTGACAAGGAAGGAAGTTTTTAGGAAAGTAGGGGTCAAACCAATCGGTGGCCAGATGTGAATACTGGCACCTGGTGTGGCCACTAGGGACCCGGATGCGCCTCTGAAAACACACAGGGGTTAAAGCAGAGCATTCCCAGGGGAACTTCCTCTTTGGGTCCAGCGGGGGAACAGAGCTGACCTCCCCCGCCCAGCTGCGTCTGGGTGGGGGAGGGGGGTAAGCCATGCGGCCGGCCGGGGGTGAGGTAGGCCAGGCCGGAGCCCTGAGGGACCCTGGGATGCTTTGGGCAGGCCCCCCCCCAGAGAGAGAAACGGAGACAGTCGGTGCCAGCTCAAAGTGTGATAGCTGTGCTGGCACCTGGGGCCGAGGAGGAGAAGGGGGAGGGCAAGGAGTGAAGAAGGTGCCCAGCCGCGGTCAGCCAGCTGTGGGAGTCAGATGTTCCGGCAGACGGCGGCTGAGATTTTAACCCCTTTTATTCCTGGACAATGGAAGTTACAGAAACACTGATCCTCCCTAATTTGAGGAGAAAAGAGATGGATGGAAATGGGCAAGTGAGGAGAAAGTTTGAGCAAGTGGAAAATGTCGGCAGAGGATGGGAAGCATCCTGGATGGAGGAGATGATTGGCGTGGCTTTTAGCTGGGCTTTTTTCTTGCATAGGCACGGGACAGAGCCGATCTCTTCCTATCATTTAGAGACTGCATCTGGGGGGAGGTGATGGCTGGGAGCCAAGAAGAGTGCTGGAGTGTGTTAGATGAAGGTGTGGAGGGAACAGAGATGGATGAGGAGGGTGAGGTGGAGCCCTCTGCCTTCAGAGGATGAAGGAGATCTCTGTTCCTGAGAACCGCAGGCCCCAGGGGAGTGAATATGGGGGGGACTGCTGTCCCGAATGGGAGAGACTGTCACTCTTCTGGAACTGGGCAGAGCATCCTTAAAAAAGGAATCCAAGAAGCAGTTTGGATCCATGGTCGGTGGTGAGAGCACTGAACATGGAAGGAAGATTTTCACGGTGGCAGATTTTCTCCAGGTCGCTGCTATGTGTGACAATCGGAGCACAGGAGGGTTTGACTGTGCTTCCTGGGGAGGCCTGTGGTGCAAGAGGGAGACTCCTCTCTCCTGATGAACTGGAGGTGGTTGTGCGAGGGGTAGTAATGGAACAGAGAATTGAGTGTTTGAGGGGTGGTAGCTGGATTAGGAATGAAAAGCCTTGACTCATGGTGTGATGGAGGAAAGGGGGGTGGGGAGGAGGAGTGGTTTTGAAGACTTCCATTGTGGATGTTGCATGTGTATGTTTATTTTTCCTTTTTGTGTTTGTTGTAGACGTAGTGAAGTTGTTTTCCTTTATCCCTGAGATGAATAAGGCTGCTTTGCTCTATTTTGGGTCACATCTCCCAGTCGCCATTCAGGAAAATATACTTTCATGGGGGCACTGTCATTGGGCCAGGGTCAACCCATGACATTTTTATTAGATCTGTCAAAAAGCATTTCAGTTTTTAAACAAAATGTATTGTTTCTGCATATATTGGGTCCCTGATTCAAAACTTCTTTTATTTTAATGCATGGGATCCTGCACCTCCAGGCTGTTTTTTTAAAATAAATTCTACACTGATGGGACCAAGATACCTTATTTTTAACTGAGACCTAACCATATATGCAAGATCTTGTGAGAAAATTTGCACAATTGATCAGAGCTTCCTCCAGCCCATCAAATTCACTTCAGTCCATCTAGAAAGAGCAGATCGAAAAGTTTTTTCACTCCGAATGATTGTCCAACCAGAACAGGATTAATTTTTGCAGTAACCAGGAAGGGACATGGCTAGGATCCAGAGGTTATTCTATCCCACTTCACATCATTTGGAGGATATCTTCAATGTATAGTGCAGCGTTAAGTAACACAATTAGCTGTGTAATTAATCACTTAAAGTCATTATTTTTCCTACCCATGATATAAAACTGGACAGACAGGGGCATCAACTTCATCAAGTTCCTCTGTATCCAGAAACCAAGATGTGTTGTTTCTCAGTCTGGTCTTCCTGAAATGCTGTGTGCCATTCTGCCCCCTCCCCTTCCCAAGAGGAGCCTCTCAGGACCTCCTGTGGCTTTACACATCATTCTGAGGTTAACCAGCCCAGGAAATGCAGCTCTCCATGGTCTGCCACTGCCTCAAGGCTCTGTGTGAGTCTCTCCAGCCCGCGCAGAGGCTACCAATAGTATATTCATATCTGTGGGTTGTTCCCAATCCAGTTTTTACTGGCAGGCAGCTGCTTTAGCTTTTTTGGAGATGTGAAGATCCACAGAGCAGCTGTATTATTAAATCCCAACTAGTGTGATTCTGAACACACACTTTTGAAAACTTGTTTGTTTGTTTGTTTGGTTGTTTTGGGTTTTTTTGGGGTTTTTTTTCGGTGTTTTTTTTTGTTTTGTTTTTGTTTTTGTTTTTTTTGTTTTTTTTTTTCTTTTTTTTTTTTTTTTAATTAGGCATATTTTTATGGAAATGGGAGGATTTGTTCTACGGAAAACAAGGAAGTGGTGTATTCCTCTTCTTCACCCCACCCCCAGTACGTTGTGACAATTAATGAAAATTATTATTTTTCTGCCCCCTCCCACTTAATGGAATCTAATTCTTAAGCATATGAGGAATGTGAACTTGAAGCATGAATGAGTGGATACTGCCAATAAAATTCCTGCCCTGCTTTCAGTGGCTGTGCATGTGTCATCCCCCCTCATCATTAATTTTCAGGCACTGAGACTGCAGTAATTTCTGCCTGTAAATGACATGTTGATGTGTTTATTACTCTGCAGTGGAGTTCAGGACTATTTCTCATCTGTTTTTGTAGTGCTCATCATCAATAGCTACAGACAAGCAAAGATACTGTAAGACCTGAAGAAGTTGATGCCTAGAAAAACAAACTTTCTCTGTTAATAACTCTTCAAGCAGCAACAGTATTTCAGACTTTAATATGAGAGTTGTGTGGATTTCTGTTTCAAACTAAGCATTTTTAAGGATTATTCTGTTTCAAACAATGATGGCTGATGATGTTTTAATTGTTGTCTTTGGAAAATAGTACAGTTGTATTCCTGACTACTTGAGAGCTTTGTGTTCTCATAAATGTGATGGAGAAGATACTGATCCTAAAAAACAATGCAGTGGGGCACTGTAACCCTTCACTGGTTTCCTGCCTATTTGAAGCATCATCCATGTTCATTTCCCAGTAAGTATCAGCCACTTCTGAGCCAGCGTGGGCTCTGTGTGGGCCCTGAGTGCACAGGACTTTGTAATTGCTGCAGTTGCTGTCTGCTGGAGCCTTTTTGTGGCACTGGCATTGGCAGAAGAGCCAGACCTGGCTCCATTGCCAAAATATGGCAACTGGTTGATACACAGATGCCTCTTAGTCCACGCTGCAGTAGGATATGGACTCCTCTTTCATTCTGCATTAGCGCAGTGAAAATTTGCCTTAAAACCTGGATTCAGAAAGGTGCTTAACCTTGATTTGTGAGGGCTTTCCTTCAGTCAAAATGCTGTCTGGAGAGCAGGGACACTCTAAATCAGAGCTCCTCTGGTAAGGAGAGTCTCTGTGGATGGCAGCATGAGGTCCATGCCCCTGGCAGCTGTGGCAGCCCCTTGTCTCTGCCACGGGAGCAGAAGAGTGCAGGCTGTTCCCAGGATACCAGCTGGATGGCTGTCGGGCAGCTCGTGGAGAGTGCTGTGCCCACCAACAGACCTTGGGCTCTTGCTGCTTGCAGCCATTGATTTCCAAGGTGTTCAACTGCTCTGCCTTGTTAATGGTCAATGTGAAAAGAACTAAGGTCTGACACTGAGAAATCTGAGCAGACACCTACGTGGCACATCACATTTTAGACAGAACTTCACACTGCAGCTTTCATTGGGGTTTTATTGGAGTTTGAATTGCTAGTAAAGAAAGAATCCCAGAATGGGAAGTGAGGCACCAGAGTTGGAGCACAGATCTCACAAATTAATTTTATGGCTAGATGTTCAAACAGGACTGATCTGAAAAGTGCCAGAAGATTCATGGATTGTTGATAGCATCTTGGGTTTAGGATCCTTCCTGAACGACCCTTCCCAAGTAAATTGCATGGAACTGATTTTACTGCTCCAGAAAGCCACAGGGTGGCTTTTTTCCAGAAAGCCGCAGGACTGCCAGGACTTGAAGCAGAATTTTGCAGGGGCCCAGGTGATATGAGCCTCAGGGTTGTGCCAATAAAGCCATAACAACATAATGACACTCTGCAGTACTGTACACCTCTAGTGACTAGCTCCTGGCCTGATGGTTTTAACAGGATAAAATTGTTTTGGTGTTAACTGATGGGATAGGACTCTTTAAAAGCAGTGTATCCCATCTCAATGCTGGTGGAAGTTTAAGGTTTCCTGCTACAATAGATAATACTAAGAATTTATAATTTTCACTTATTATGATTACACATTAGATGATTTACACAAATGGAAAATTATTGCATCCAGTTAAAAAAAGCTTTAAAATCCCTCCAAAATAAGAGGTAACAGATATGTGGGTAATTTTTAAAGCCAAATTAAGTAATTTACATAAATAAACAAACACATATGCACATTTAGAACACATACATGAGCGTCCAAAGGGGAGCCAGGAGCGAGGTGAAGGGTCTGGAGGAGAAGCCTTGAGAGGAGAGGCTGAGGTCACTGGGTCTGTTTTTTCTTTGTAAAGAAATTACCCATCTATTCTGAGCAGACATAAATGTTATCTAATTCAAATCCAAATTTAGGAAGTTAGAAACTTTCCTCCATATGTATTTTGTGTATGAATTTTGTGTATGAATTTGTGTACTTTGTAGTTTTAAATAAACTATTGTTGTGCTGCCCTCTTACTTACCATTCTTACAGAATTAATATGTAGTCATCCACAATGAAAACATTACTCATATCCCTCTGTAGCTTGAAAAGAATGGAAAGGATCCCTCCTTTTCATCTGAGGAGTGAGAGCAAGAGGATCTGAATGCTGTCCTGGCTTTTGTCACTTCTTCAGAAGCTTACTCCATTTTGTGCCTTAGTTTTACCATTATGAGGATATTCAGTGATTCTGTACTTCCTACTGCAAATAGTTTATTAATATTTACTATCAACTTGTGATTCTTAAGTAGAAGGTTGTATTCAGATTAAAAAATATTACTTTATTATTATTATTATTTCCATGCCAAGACTCTACAAAGACGCTTTGCAAAGCCACACACAGTGTTACTGGCCCAGCTTTAGTTAGTACTGCATGTAACTGTACAGAAAAAGCTGTACTTCTTGTTCTTCCTACTACAGAACTTGTGATAAATATTTCAAATGGCAATGGTGTAATTACCTTTGATTAGTGACTGTGCTAACTTTAAAAAAAAAAGAAAAAATAAAAGAGGTAAAGCAGATGTTGATTACCAAGCACTAATGTAGTGCTTTCATGCACAGCTATAATTCTGCTCATGAATATACATTAATCTTATGCACCAGTTGTTATCATTATCTACAATCAAAAGACACTAACCAATGCTGTTTCATTCTGGAAATGTTTATGAAATGTAAAGGAAGTACAGCAGTGACCACAGTGCAGGATAGTTATGGATTATATAAAATCCTGCTCTGNTGTTGTAGGAGACTTAAATGTAGTGTTGGGGTTCTTTGTGCGTGTGAATTTTTTAATTTTTTTTTTTTTTTTACCACAATCAAAATGTTCTGAAATAAATTCTTACAGTAACCAGAATAGTAACCAGAATAACATTAGAGAGAGATGAGAGTGCAAGAAAATGTAGAAAGAAGCTAGAAATGGCAGAGCTAGGAGATTATGCATGATGAGGAAGCCAAGTAGTACTGTCACATGAAAAGGGGATATTTCCTCAAGCCCTTGGTGTTTGATTAGCCTGTCAGCGCCCAGGAAAGCTAAGACCCCTGTACCAAACCAATCTGTCAGCATCCCATTGTGGGCACCCTTTACTGAGCAGTCCTGCTTGGATTCAGAGGGCAGTTTGAGTGACTCGTGCAGGGTCACACACCAACAGAGACACCTACTCCTGTGTCCCCACACCTTTCTGTGACTGTGTTACCTGCTGCCAACAGCTGCCAACACCCTTGGAAGACTCATACTAACAGTTTATGGTAACGTTATTAGTAAAATTGTGACAGGTTAAGGTTCAGGGATTGCCTGGGATAGCACCTGACTGCAAAAACATACTCAAAGCAATAATTCAAAGTTATCCTGAGACAATCATTCAGTACATGTAAAGTACAGTTCTTATCCAAGGCATCCATACTGGGGAGAAGACAGGTTCCACGTGTTGACTGATCCCAGGAGTTACAATGGATTCTTCCCTGACTTCTCCCCATTCTTTACTCACTTTTATACTATTTCTTTACATTTAGATGGAGCTTGAGTGACTTTGGCCACACATGGTGCTCTGTGAGGGGTGGTTGTGCCTTGGAGGTAGTATTACCTCTGAGGTAAGCTTGGGATGGAGATAAGTGTCAGTATTACACCTGAGGAGCAGAATTTCACCGTGGTTGCTGGCTCAACAGCAAGACATGCTCTTTTATGGCCCTTGGTTTTCAGTTGCTGTGCTGTTTATCAGCTAAAAGTACCACTGAGTTTCCTTCTCTGCAGTGGTTTTGGCAGAGCCTGGCTTTGGAGTCTCACTCTGCTCTATCCTCCCTTTAGTTCCCTTTAGATTTTATTGTGTGGGGGAAGTCGAGCATGCTGACTGCATTCCATCCAGGGAGTAGCAGCCACACTTCCTCCTATATTTTCCATACTGTTAGAACTGTATCTATAATTTTCCACTTCTCTTACTTTATAACCCCAGTCTTTTTTCCCACAGGTGCAGTCTCATATAGTGCCTGAATACTTAACAGGAAAAAAAAAACTCCTAGAGTAGTCTAGGGAGGGAAGGAGAAAGTGACCTACTGGTAAAAAGGTGTGAAAATAAAGTGTCTGGGTTAGGATTTAAATAATCTTATATCATTTAGATATATAATGATGTATCATTTATGTCATGATATGTCCTTGTTATCAGCATCTGAACTAATTGTCTACTTTTGTATTCTAAGGAAAGAAAAAGCTACTTATGGAACACAATTAATTTCTCCTTGGAGGGAATATGTAAATACCAGCAGAGTACTGTGCTACAGAAATGCTCATTTCTTTCTACTGGCTCTCATGTAAGCTTACTTGGCTAGCAAAAATGTGAATGGCTAAAAGTGGGGACATCCAAATTAAATTGAATCTCATTATTGGGGTCCTCCCCAGCTCCAACACTATCACTGTAGTTGTTGTAAAATGAAAAAATAGCAATGGAAAGCTGCATTCAAAATCAGTAAGTCTCACATGTCACCTTGAGTGACAACAGGTTCTTGAGAGCTTCTGCTCTGCTGCACTTTCTCAGTTTTCTCCTGCAACCTGACTCAGCACCATGAAGGCTGAAATGCTGGGCTTGGTACTGCGTGTGCTGCTCCCTCCTGCTCATTCCTAGATCAGCTCTAATTATTGCATCCTGTGTGCTGGGGCTTGCCAAGGTACATGAGTGCTGCAGGCCTCATAAACCCAGGAGAGCTTGGAGCCACAGTAGCCCCCCATGAAGCATTTGCTTCTTTGGTTGCTTTTTGGATTAGTCTCAGTCTTGTGGTATTTCAAAGAGCACAGATCTTTATTCTGTACTGTTCTGTACATATCGCACTTGATGTGTACAGAATAGTACAGAATTGCCAGATCTCTCTAATAATTTATTAAATATCAGTTTTCTTATGCAATTTTTTAGGGCAATCTGTATGTGAGAATTTCATTGGAAAGGCGCTTTCCTTTCTTTTTCCTTTTTTATTTTTTTTCCTTCTTCAAACAGTCACAGAAGGTAAGAACAAGAACTCACTGAAAACCAATCTGGGAAGAGTACAGTCAGCAGATTAAGGCCTGTTCTAAGTCTTCATTTTCCTCTGTCATTATTCTGACTGCTCTTTGGCAGAGAAAGGCAGACATGTGGGCTGTATTTCTAACTCACATTTTTTCCCGACAGCTGTGCAGCAGACTCTAAGATGGCAATTGATGGTAGCACTGTATAACTTAAACATGTCTGTGAGCTGCAGGAGCTGTGTGATTACTCTCCTGGGTTTTCTAAAACAGATCTCAAAGTTTCTTGCATACATTCTGTGTTTTCCTGCAGAGCTGAACCTGACAAAATGCTCTCAAAATGCAGTGAGGATGCTCATAGTGCTCAGTATTGGGGTAGGGACAGAGGCACTGGGGTCCTCTCTCTTCCAAAGAACAGTGCAGGGAGTTTTCACAGTATATTGCTTCATCACACAATTCAGTCCCATCAAGTTGTTATATACAAAATAATTACCATTTCCATCACTCTGAAGGAGTAAATCCAACTGCCTAATCTCTTCATATGGGTGTGCCTTGTATCTATCAAATAGAAGTGCAAAATGTCATGTTTTTGCTTCCCCAAAAGGTACTGTAAATAATTCTTACTGAAAGCTGAGGGAGGAGGAAATACAGTTTCAAAGCAAATTCTGCTGGCTATTTTTTGACAGTGCAGGTTTAAAGGCATTCACAAGAAAAGCAGTGATTTCCTCTACTGGCAGGATTTGGTGTCATGGTTTTAAATGGACTCAGTGTTTTGCTCTTGCAAAAAGGGCAGGAAGAAAAAGGAAAGGAAGAAAATTGTTTTGCACTTGTCTTTGAAAAAGACTAGACCAAGAAAATAATGAAGAACTGATAGAATTGAGAAGCACAGTGGCTCAGGATTGCTGGCTGTGCAAATTTAATCTGTCAAGATAAGGCCAGGAAACACTTGGTTCTGATTTTTCTTTCAATAATTTCACATCTATTTGATAATTCTGAATGCAGTAGTAAGCCTCCTATTTTAACTGCATATGAGATGCATTTCAGCTCTTATTCACAATTCTGGCTCCACAGCTCAGGACTGTCACTACTAAAAGATTGAACAAATGTACAATAATTAATTCCTAAGAGTAAGAGCTCACAAAAAAACCCCAAGCCAGCAGGTCTGTAGGATGCTTAAGCTTGCCTACCACACTAGGGTTTTTTTGAATTAAGTAAAATTACCTTTTTTTTTTTTCCCTAGGTGACATCCAGGACACAGCTTTTTCAAGGTCAAAAAGCTGCTAAAACTCATCCAGCCATTCTCTTTTTTAAAACATTCTTGGAGAAGGGAGGGAGCAAAGGTAAGCTGATGCCTTTGTGATGTTCTCAGTTTGTTAAACTAGATTCACCATTGTATCTGGCCCCCTTTTTAGACTTCTTTATTCTCCTTAGGCTTCCAATTTAAGTCAGTGACTGAAGGCAGCAAAATGCTGGTTTCACAGCACTGACAAGAGAGCTTAGTTCAGTAAATTTGTCATTTAAAATTGTCCTATGCTCCCAAACTTGGGGCTTTGAATACTGTCTGAATAAGAGTCTTGAACTTTCTGAGATTATCATCCTGTGGGATGGAGAGGTTTTCTCAAATTCACTGCATTATAGATGTATGAAGAATGAGGTACAGGTGCTTTATTGGAATTACTCTTTCTGGGAATGTACTCCTTATCTGGTTCATATGGACAGTGTATTTCCTCTGCCTGCAAAATAGAGTTGTATCCATGCAGCTAATTTGATTTCTAACTATCTTGTAAAACCAAACAGTACTTTTCTTCCTCTTTCTCATTAACTGAACTTGATATATAATTGTTGATATTTTCTACATGGTGGCTGCATGCCCATAATGATGGGGTTATGACACTAGCTCAGCTGGATTTAATGTAATACTTCACAGTCAGTGGCTTTCACTTTTTCATCAGGAACACAGTGAAAAAAAAAAAAAAGAAGAAATGTTCCCCCATTTGGCACAATAAAACCTGATATGCACATTGCAGTCAGAGCACTGCAAAGCCTGACCTCTTGACCTCACTTCTGTAGTTAGACCTAAAAAAATGGTGTACATTTGCTCCACTGTGTGGGACAGGTTTATCCCCTGGGGCTCCACAGGAATGCCTGCTCTTTTCTAGGCCAAAACCAGATCAGAATTATGTGTCCTCTGGTATGAAGAGTCAGAGAGTCAGGTTGGAAAACACATCGAAGATCATCGAGTCCAACCATAAACCCACCACCACCACCAATGTTCAGCACTAAACCATGTCCCCAAGTGCCACATCCATGCATTGTTGAGCACTTCCAGGGATGGTGATTCCATCACTTCCTTGGGCACCCTGTTACAGTACCTGATCCCTCTTCCAGTGAGGAGTTTTTTTCTAATAACCAATCCAAACCTTTCATGGCACAACTTGAAGTCATTTCTTCTCATCCTACCATTTGTTCCTTGGAAGAAGAAGGCTGATTCCCACCTGTTTATAACCTCCTGTCATGGAATTGTAAGGAGAGAGAAAGACCCCCTGAGCCTCCTTTTCTCCAGGCTGAGCTCCCCCAGCTCCCTCAGCCTCTCCTTGTGTTCCACACCCTTCCCCACCTCTGTTGCCCTTCTCTGGACCTTCTCCAGCAACTTACCCCAACACGTGGGTTGTCAAGTTTTCTCATATAACAATCTGTGCAAAAAAAGGGATAAAAATATAAAAGAAAAGGCTGCATACTACTGATACATTCTAAAATGTATCAATTAATACTATGTTCGGTATTAGACCAAGAGAATATGTATGAATGCAATTTGACTTGTAACATTTAACAAAGCCTGGTTAATGAGTCAGAGGCAAAATTCATAACATAATTGCACTTGCAAAACAAATGTGCTATTATTTGCTGTTCATTTAGAGCAACCCTTCCTGAATAAACAAGTAGAATATTTACACATTCAAGCCTCTGTGTCTAATTGTGTTTGTGCATGTAGTTACATATTGCAATTACTGTTCATTGATGCTATGCATGCATTTTTTTAAAATCTAACTTCATAAATTTATATCTAGCTTTATTGCCTCACAGATATAGATGAGGCTTGTGTGTATATACATATTTATTTTATTTTTTCTCAAACAATTACTTTTAACTAAAGGTGTCACAGTCAGACCAACCAGTTATGTACTGGTTTCTCTTCTAGAAAGGATCATATGGTGAACAACTAAACCAGGAGAAAATTCAGAGTGTCCATTACACAAGGAAGTGAAGTAAAGGATATTCACATGGAAAATGAGAAAGAGGCTGAACCTTCAAGTTTGAGGTAGGTTTTAGTAGTAGCTGGGATTTTTCCTTGACTAATAGCAATTCATTAAATTCTGATCTTGAAATGACCCTGAGTCCTACTACACAAAACGATATGCTCAGACCTTTCATGGGGGAGTTAAAAAAAAAGCATCATTTTCCCCTTTAAAAGTTATGTCTTTTATGACTGCCCCATAATGGAGTTGTAAGCAGCACTAACCAAATCCTTGTCCTAAAAATTGGCCTTTCCCCCCCACAAGTGAATAGCATTGGATTTTGATTTTAAAATGCAGATGACTTTAGAATCACAGTTAAGGACTGTATAGAATGATATCTGGAGTACAAAATATGAAATAAGAATTAAAACACGATCTGATAGGCCTACTAAGGCACAGCACTCTTTAAAACAGCCTTTGTCAGAATATCTTAAACTGCTGAAAATATGCTTTAATTCCACTACTCTAAAAAGTAATCAAGTCCATAAATTACAGGTAAAGGAGGGTATAACAGATTGGGAATCTGAAAGACTGCAAAGTGACCAGCAACCAGAAAGAGATGTGGAAATCTTAACTAAAAAAAGAGCCATTAAAATGTGGAAAGTGCAGACACTGGACAAGCCAGAAGAAAAAAAGGTCATAGCAGATGAAAATGGTATCACCAAAAATCTTCAAACTTCTTTTCTCTTATGTATGACTATAATATATACATACAAGTATCCAAGAAATGTTAGTGTTTGTGGACTCTGAAAAGTTATCAGTTCTTGGTGTCAGATCTACGAGAATAAAAATCTGAATTACTGTTCATATTGTTTGTATGGTTAAAGAAGGAAAATTTCAAGAGAAAGGAGTTAACTTCTTGCCACCTATCACTTCCTTTTTGTGACTGAAAATCCTTTATTTGAGCTTGGAAATTTTCACTCAGTCATATTTTGCTCCTGGAAGACCTTTTGGTTTTTTTAACTTTCAAAAAACTTTTAAAAAAATTACTTTTTTTTAAAAATGTGTAAATTTTTTTTTTATTTCCTGAACATGAGCATGCCAGTGGGGCTATTTGGATTACTTTGTGAAAATTCCTCAATCTCTTTCCAGAATCAAGTTGTAAAGAATAGTGAGAAAGATAATAATAGCACTGTAGAGCTATTTAGGGGAAGAGTTTCTGTGAGGTGCTTTGTGGTTCTAGGGTGAAATCAGCAAACATTACAAAATTACTGAATAAAGCAATAAAAAGTAACATCTTTGATCCCTTTCCCTCAGGGTATGTGCAATCTAGACTACTACAACCACATACACTCACTTTTCTAAAGCTTTGGCACCACAATATTGGAGTAGGTGTTATAGTATTTATCCAAACATAATGATATAAGAGATAAACTTCAGAAATGCATCTCACTACACAGTATTCCAAATCACTTTATGGAATCATTTTAAATGAGTCTAGAAATACAGAGGAAGCCTGCTGGTGCATGGGAAACCACCTTACCAGCGTTCAGCAACACACAGATCCCAATTACCAGAGAAACCACCCTTGAGGTTCTTTTACAGAGGGCTGAAGACAGGGTATCTCAGAGGAAGTCAGGAAGGAAAGCAGTGGAGGACACTGTGATGGGGAAATGGGCAGCTCAGGGACAGACAGACATACTTGCTGTGTTAGCCCCTGATGGCTCCTTTTGGTGTCCACAGGCGAAGGAAACTGAAGCACTGCCTGTAACTGTGCCTGGAGAATATTTTTCTAACCACAGAATGCACAAAGCTTAACTTATTTTTAAAGTTTAAATGGCTAAATCCAAAATATTGATTCCCAAAAGCCTTCCTAGTGACCAGTTAAGCCTGCAGATACCTACTTGTCCACTAACTGGGATACCTCAGTAGCTGTCCACTGAGCCAACACAGAAGTCTTTTCTTAGTGAGCAGCATGGTGTTTTTTCTCCAGCAGGATTCAGAAATCAGATTTTTCCTTTCCCATAATATCTGCAAAGACTGTTCAAATGAATACACTTATAACAGAAAGCCAAGTGAGATTTTGTGCTGAGGACAGGGGAAAGGAAAAAGAAACATGTTGTGCATTTCCCTTACTTTTTACTTAGAACCTGGTGTTTATGGGTTCCACCCAGAGGATGAGAAACTGAGCTTCAAATCCTCCTATTGTTTGTTTAAAGCAGGAGCTTGTTTCTAGGAGCATGCACTTCTATAGGCTGAGATAAACTTCTTACCATTTCTGCTATCAAAGCCTTTCTTCAGCCCTTTCCTTCTTAGGAGGTGAAACTTAAGCCCATCTCTTTAGGATTCCCTGCCAAGAGTTTAGATAATTGAGACTGCAAGCATCTCTGGATTAATACAATTTCAGCACTTGTATCGAGAAGATTATGGTGTGGATAATAGCAGGGCACTTAGGGTTAGATATGGTGAAGCTGTGCCTAGCTCTGTTATGTGAATCAAGTCGCAGAGATGATTGCTTTGGTCCTCCCTGGTTAAAAATCCAACTGGTGTCTCAAAAACTTTTAGTTATACAACATTTTGTAGTAGGAAATAGAGAAAAATATCTCCAATATAAATTAAAGGTTGGAGAGGAAATGCAAAATAAAACTGCTTAGGACATGGTGGTGAACACAACTATTCATGCTTAAGTTTTGTATCTTGATGATTGTGAGAACTCAGGTGTCTTCAGCACATCATTTCCTCTAAAAAGACAGAACTGTCACAGTAACCTAAGACCTGATTTTCTTCTGTTTAAGACAGAGAATGCAGTCAGTTCTGGCATGGCCCACTTCTGCTTAGCTCTGGGTTTGGAGTGTCCTCAGAGAACAGCAGGACCATAAGGACACACCCCAATCTCTTGTTGTCTGTAATCTGTAATGCTGGCAAGGCAGTGAATTCTGCAGCCTAGATAGGAAGGCTGCCTAGGATAGACAGCAATTGCAAGGGTGGGGTTTTGTGATAGACATTCTGCTGGAAATGTCTCTGGGCTGCAAGACACACTAAAATCCACCAATGGAAAATCACAGGTTTCTGGTTACCAGCATCACTACCTGACTTCAAGCTAGAGTCCTACAGATAAGACACTTTGTCTCTAACTATCCATCACCTCACTGTGTCAGAGGGAAATCTTTGGGTGAAGAACTAGACAGAAATAATGAGCGATTTTATTGCTATGGTCTTAATATGTCAAGAAAATAAGATTGTCCAGGATGTTTAAACAGAAGAGTTTCTGTTGCTGAAATATTGTCTGGGCAAATGGCATCATTAGAAACTAACTAAAAATGGGATATTGACAGTTCAGTAAGTGGAATTACTGTGTGACCCATACCTATAATTTTGTAAGGCTGCCTTTGGCAAGCAGAGTCAGCTAGAAGTTAATACTATGCATGGGCAATGAAAAGAAAACAAAATTACAAACAGGGAAATCCTATTGTGTTTCTTTATGACAGCTCATTTTGTGTATTTAAAGAGGACCTCCTTTAGAAAAGAAAGTTTATCAATGTGCATAGATGCTGATTCTGCTAAACAACAGTTTCTTGTTATATAAGGGCTGAGATCTACTTGGACTGGTGCTTTGAAGTTCATTCTTTTAGCAGTCATTATGTCAGAAGATGAACATTATTTTGAATCTCAGCATAGTGAGAGACTACACATTTCCCTTTTAAAATTTTGTAATAGAAAAAGTGAAGTATCCTCTTTGATACTTTTGCATTACACTTTTTTCCTCACTAGTGGAGGAAAAATCATATATTTTATGATATAGCAGGCACATGCGTAGAGAGAGCCAGGAACATAAGGGGGAACATGGAAAGGGACTGGTGCTCTCAAAGATCATTTAAACATTCTGTACTTCATCAAACCCACCATATTACAATCTAAATTCTTCATAATCTTCTCAAAGAATATGCAGTATCAGAAGAGGAAATTTTTCCCAGTTTGTGTCCACATTCTCCACCAGAAAACAGATGGGTGGCTTGCACTGTGCAGGGTAAGGAATGTACCCAAGCTGAAACTGTGAACAATGCTTGCTTGCATTCATACTGGTAAGGTGGAACAGATGGTGACAACCGAGTTGAATGTGAACAATCCAATGAAATAACCTAAATTGTCAAGCTATTCCTGTATAGAAAGCAGTGTATGCACCATTCAAGCAAATTGAAAGTAGCCTTCACATTACTGAATCACTTGGAATTGCCTTACATTGTGAGTTATGCTGGCCTGACAGGGTTCTACAGAGTATGAGATGTTTCATTTTGGTAGCTATGAATGCTCCAAAGACAGGGAAAATCTCTCACAAGTTAACAGAAAATCCATAACCATTCTACTTTCGGACTCATTTTGTTGTAGAGGAACTTCTTGGCAGATATCTAATGTGATTAACAGATTTAACAAAAACATCATGCCTTCAGTTTTAAGCCCAAGGACAGACTGTTTTTATCAATAGTCTCCAGATCTTCAAGGCAAGGCAGCAAATCAGATCAAAATAGGTTCCACCAAAAATGTTGTTTTCCACTTTTGTTAACGAAATGTGTTTACACTCTGCATTTTAAAAGCAGGCCCTGAGTGGCTTTTTATAGGCATGCTGTGCAGAATGTGAATAGGCTGCTTGATTTTTGTGTGACAGATTAAGCTTTCAGCACCTCTGTGCAATACTGCAGAAGCAAGGAGGCACTGATGGCTGCACACCTCTGTATAAGGGATGTGGACTCTCCTATTCACAGCAAGAATGGTACTTGCCAGACCAATGTGCATGACAAAAAGCTGAATTTCCTTGAGCAGAGATAACTGAGAGAGCCCCTAAAGGTCTTAGAGAAAGGCTGCAGTTTAAATCCTACCCAGGAAAGTAAGGAGGGCTTTGAGGTAGAAGGAGTTACTGGGAGATAACTTGCTGCTGATGTGCTAAAGCATCTGTTTTTGTGATTAATTTCCATGTGCATGTTCTTTTCCTGAGATAAAGTTGATGAATGCAAGGTAGTTTATTTCTTTTTCATGCAATTCTGGTCAGGGATATGAACATTTAACTTTTCTGTATCCCACAGTAGTTATTTCTGTGCTTGTGCCATTTTACTGTCTTGGAGTCCTCTCCTGAACACTGTTAGGTGTATCAGTGGCTCCCATCCCTCCTCAGAAATGAGTCTGGAGAGGAGGAGGCAGCCAGCACTACCTCTCCACCCACATGGCACAATACTTACCTGATCTTCTGGTATTCCTTTCTTACCTGGTCAGGAGCAGAGATTGGAACCAAGTGGTGCTAATACTAAAAGCGAATGTCCCAACTATGACATTACACATGATCCTGAGCAGAGGTCCTTTTGCGCATCTCTTTTAGAAATTACTCTATTGAGTATTAAACCAGGTAGCCACTGGAAGCTCACAACTTTCAGAGCCAGTGAAGTAATTTCTGTTTTCACCTGCAGATCGTTTGTGAACAGATGAAAAATCTCAAATATTTATTTAGTCCCTCTTTTACTAGGAATTGTGCATCTCTTTTTTGCATGTGGAACTGAGAATTTATAAGGTGAAAAGAAGGGATGAGTTGGAAATTGTTCTGTTAGAGCTTTTCTTTCCTATTTCTAAGGGAGTGCTGAATATGTGCAAAAATACACTAAGGTTTTAATCAAGGTGGAAAACTTCTAAATTACTGATTAAAAGGAATGAAGAAGTATGTTGGCATATTCAGCTATTTTCTAATCACAGATAATTAATCCTTCATAAATGGCTATCAAAGTCTAACATTACTCTGTAAATAATGTATAGTATATTATTAAGGAACTGTAAGGACATTTATATAAATATTGCATGCTGCATTCATTTAGCCAATTAAATTGCATTTAGCAGAGGTCAAAAGCTGAAATGCAGCATTTTACATATAATGAATCTATTATTCCTCTTGGCTCTTTCAACTCCAAGTTAAATGAAAGCAGGAGGAAGCCTCAGGTAAGTAGTCAACTGTTTAGTACTGTGTTCTTAGAAAATTAGAGTGAAATTCCTTCCACTGTTGACATTCATAGTTGGTCTGTCTAGTCAGTGCCATGAAGATTACCTGTTAACAACCCTTGTCTGAGCCTAAGCAGTAATAAAGGAAAACATTCCTATATTTTGCATATGTGTGTGAGTGTGTGCGTGGGGGCGTGTGTAAATAAAATTATCTTCAGTCACTTTTATAATCTTGAATATGAAAATGACTGTGTTGCTCAACAAACAGATAAGGCAAAATGCTCTTATAAAATTCCCATGCAGAGGTGTTGATAAGGCTACCTCTCAGGAATAAGCACACCTCATTGACCACTGGATTTAATAAACATAGGGAGAACTGCAGTCTGCTAGCCTGTAGCATATTCTAAGACTGCATAAAGAAAAGGAAGCTTAACTCATCATTATAATTGCAGTTTCTTGGCATAAAAAAAAAGTACTGAAGTACTGAAGTAAAGTGAAATGTAACACTAAGGCTTGTTACGGGACTTTCTTCATTTAGAAAAAAACCCTGCTGACAAGTGTGATTTGTTGTAAATGCCTTTTTGCCATTTTAAGAGCTCTTCTGTAGATATTTCAGACATGGCTTACCTGAAAAAACCCACTAAGCTGTGTTTTTCAAAGAAAGGCAAGAACTAGAAACAAGACATGCTTTCAGGCATCTTTGTGTTTTGGTGCTATTACACCGTGTTTAACAATTGGGGAAGATTTTTAACATAAGTGAGAACAATGAACATAAAATAAAAATGGAAATTAAATAAAACCAAGAATGTATCTATTTAGTAAATGCAAAGTTTGGGTCCCTTCAATCCCAGGAGCCAAAGAAAAGATGGAGAAAGGCAAGTCCTTCAATTATTCATAGATATAATTCAGCAGCAAGCAATTATTGCCTTTGGTTAAAAGGATTCAGTTGGCATTGAGCAATTAAACCAGATGTCTCTTTCAAAAAGAAACTATATAACTTTGACAAGACATTAGCACCTATCCCCCCCTAGTTATGTCTTATTGGATCCAAGCTGTCATCCAGGAGAACATTTGTACTAGAGTTGTGATCAAATAAAATATAGTCAGTTATGGTTGTGTTTGTGTGGAATGTGGGTCCCTACACAGATATACCTCCTCTCTGCTATGTCAAATCATTATTTCATTTCAATAAGGTCAACAAGGCATCATTTTAGGAGAAGATTCCTTTTGTCCTTATTGTGGAGGTCTTATTCAATTTTCCTTTCTCTTGTTAACTGGATAAGTGTAATGAGGACAATGATTCCGACTTCTTGGAAGAACATCTAAGTATCTTTAAATTGCCACTAAGAGTATTACATAAACACACGAGGGGAGAGGAAAACAAACAAAACAATCTCTCTGCTTACTGAGAGTGATAACAAAAGAAATTAGGTTCAGTTAGTCATTTAAATTCTCCATTATGTTTCTTTCCAATGTGTTTGCAGGAGGCATGCATTTCTTCATATCTTGGAGTAGCTTATCTACTCTTATCTAAGCTTTTGTTTTCACCCTCAGTTTTCTCTATATCCAGTTTTAGTGTTCTTTGACACTCCTTTTCAAATAAAAATGTAAAACACTGGATTAATACATTAAATGAAGTGTTCAGCTTCTATGTACTCCAGCCTGTTGGGAGTTACAACTTTATTTGGACTGCAAAATTAAATAGAAATCTTAATTATTAATTTTAACTTTTCACAAAATCAACTTTCCTTCTTCTAAAACCGGCTCTGCAAAGTCCAGCAAGGCAAGTCTGCCATGGGATACTGTCCGATCGGCTGCCTGTCTCTGTCGGACACGCGTAGGGTGGTCCGCAGACAGCCTGCAGTGAACAGATGAGTCTGGACTCTTCTTTTGATCTTTTTCTCAGGTTGTTTATTTTATCTTATCTAAAATGTTTTTCTTCTGCCCAGCTGAGATCCGACCAGCAAGGCAGCCACACGCAAACTCCCCGCCCCTGGGGCGGTAGAACATTCCTATACTGATAATTACGTATATGATATTTACAATTTTTCACCAATTCCCATCACCTTTGTTGAACAGTGCACCTTTAGCATAAGCCAATCCAAAGTGCATACATCACACAGAAGATGGATGACAAGAAGAAGAAGAAGAACCACGAGGTCGGGCCTAAATCCTCCATCTTGTCTCCATCACACCCCCTTGCACCAGAATCCTAAAACCTATGTTCTAGTCTAAAAAAGCATTTGTCCTTCACCATTTACACCTCAGAAACCTGTGAATCCTCGTGTTGAGATAGCACAACTCTCAAAGGGTCAAAATCAAGCCACCAGGTACTTTCGGCTACATTCCAGGACTTCTGAGCCCCCCAGGGGCTCTCCCTGGGACTCATAGCATCCGAGGTGATGCACTGAGTTCCCACAGGATACAAGCAAGATACTCCCAGAGACAGGACTCATTTAAGACTGTAGTAGTGACAGACATCACACATTTTTGATGTTGAGCTTACATGTTAAGTTATTGCTTTGTAGAATAGGTGAATACACTTCCCAGAACCAGAAGGCTTGCATATTTTCAGGCATTTAAGGCTTACATGTCTAATCCAAAACTATAAGAACAAGTGCTAAAGATTGTATTTATGATACTGTTGAAAAATCAGTCTCGGCTTGACAGTTAGATCATTTGGCACAATGATTTTTTCTTTTGATCCTTCTTAGGACCACAAGAAACACAGCATCAGCCAGCCATAGCAGATATCCAAGCACCTTCAGAGCATCTGATGGTTTGTGTCATGCTGAGGGAAATGGGAAACTGTTACTGCAAAGCTAGAGATACATAATTCTGTCTAGAGTGTTTAGATTGACTAATGAAAGGGATGACAGGTCACAAGTGGCTTCTGCTGTTGGTTAAATGACACCCAAAATAGGCCAGATGTGTCAGAGGGATTTTATACCTGGTTCTAATGTAATCCTTGAGGACTTTTTCATGGAAGTTTAATTAATACCCCTGGTAAACACAGGGCCTGGCAAAGGTCATTTGGAATACCTACTTCTGTGAGCAACTATATTGCAAGGGATGCACATTCAATACATTCTTGCCTGAACTATTTCAGAAAAATGTCATTTGGGCTTTGGGGATAGACTGCTGCCTCATTAAGGTTAGTGAAATGGGAAGGGTTGGTTCTCCTGGACACTGAAGCAAAACAATGCACATTTTTACCCTTTGGTCCAAAGTAGCAGATCTTTAAACTATAAGTTGAACCTACTGTATTAACAAGAATCTTCCTGAAATTTGATTAGTAAACACTTGCTAAAATAATTACTATTTATATTATAATATCCTATATATATATATATNGCATCTGATGGTTTGTGTCATGCTGAGGGAAATGGGAAACTGTTACTGCAAAGCTAGAGATACATAATTCTGTCTAGAGTGTTTAGATTGACTAATGAAAGGGATGACAGGTCACAAGTGGCTTCTGCTGTTGGTTAAATGACACCCAAAATAGGCCAGATGTGTCAGAGGGATTTTATACCTGGTTCTAATGTAATCCTTGAGGACTTTTTCATGGAAGTTTAATTAATACCCCTGGTAAACACAGGGCCTGGCAAAGGTCATTTGGAATACCTACTTCTGTGAGCAACTATATTGCAAGGGATGCACATTCAATACATTCTTGCCTGAACTATTTCAGAAAAATGTCATTTGGGCTTTGGGGATAGACTGCTGCCTCATTAAGGTTAGTGAAATGGGAAGGGTTGGTTCTCCTGGACACTGAAGCAAAACAATGCACATTTTTACCCTTTGGTCCAAAGTAGCAGATCTTTAAACTATAAGTTGAACCTACTGTATTAACAAGAATCTTCCTGAAATTTGATTAGTAAACACTTGCTAAAATAATTACTATTTATATTATAATATCCTATATATATTGTAATATATAATATATATATAATACTATAAATATTTTATATTTATAACTAAAATAATCCAACAAACAAACCAAGAAATTAAGAGCAGTTCAATAAACAAGATCAAAACCTATTCAAAGTGATAAAAATCTACAAATGTAATTGAAAAAAGTCTTGGGTTGCAAAAGATGGTGCTATGGTAATAAACACTTAAGGATCACAAGTCATTTCTGTCTGTGACACTTGGGTGAGTCACAGCAGCTGTAATTGAAAGGTTATGACCTGACTCCCCAAGAAAAAGTGTACTTAATGTGTCTGGAGTCCCACTTCTCAGAGAAAATTAATCTACTGGACTGACAAATTCAAATCAGGGAATACATTAGCATGGCAATAGTGTAGACCTGCCCTGGAAGTCCATATGCCCAGATAGCCAAGTAATCAAACACAATGGCCTTCTATATCTAAGCACTTTTTATTACCTTGGGAGAATCAGCCCAAAGATTTGTTCCTCCTGTGCAGAACATTCTGTCTTGTAACAGCTTGCTTCTACTCTATTCCCTGGCACAGCAAAGGTCAGAAAGATTTTTTTGTAAATTTAATTTAATTTTATTTTCCTTTTGGAGCATATAATTTCAAGAAATAACTGAGCATTCAAGAAAGCAACACTTTGCATTTAAAATATAACTCTGGAGGGGGAAAAAGGCAACAAATTAAATCCTCCTCTTCTGTAGCAGAGAATACAGTTTTGGCTTAGTGATATCTTTTATCATTCAGCTACACTGTTGCAGAGCTCAGCCATGCCAAATATTTATTCAAAGGGAATTCCTTTTGATTTTCTTTTTATTCTGTACCTCATAAAATGTTCCAATACTGTAATCATTATCTAAATGATTATTCAGATAGACAGAGCCACCATTATCATAATTGAACATCCGACCTTGCTGCAATCCTTGCAACCACATTGTTTATTTCAAAAATCATTTTTAGCTGTTGCAGAGAAATAAAAAGCTTTAACCTTGGAATAGAAACAGCGAAGGAAAAATATTATGTTAAATATTGAAATGTTATTTAAAGGAGTGAAGAGCAGGGGGAGGAGCAAATTATGTTGTTACTAGAAACCACCTTCAATCAATTTTAATGCTGAATGAACAAATACTGTAAGATGCTGATAGATATGTATATTACCAAGCTAAAAATTTAGAAACTTTTATTTAAGATCTTCCCTAACTTGTGTAGGAAAGGATATTTCTATTATATACATATGTTTTATATTTATTTGGTATATATTGGGTGTTATTTGAGTATTTATTTATTTGGCATTGCTGGTGGTTTTAAATGTATATTTTATAAAAGGATCATCTATTAAAAATTTTATATTGCTCCTAAAAACATATTAGTTGAGAGTCAACAGCATATATTGATGAAAAATCCCTCTGCAAGAATAGAAAAATTAATATGGAGCAAAGGAAAAATACAGGCAAAGACTGGGCAACCTGAAGAACTTTGGAACCAGTGGGATTAACTGATTAAAAAATATTACTGCTGTAACTGTATCATATGAGCAGATTAGGTGTGCTATTTCTCATAGAATCACAATGCACCAACACCATTACATTCTTCTAAACGTTGCCCTTTATGTACTTCCAGTTTATAGAGTGCCTTTGTGGAGGAGCACAAGGGATGTGACAGCAGCATGGGGTTTTCCTTCCCTGATAACAAACAAGCAGTCTGTGGAACTTGTCCTTCTTGCTCCTCTGGAGTCAGGCTCTGATGTTTTCCCCTGCACCCACAGCCATGCCATCCTAGCAGGACTGCAAAAATGAAACTGGGAGATAGTGCATCTTTCCTGGGGGAGTGTGAGGGATCTATGACACGGGTACAGCACCAGGCCATGCCCTTCATACTGGTGAAGTTACCCAGAAACAGGAGTGTGCATCCTCCCACCAAGCTGAATGGCACCTCAGGAAGCCAAGAACAAGGAATCTCTGAAGCTGATTACTGTCACTACAGATGATGGTTTACTCTTGAAAAAGGAATGTTTACAGAGTAGAAAAAATCACCTTTGCATCCCACTTAGATGACAGGCTGGATGAGACTGAGTTTGGTATTTTAATGAGTGTGATCTGTTTGCAAGATGGTTTCAGAGTACAGAGCAACACTTTGCTTACATGATTCTGTTTCTCTTATCCAGTTTGTTTCAATGATTTTGCTGGTTGGAAGACAGAGATGCGAGAAGCAAAACCGTGGTGATGACAGAGTGAATAAAACCTACAGATCCCAGAAATTTTCCCAGGAGGAAAAAAAAAAGGGGGGAAATACTAAATTAGTGATGTATCCATTTCTTCTGAATATTAAGCAATTCGAGACAGTAGTTTCAACTGAGGATTGCAGGGAAATACCATCACCTGAACCCAGGTAAGCTGCAACTCAAAACCATCAGATTTTGGCTGTAATATATGCACACAACACATTCACTGGCACATTTGTGGCCAAATGCCTTGCTCTGCCTTGGTGCTAATTGCAGGGCCTGGGACCTGTTAACACTGGTGATGCACGTGCACAGCTCTTGGGCTTACGGTGGTGTGTGCCTGCAGTTCTGACAGATAAAGAAAACAGAAGGGAGAATTAAAAAAAGAGAGGGGAACACCTCTACTTTCTCAGGATCTGCTGACGGACCGTGTGTCTCCTTCTGTCCTGACAGGATGCCAGAAAGTTCACCTCCACCCATATTGGAGCAGACCTTTGAATATTTGTATTTATAGATGTACATATGTGCATCACTAATATCGCTGTCACTTCTGTCTCCTCACAGGTAACACTTTGCAAGTTAGTGCATTTTTTATCTGAATCTGAATTCTGTAATCCTGAATGTCCTTTCCCATTGCTTGAATGAATGAAATCCACATAATTTGTGGATTTGTGCAAGCTCTCACTGAACTCAGCCACACCTACAGTACTGGACTGGTAAAATCATGTGATCATACAAATACTTATTGAACTGACTGTCTGACAGTGCCAAATTGACTACAATCAGAAACAAGTGCAGCCACACCCAGCCCCTCTGATTACTAAGGACCAGCTGGGACACAAGAGGGTTTATTTCCTGCCACATTTCCATACCCTTAATGCAGAAAAATCGGTGAAAAACAGTGTAGAGTGCATTGTGCACCCCAGCCCCAGAGGAAACCATGAATCCACAGGTCATTAGAGGAGGATTGCCTCTGCAATGATGTGGGCTCATTTCTTCACCCTAACTTCTACTTCTCTTTTCATACAACTCCACAGCAAACTCTGACTTTAAAGAAGGCAACATCTATGCATAACATTTTGTCATTTTCTCTAATTTTCTGTCTTTTCTAATCACTGCCAACGCTGTCTTCTTCTCAATTGCTCTATTTTTTTATCTATGCCTACACAAGCTTTTTTTTTATGGTAGTGTTCTGTTCATTTCCCCGTTATTTCTTAGCTAAAACTTTCCAATTATTTTGTCTTTAGTTAAAAGACTTCACTTCTTCCAATTCACCCTCGGCAACTTCATTATTTTGCTTTCCAGCTATCTATCCAGTGTCAATTATGGGACAATTTTTTTCTGTGTTACTGAAGCAATGATAGTCCAGTTCTCAAACAGAGTGATAACAGCGTTTGACTCACAATTTTATTTTTTTTTTAATTGCTCGTGGATTTCAATCTACTTTGTGAAATTCATTTCTATTTTAAACACAATGAAGTAGAAATGTGATGAGCTTTTAAATGAGTGGAGGCCGGGAATACAGACATCATTGCCCCTCTGTTGACTTTGACCTCATTTTGCTGGCAACCAGAGCTACCCACTGTAAAAAGGATTCAAAATAAATGGCTGATTTTTGTTGATAAATGTGCCTAATTAGCAATATTTTGGAGGCGCTTGACACCACTGAATCAAAGAACTGAGCTTGATATCAGAATATTGTACCTCATTACACTAGAAGGATACTGAGAATGAACACCTATTTTATAAATTCTCATTTATCATATTATTTTGTTATCTTCAAAATGTATAAGTTGCCATTAGAAGCATACCTTATACCAAAATAACAGCTTTGGATATTTTGGAGATACTTAGGTCTTGAGCTGAAAACAATATTTGCGTGTAATAATTGACTAATTAATTAAACCTGAAGTTCAGGCCTAATTTCCTTGAAACTTCAATAATTCTTTTAATCTGGACTGTCACTTTTCAGATTTCCCATGTGGTTTCCATTGTGCTGCAGTGGGATGAATGATGCTGATTCATGCTCCTTGAACTGTGTGATGCATTCTAATCAAATTCTCATTCTTTCTGTAGGAGCCACTTATGGCAGTCAACAAGGAAGAGCAGAGGGAGATCTTCGTGGAAGGGAAAACTGGGAGAGACCCAGCCTGTGTTTCCTCAAGCTCTGAAGCCTTCCTGTGAAAAAGGAGGCAGAGTCACGTCATTTGTGGGAGGATGTGACTTCCCACATGCTCATACATAGAGGTGCTTTCTGAACTACTGTGGGGCTCATACAGTTGGAAGTCTATATTAAATAAATATTCAAAACATTACTCTTTTATTATTATTCTTTAGATTTTTCAGAGATTTCCTAAAAATGCTGCCAAAACCTTAAACAAGGACTGTGTGGTTTTTTTCATATAATACTTGGGGTGTTCTACCTTTCGAAGGATGTATCACCAATTCCACAAATTATTATAAATACTATACTAAGATAGCATGAACTTTCCATAGGTGATTGCTTGTAGTTTGCTTGAGATCCTTTTTAGAACAAATGGCATTCAGAAGATGCGTTATCCCCTGGCAAAAGGGAAAACAAGTTATGGGAAATGAACTGCATTTTGGTCCCTGTGACACTGCTGTGGTGAAAAATGGGCAACACAGCAGAAGTGTGGTACTCAGCTTTCCCTGATGGCTCCAGCAACACTGCCAGCTCCTAATCCTCAGTCAGGAATTTCAGAGCCTGCTTTGAATGTGCAGGAACCTCATCTGCTGTGAATAAATCCACAAAGGGCGCCTTCATTTCAAGCGGTTGGAGGTTTGGATTTCTACAGAAAACATGAATAGCTCTATGTCCCTCAGTAGTGCATCCTGTGGAGATTTGTTTCAGGTAACTAGGGTGAGGGTGGTGAGGCACTGGCACAGGTTGCAGAGGAACTGTGGATGTTCCATCGCTAGAAATGTTCAAGGCAAGGCTGGATGGGGCTTGGAGGAATTTGGTCTAGTGGAAGGTGTCCCTGCCCATGGCAGTGGGGTTGGAAAGAGATGGGCTTTAAGGTGCCTTCTAACTTCCAAAATATTCTATGATTCTATGATAATTAGAAAACATCAAACAATCTGTTAATTAAATTCCAGCAGAATATGACCCAGCCTTACCTGTCGCACACCCTGTTTCCTCTGGAGCAGCTCCCTGTTATTATTCTAAATGGAGATAACTAGTTCACACTTAAATTATCTTTCACTGAAAAACTTGGAAATGGTTCATGGCATTAATCTATTTCAGTGTTGTTAACAGGGACAGGCTTCTTTTCCCTCCTCCTTACCCCATCTTACATTCAATTTCTTGCAGGGTGTTTTGTAGCTTTATGAAATAAATGCTTTGCTGGCACATTTCATAGTAACATACAAGTATAGGTTTTGTGCTTCCTACAAGCCACCACAATTAATTTACATCAGGAAATTAATCTGTTTCATAAATATACAATAAGAAAAAGTCATTGCTCAAAGTCACTGCATCCTGAGTAGTCATAAGAACTACAGAACAGAGAGCTCTCTGGAAAATAAGGAATTTGTTCTAAGTTTTCTTATCCTTTCGATTCTAGTGTCTAATGAAAGAATAGTAAATTTTCATTACATGTAGAAACTGGTGATAGAGTCAGACATCCATGACAAATGATGTTTAGTCAGGACAATGTGCTGTTTGAAATGTGAGAAGGATACAAACAACGGCTCTCTGCTCATGGCTGCAATGCAGCCAGACTAAGAAGTGGCTCTTCATTCCCTTCTGAAGATATAAATATATTTATTTATACATATTTTTCAGTGTTCAGAGTCTAATGAACATACTGAAGCTTTCCAAAAGTCTTTCTGTTGCTGTTACTGAGCTACTTTTCTCTCTCTTTTATTGCAAACCAGTCTCAAGAAGGTTTAGCTCAGAATCTACCCAAGTTGCTCTCTTATTATTCTAAATGGAGATAACTAGTTCACACTTAAATTATCTTTCACTGAAAAACTTGATATAATTTAGGAGAGAGTTGAAGACTATGTCATTACTCATATCTGGAGGAGTTTGTATTTGAATATTGCCAATTAAAGGTGCCCTTAGAAATAGCTGAAAGAGGAACAACTTCTGAGGCTTGTGTTGCTTTCTAATTATATCTTGCTCAGAACTCGAAGTCCCACAGCACCCAGCACTAACAGAAGTTAGAAATGGCATGCACTTCTTAGAGGACTTTCACCAAACAATTTTTCTGGCTTGCACTGAATTTCTAGTGCTTCCACAAATTTGACCATTCCATCAATGCTTCCAGCATTTTGTGTAGTAAACAGCTTTTCTAACCTTATACTGGTGTTTTTGTCAGAAAGGTTTTCTGCTCCAAAACCAATGTTTCACTGCTTTTTAATATCATTCAGTTGTTTCCAATCATCTCTCTTTAATTGTATTTTTAGTTGTCTGAGCTCTTTTTTAGGCCTTTTACTTAGTTACACTCATTCTGTTATTATTAAGTAATTCCTGGCTCCCAGTAAGTTCTGCTGCTCTTTGAATAAACACGAAAGGTTCAATAGTAGCTTTATTGATGCAGGATTAGTAGAGAAGAAGAAACAGCTGTTTTTGTGTTGGAGATACCATGGTTTGACTGAATTTTCTATATATCAAAACGTTCTTGTTATATCTGAAGGGCATCCCACATCCCTAAGAAAAATCCTCCGAAGTCATATCCCAGCAGGAGAGGAGATGGGAGTTTGTGTTGCTGGGGTTGTCATCACCAATTCTCATCCTCTGGGATCTTTTACCAGACATTAGAGCCTAGGGCAGCCTTTGAGGTGCTCTCAGAGCATGGCAAAGGAAGGAACCAGCTGGATCCACTCTCCAGCAGCTGGTTCTTGCTTAATCGGAGAAAAATATGCTTTGCATATTCCCACTTCAGTCAACAAATACATTCAAATGGAGGAGAGTTCCTCTCTGCTTCTTCAGTGAATATTCTTCCCTTCACATGTCTGAGTAGCTACAATTTCCCTACAAGTAACCCACTGAATTTGCTTTTCCATGTATCTTCCACCACTGTTATTTCCTTTGGCTTGGCAATGTTATGGCATTTTATTTGAGGAACTTGTTTTTGGCCTCAGCTCCTGCAGGTTGAAATATCAACACAGACATAGGCCAGAGTCCCAAAGGGGTATCTAGGTTTACCAAAACCTTAAATTTCCATAAGATGATACTTCTATAACCAGAGTATATAGGTCAAACCTTCTCCTTGGCTCTCTCTGTTGCATAAACACAAACAAGTAGGGAACATTGTATGTTTAAGGTGATTTTTTGTCTTCTCATTTAATTTGCAGCATACATGGTGTCTGTGCAGACATGGAAACAACAGCACTGCTAAGCCCCAGCAGGAAATGGACTGTTTTATTGTGTGGTGTTGGTCAGTCAATGGGACAACTCAAAATTACATTTATTCGCGGATGCTTGTTCTTCAACCAACAGGTAACTGCAGTTTCAGGTATTTCCACCCAGCACTCCCCACACATACAAATTTCATCTGGCTGGAGGCTTCTCTGTGAAGGCAGCATAACTGGATTTTACAGCAACACTCCAGGCTGACAGGCAGGTTGCTGGGAGCTGAACATAACTTCTGATCTCCTGCTGACCAGGTGGGTGTTCAGTCTCAGTTCCATTGCTTCTTCCTTTCACAAGTGCATGGTTCTCCTGGGTATTTTATTACCAAGTTCTAGCCAACCAAAAAA
>VZRH01002680.1:40900-86282 GCA_013397555.1 Urocynchramus pylzowi | reverse complement strand
AAAAAAAAAAAAAAAGTATGCCAGAGAAAAGCAGAACATTTATAATTTAAGAATAAATAATAAAGTTGCTGGAGGGTAAAAAAACCAAGAAAGTTATTAACTATGGTGGTTATATCTATTTAAAATGAAAATGAAAAGCAGTCTGCTCTGAAAGAAAACTATTAAATAAAGGTTCAAATAACATTTTCAATCAGACCAACACCACTGCTATTACCTAAACTCTGCTTCACCAGAGTTTACCTAAAGACCTGGTATTTTGCATTCTGGCAGACTCAAAGTTCATGGACACTATCTGATGACTCTGCTCTGACCATTGGTTTTGACAGAGTCACACCAGAATAAAATTTTTCTGAAAGGATGAGCAAACCTATTAAACACAGAGTGGAGACTGAAACTGGGAGTTGATGATTTTATAAAATGGTTCTTTACTGGTTGCAGTAGGTTCAGTACTTGTTTTAACACTGTTAGAAGGGAACAGGATCTGATCTTTTGCCCTGGATTTTGTTGCAGGGCAACACCAAGTATGGGTTTATTCATCCTCTAAGAGGCATCAAAGAAGTGCAGCACCACTATTTGTTGTCTTTAGCGTGGTTTTGCCTCTTATTTTACACACATGGTTGGTGTGGGATGGTGCCTTGTCCCATTCCTGTTCTTTGCTGTGTGGGACAATCCTGGGGGTTTGCTGGTGTCTTTGGTCTCCTTCATGTTTTTCAACAGGTTAAAGCCAAGTGGAAGCATCTTTATATGTGTATTAGTACCTGGACTGAAGCTGGGTCATCTTGGGCTTCTGCATTTTCTTGTCTCCATGTTCTGAGTAAGTCCAGCAGGATGCAGGTTGCAAAAAAGAAAGGAGGGAAAAGGTGTAAAGAGAGGTCTTTTGGCTTCAGCTAGTTCTGGGAATTTGGAACACATTCCAAAGCACATTTGGACTTTGCATTGTCTGATTTTCTCCCTATAACCCAGTCTCCCTCCTCTTCTGGAATAATTTGGATTATGGTCTTTTTTCCCATCCAATCCCCTCACTGTTTTGGTTTATAATTTTTTTGGTACATTTGTTTGTTTGTTTGTTTTGGTGGGTTTTTTTAATTGATTTTTTCTTTTCTTATGAAACCTGGGACAATTTACCTCAAATACTTGAAGCAAAGATATTTTTAAGAACTCACAGGGGTCTGTTTTTAAGAAACACAAGGGGGTCCATGTGTTTGCACAGGGCAGAAAGTCTCCAAGCAGATGTTGGTGCTCCTCCAGAAATGTGCATGGATATTGAGAAGTGTATTCTCTTTGTAGCTCCCTTCTAAAAGGCAACTGCTAAGTAAGGTGCCCTTAACTGTAGGCTTTTAGAAGCCAAAACCATAAAGTGGGAAATGGGGAGCTGAAGGATCTGAGGCAATGAGCTGCAAGAGGCCCAGGGAAGGACAGCACTGTGGTGAGAGGTGATGGATGTCATCAGAGTCCTGCTGGGGCTGAGACTCTGCTAAAACTCCATGTGATGTTGTCGTGGATTGTGAAACAAATACTATTCTATTTGCCATCTGTATGGCAGTTGTCTTCTGTTAAGTGAGCAGTTTTCCTTATCTCTTCCACAACCACTCCTCCCTCCAGGGAGACATCTGCTGATAACAGGCTATTGAATGTCAATGCATGACTGATAAGAACTTTAACATCCCATTGTGAGATGCTCCGCCCAGAGGGAGGAGCCAAGCATTCCTACACAGATATAGCTGGGAGTCTGGAGAGAGAGACAGCTACCCCTTTTCAACTGGATCAGCAGAGGAAGATCCTCACCTTTCCTTCTACAGGATTTCCTGCTCCAATAGAACCACACCTGAGGACTGAGTCCAGGAAGACTGCAGCCACAATTCCAATNTGCCTGAGAGCCCCTTGATTTAAATTTTATAGCAATTCGGAGGGAGGGGGTTTACATTCTCTATTCCAGGGGAGGCTCTGACCTTCCTTAGCAGCCACCTGCCTTCCCAGACCAAGACAGGTGTAAAGAGATGGAAGACACTTTCTATCAACTTCATAACAATTTTCTAAGGAAAAGCAGCTGCCTCTTGCCTTGCCTCCTGAAATGAAACAGGGCTGCTTCCTGTTTTGCATTGCTGACATTACATTGTTTTTGTTAAGTGGTGCTGTCTGTTGGGGGAAGAAGTGGGTAGATGCATGGGGGTCACCATTCTCACTCTTCACGTGTGCTCCTCTCAGAGGGCACTGCCTGAAAGCTGCACTCAGGGCAAGTAGGTAATGCAAATCTTCCAGTGGGTTCATCCCAACTCCTTCCAACTGACACCAGATCTGGAGAGCCTCTGAAAGCAGCCAGGATGTTACAGTTCAGCAGAAACTGACCTTGGGCCACCCCAAGGGATATAACTGGTACCTCTGTACCCTCAAATGATCCCAAGGAGCCAAGTGGGGGATGATAAATTATAGTAGGGCCTAATTTTTGAGCCCCAGAGGGACCCAAAAGTCTTTTTGGGTATCAGGATGATCTCAGCAGATGTCCTGAAGCACATTTGGTCCCCAAGTAACTTCAAGAGACACTGTGGGCTCATAGGGACATCTCAGAGGACTTCTGAGAAAGAAATACAGCACAGGATGGGCCTGAGCTGATCTGCAGAGTTACATTTGGTGCCTGGACATCTGGAACTGACCTCTAGGAGCTAATATGGCAACCCCAAAATAACATGCACAGCTTGTGTGTCTGGGGGCAGAAGAAGTCAACAGTTAGGACATGGGCATCATCTGTGGTTGTTAATTAGCACAAAAAGTTATTTGAGATCACCAATTAATAGATGGAGTTACTGGAGGTCACCTTTACTCCAAAATTTTGGCTCATGGTCATCCGAAGTCACTAATTATCACACAGAGTTACCCCTGTACCCAAAATTTCAGCTTGGGGTCATCTGACATCACCAATTATCACATGGGGTTACTAGACATGAGATGTATCCCAAAATTTTGGCTCATGGTCATCTAAGATCACAAATCATCACATAAAGTTATTAGAGAGCAATGTTATCCCAAAATATGTGCTTGTGGTCATCTGAGACCAACCAGTCACTGGCTCTTTGGGGTATCAGTTGAGGTCACCAAATTAACAGAAGTTTAATTAAATTAATTTCTGACAACAAGAGTCTCTGCTGAGCATTGTTCAAAGACATAAAGGAGAGTTACTGCTGGGGACAGTGTCAAACACATTATTATACAACCACAAAACTTATTTTATACCATGGTTATTAATTTCAAAAATCACAGACATGTTCACTATCTCTCCAGCTGCTCCCATCCATCACTTCCATTAGGCCATCCAGTCATCCAACACTATTCTAACACTGTATTTTCAACTGAAATATGATGTGAAAGCAAATGCCTGATTTTTTCCTAAAAAAAAAAAAAAGGGCAGGAAAAACAGATAGGAAGTAATGCTTATAATCTTAGGGAGAATTATTTTTCCCAACCATCTACCTCCTTAACCACGCTCTGTTTAAGGAAATGTGCTTCCTAAACCTCATTGCCTACTGTGCACTAAGAGCACAAGACACTACACAGGTGTCATAGGTGGCTGTATTTTAGGGAGGGGAAGGCATGGCAGATATCTGCCATCTATGCAATACTACGTACAGAGCTCTTCTCTGTAGCACTGAATTCAAGCCATATTTTTCAACCACAAAAAAAGAAAGCCAAACCTTGCTGTGTTCAGACCTTCTTGTCTTTAGCCAGGGTTTAGCAGACACATTGGAGATGATTCAGTTTCAGTGAAACTGCAGAGATGCAGAGCAAACAGGAGCCCTCTTCACTGCCTCAAGGCAGAAATGGAGGTAGCAATGAGAATAAAGGTCTGTCAGGAAGGACAAAATTGTTTGATCACATCAAAAACATTTTTCAGGAGGAAACTCAGAAACCAGGATACAAAAATAAAAATTCCTTTTTTAATCATTGAAAATGAGCTGAGTTCAGCTTAGACTTTAAAAGGAATGAGTAAGTTGCCAACACTGCAACCAAGAGACTAGGTATGATTCTCCACACCTTCAGTTAACCACAGCATGTTCATTTGTGTCAGATGAGACACAGATGGGCCTCCAGCCTGCAAAATGCAAATCCCATAAGGAGCTGCTGCTTAAGCTAGTTTAGTGCTGAATTAATTAATTGTAGATGGTAAATAACTAATGAAGTAATGCAATGGTTTCTATCACATTTAAAGTCACACCTGCGCTCGTACTGGGCAGATCGGAGTGAGCACCAATTCAGTGATTCTGGATTTGTATCTTTGGCATCCTCAGTCATGAGGATAACCTGACTCTTTAGATGATGACATACTCCACTTGCCAGCCCACAGCCCTTCCAGTGAAATCCTGCTGCACAGTAGCAAAATTTCCCATCCCAGTGAGAACACAGCTGCTCACAGAAACAAGGTTTAATGCTCATCCAATAAATAGATTCTACCTTCCACTTGCCCTCTATTTCATTCACAGCTTCCTTCTTTCTGCACTGTTCTCCAGCTTCTTTCCTTGGTAATCAAGCTCATCCACTTCCTCCTCTACTTTGGGCCAGCACATTCCTGCAGTGGGAACAGGAGCCTAGATATGAAAAGAAATGCCCCCCCAAAGGAGGGAGTTATCTGCTGGTGCTGTGTTAATGAAGGGCTGTGGCTGACAGAATTGTAATGCTTAAATAAAAGCAGAAAAGGCATGGAACCATGTGCCTTGGGGAACTGGGTTGCTTTACAGAAATAAAGGAAGGGATGAATAGGTGAGACAGTCTCTCATCACTAGACATGACTTCACCTATAGGCCTTACTCTTGCCTCCAAGCACTGACACTGGCTTTCTTTCATAGCAATTCATGCATTTCAAAGGGCCAATAGCATAAAAGGATTCCAAAAATAGGTTAAAGCCTGAAACCAAAAAGCAGCTGTTTCATTAGCAACAAGAGAAGCAGAAGGGGAAGGAATTGTAGGACAGAGCTCCCTAAGTGTGCCAAATTACTTGCATTTAATGTATTTTATGGTATCTAACAGATATTCTTCTAGAATTAGGACACATTTCAGATGTACAGTAACTGATATAGCTAGAACCTGCTGTGTGTGCTCTTTTCTCCTTACACCAAGAAGGATTACTGAGAATCAGAGTCCTGGGACATGACACATATCAGCACTCCCTATTACCCTGTAGGATATCCTGTCCTGTAGGACATCCTACAGGATCATCTTGCACTGGAACAGGAAGCTTGCATCACTGCTGTGTTCTGATGTAACAGCTGGACATATACTCTGAACTTGTGCTTATCAAGTCACAAGGTGGATCCTCTGCATCCTATACATCCCTGGACTTCTCCCATAGAGAAGAAATCCTACCCATGAAGATCAACATTCACCCTTTATCCAAAGCCTCTGAAATTCTTCACGGGCCAAGTTCATCAGCTACCTTGGAATGACAGCCTGGAAACAAAATGTAAATGGTGAGCAGAACAAAGAGTGATTCAGTGTCCTCAGTCCAGCCAGGATTCACTGTGTTAGGTGGCAAGAGAGGATACAGAAACCCATCCTATGTGTGTGAGTACACAGATATTCCAGTTTAGAACAGGTACTGGATTCAGACTGAGTTTAGGGGTGGCAGATCTCAGAGCTCATTACATCATTGGACAGCTGGTATGCACACTCAGGTCAGAGCTGAGATTAAAATAAATATCCAGCAGATTTGTACACTACTGACAACTGTATGATGTGAAAAGGGATGAAAAAAGTTGAAGATAAACCCTTCTGATTAAAAAGCAAGGGCAGGAAGAGATGCACCAATATTCAAGCTACAAGCAAGGCTTGGAAATGAGAAATTCAATCCTAGTTCTATTAGACAGCTGAATTGATCACAAATGCCTCATTTCTCAGTCTCCATATAACCCACCCCTAGGGCCAACTCACCCTGAGACTGTCACAGCAGAGACCCCCCTGTAAGAGCACTCAGGAGTGGGACAGCTGATCTTCCCAGAATTTTGCCAGGCAGGGTGTGGGCAGCCAGCAGCCCCAGATAGCTCATGGCCTGTCCTCAAGGAGTGCAGCTCCTCGGGTACCCAGAGGCTCAGAGATGTGCCACATGTGAGTTCTGTTCCCATGGAAAACATCATGAGCCCACATCAGCTGTGGGAAAACAGTATGGGAGACAAAGCAGTCTCTCATCATTCTTGTCCTTCATCCCTACCTTTGCTCCCTGCACGTGGACCACCACTGGGGAATTCCTGCTCCTTTCATCAGCTGAGGAATGCTCAGCTGGACCCAGCCTTCCCTACTGATGCCTCTCCACCCCCACAGCAGGCTCTGGGTACAATGTGAGAGGCAGACGTGAGTGGGTCACATGCAGGGATCTGTTATTCCAGGTCCCACAGCAGTGACTGTTGAGGTGTAGCTGACATTCCTGCTTCTGTGCCAGGGAGCTTAGTTTCAGCAAAAGGTAAGGAAGGTCAGCAGCCTCAGAGGAGTTACAGAGAATCTCCAGGTCTGGCTTTGTCAAGAGCAGTCCAGACAGAGAGCCATAAGGAAAAGGAGGGCTGGGATAGGACAAGGAAGGGGATGGAATTAGTCAATAAAACAGCAGATACTTGAGAGGGAAGGCAACTGAAACTCCTTTTCTTTTTCCAGCTAGATGGAGCTTATACAGATGGAGACCATACTGCTCCTAGACAAGGACCAGTGATACTTTTGACAGTACAAAATGACCACAGCCAATTCAAGTGTTCAGCTGCTGAAGTCATACCTGAAAATATGCTGCTATCTGGGCAAAGAAAGCAGAAGTGCCTTCTGCACTGCCTCTCTCACTGTTTGCCTCAGTTTTAGCCTTGGAAGACACCCAGTGCTTTAAAGACCTAGGCAGATGGGGTAGAACTGATCCAAATAAATCAATAAAGAGGTCCACATCTGAGCTACTTGGATTAGACTCTCTCCTGAATTGTTAATGGACATCATACAATTCATCATGGACTAAAATAGAGAGCTAAAATAGGACAGGTGACTCATGCCTAAAAATAGATAATCACTTCCATTAACTAATAAGGGAAGCCTGGAGTGCCCAGTTCAGCTGCAAATGTATATACATCACAGGTGTCTGAGGTGGAGAGAAGTGAATCCCATCCCAGGTTATTGTCAGTAGCAGGAATGACTCCTTTTCCAACAGTGCCTGCAGATCCACTGGGACAAACACTTGTGTGTTTTGCTGCCTTTCTCTGTCTGCCTCCCCCTGCCTGAGCACAAAGCCCAGGATCATGACAGTCAAGCTGAGATACACAGCACAGCTCCTTCCTCTTTCAAGGTACCTTTGAGCTGTATGCCCCTCCTGGAGATCAGAGATACTAAGACAGGGCTTTCAGCCCTGGCTCCACACCTACAACACTGCAGAAGAGCTAAGTGCCATGTGTCAGGTGAGTGACCATGGAAAACAGAGCTCCTGCTGCTCCTGCCAGCCCCCTCCTGCCATAACCAAGGGTCAGTCCCTCTGTCAGCTGCCAAGACTAACACTTCATTGTGATCCTGTGAAGCAGGGGACAGGAGCTGTGGAATAGAGATGGTTGCCTTGTGGTTATCTTCAAGGTAGGTGGGGAAGAGGAGAGAGGGTCCCAGTCTGTCAGGCCAGGTGGTTCAAGGACAAAACTGCCTGGTGGTGACCAACAGGGATCTTTACTGGCAGGAAAGTCACCTTTGGGGCTTTGAGAAGAAAATTGTGCTCTTGGAAAGAAATGCTCTTATAACAGAGAAGAAAAGACTTAACCTTGCAGGGTCTGAAAAAAATCATTGGGAAGACTTGCACGAATTTGAAAGCTTCATTTACCCATGTCACCATGTCACCTCCAGAGAGGCTGTGGTGGGGAGCTGAGCTGCCAGAAAAGAAGGGAAAATGGTTTGGTCTGCACAGCCTAATCCAAAAACCACTCCTGAGTTCTGTGTCAATTCCAAAATTAGCAGGGTTTCTTTGCATCAAATCTTCCCACATCTCTCTAATATCACAGCATTTTTCTCATGATCACTGCTCCTCCATGACCACATTGGTACCTAAGATCTCTTTTCACTGTGGGATTTAATGACCCCCCCCCCAGTTAAGACAGAGTGAGTGCTACTGAAAAAGTCCTTGGTTCACTGTTAGGTTTGCCCAGCCAAAATCCTTCAGGGAGGAGATGCATGATGTTCTCACTGTGTATTAAGATTTTTATCTGGAGTTACTACAAATAATTAGCTTTCCTCCTCAGCATGCCTGGACAACTAGTTGTCAGAAAATGTGTGTGGCTACTGTGTGTCCTTTTTGCCCATGTTTCCCAGCCTCTGGACCCTCCTATGACCCAAAATAACAAATCTTTCACTGACATTGTCCCGGAGCAGTGCTGCACTCATCCTAGTAAATCCTGATGCTGGCCAGCAATCCTCTGCTAGCATGCAGAGGAAACAACTGTTTAAACTCACTGTTTATGCATCCAAAGGACCTGTGGACATGATTTCAGATCCTCTTTTAAGTACCTGTTTGTACAGATATGGAATATAAAGGAGTTAGTCAAAGATATTCTAGAGACATCAATAACTTAACATTGCAAAAATGTAAGCCTTTTGGGTGACTATCCCAATGAGTGCTGTGCAGATTCTTGGTAATTAGTCCTACAAACACCATCATTAAACTTTAAACTATTATTAAGAAAATGTGCCACTGAGCATGCTAATAATAACACTAGCCAGTTTGTTATACTGAATGTCTCCATAAAGACATTCTTTATAACACCTTTGGCACAACTGGGACCTTGCATAATTAAATTTGATTTCACTTTCTTACAACTCTAAGCATAACTGGAGATTTCTAATTAGTTCCAATTATTCTTTTAGAAATGTGTTTCTATTTAGTATAATCTTATATTCTTCTAGCCAAATGCCATATGTATTTATTATTATTATCTCCTACTGACAGCTTTTTAACTGAGACACTTTGACCGAGATAAATAACTATATGCCTCCCAACCACAATTCTTTGTGTGGCATCTGCTTTGGGTGGTAAAATAATTTACTAAGTGAAAAATAGCAGTTTATGGAGATAAGATAATTTTCCATTCTACTATCTTAAGTAGAGATAAAAATGCAGGCTGATTATCTTCTAAATCTAACATTTCCACACCCCACCCTACCAAAAGCTGCTAATAAAGTGTCCTCATTAATGAGACTTCCTCACCTAATTGTGTTTCCCTTCTGCCTAAAGCAGCAGACAAGTAGGCTGCAGTTTCCTCTCAATGCCTACAATGCCTGCCTAGCTGGCATGGCCAGGAGCACTCCTCATGCCACTCAGTGGGAGATGCAGGTCCAGAAGCAGCCATGCCCAAGAAATCACCCCATTTCCAGTAAAACATGTTCTAGCAAAGGGACAGTCCCTACTGGTTTTTGTTGGTGCAATACAACCCACACTTGTGAGCTACCTGTGTTCTGAAGCCATGAGGTGCCAATTACAAGAGCAATTAAGCAAAAAATGCCTGGTTTCTGCACAGTTGTGCCCCAAGCTGAAACAGCCCAGATGTGTTCTCTCACAGAGTTCATTCAAGCAAGAGGGAGAGGTTGAATTACCAGCTAAAATGGAAACAGACAAAAAGTGATAAATTGGAGAACAAACCACCGGAACTTATTTACTTCTTGAGAAATTAATGAACCCAATGAGCACATAGGTTGCAAAGCAAATTAAATAAATGTCTTTCCCTTTTAAAATCTGGGGAATTACAGCAAGTGGAATTGACTTTATGCTTGTCTTTCCTCTAATTCACTACAGGTAGCAGTCTGGTGAAACACAGAAGAGAAATGGCAAGAGAAATCTATATCAAAATGAAAACAACATTGAGTGAAGGAGCTGGAGCAGGTCAAGGAATAGTGCATAACTTTAAACATTATATAAGTTATTTTGTCATACTTACCATTTCCTTACTTTAAATTCACAGATGTAGGCCACAGTACACTTGAGGAGCTGATTCTATCACACAAGATTTTGAAAGGATCGACCAGCAAGTTAAAAGTAAATAAAGTTAGAAAAGCATTTGTACTTATCACATATAGTGCAGGGTCTCAATGCTTTCTAGGTCAGTGTTGTATCTGACTTTGCAGTTTTCTCATCACCAAGCATTCAGAAATTCTATATGTAACATATACATCATGTTACTAAAATAAATAATGAGTTCATTTTACTTACTTGTGGATTTTGATGCGCACAGGTTGTTTATTCTCCATGCTTTCCACATTCCCATTTCTGGACAAAAGCCTTAAAAATTTACCTTGGGGGTGGGGGAGAAAGAAGCTGAAGTTTGAGGTTACAGTGTTTCAAGAAGCATACCAAGCCCTTCCCCCCAACATTTTTAGGTTAATGATAAAATTGTAGCAATTGGCAAAAATTTGAATATTAACAACTAAATAGTTTTTTGTAGGCTAAGTCTCAGACTCAGTCTCTTTTCTCCAGAAATATACCTGACGAAATTGGTTTAAACAATTGAAATAGTTAAAATATTGAAATTTTGTGTCTACCATGATACTTCTGGATGTTCATACCTGAAAAACAATCTGTATTAAAATTTGTAAAAAAATTAATTTATAAAATAAACAAAATAAATTTTTTATTTATAAAGCTATTTTGGTAACAAAAAAAATGACTTGATATGGAAACTAGCAGAATCCAGCTCACACAATTTTAACATCCCTTATGATAGACTAAACAGGAGGCTTCACTTTTGGCATATAAAGCTGTCTGTTCTAGGTCACTGACAGTAACCCTCTGCCATAAAGCAGTAATGAGCTTTATAGTTTCATTAAAATATTACTTTTCCTTTTGTGTACTAACGATGGTTTCTTATGCTGTTCTCTTTATCTGTTTGTATTTGGCACGACTATTTCATTATTGATGTAAAGCAGCAATTCAAAATTCAATTATTAATTTTCATGTAAATCTTTCTTGTCTAAATAATTCATGGGAAAGATGAGCAGAGGCATTTGGAGCCAGCAATTGTTATTCCTTCTGCCTCTTCACATCTTTACAGTAGTAGCCTCTGTCAACCCCCTAGAAAACACACCTTTTGGGGGAGATGGCTTGAATTCCCCAGCCTTGTATCAGTCCTGATGGGGAGTTATCTGAATACAAATCTCCGCTCTGTCCTCCAAAAGCTGTACCTTCATCCTGCCTTGCATATGGTTAAGTACCTGATTTTGCATAAACTCCTCAATCTTCTGCATCACGAGGAGGCTGCAGATAGCTGATCCTGCAGAAGCCTCTTTTGTCCAAATGCCTATCAAAAAATGCTCAAATTTAGGAAAAAGGCCAGGCAGCAAAATGCTACTGCCCTACAGCATAAATTGTGCTTGACAGTCAGAACTGAGCTCTGCTCTGTTCCTTTGCAAGGATATTTATCTGCTGGATTCACGGACGTTACTTCTGGTTATCCCAAACTACTCCCATAGCACTAAAAATACACCTTCTCCATCTTCATCCAAACTCTCCCAACCCTGCTCTTCATTATTCAGTAATTCCTATTTACATACATGGCCCAAGCCTGTAATTAAATCCCTGATAGTCCCTTAAACCCCAAGGGAGAAGCTATCCAGATCTACGCAGGCATCTCCTGGGAGAAAAACCAATTATTTTCCATGGTTTTAATATGGCTTGCATTACATGATTTTCACAGCAATTATTATATTAAATAAAATCATAGAATGACCTCCTTTTATAATATTCAGGTTTTAAATTTCATTACAATCTAAAGAAAATACTCTGGAGCAGAAAAGAGGTTATTCTGAGAAAGAAATGTCAGCGGCTTCCTCCTACTCTGCCCTGCTAACATTTTAATGTATAAGTATTCTCTTTAAAAGTTAAATAGAATTGTAAGCTGTAAGAGGGAATAAATGTTATAAAGATAGAAATCTCTATTGCCATTTATGTGGTAAGTTAAAAAAAGCAACCCTCTTTGCATGCTTGGGGGTGTTTTTCCCTCAGAAGTCACTTTTTAATCTGATTTAAATGCAATTAAGTCTGAACATCTAAAATGAGGAACAAGTCTTTGATTTTATGTATAACTGGTTTAACTAATCACTGCTTTACTGCAGAGCTACTAAGCAAACAAACTAGGAAAAATAAATGTGAAATTAGATCCAAATCGCATACAGCCTTGATTTTGTTTTTAAAATAAATAAATAATCATCCTGCACAAATTATGGGCCTCTGATTTCCACCGGCCAGTCAAAGCTGCAGTTATTAGATTTTAAAAGTAACAGTGAAAAATTATTTTGTAGTTGAAAGAAAATGACTGCTTTTTTATTAACCTCACATTTTGGACAGAAACCTCTTGTGTTCCTTGAGAAACCTTCCTCCAGACAAACTGAGAACACCGAACCAACTGGGGAAATGCAACTACTTCAACAGCTCTGCCTTGATTTTGGACACGCAGGAAGCACAACCCTTTCATCCTCCTCTGTGAGCCCCTTCCTCACCTGCCAGCTGATGCTGGATGCCAATCAGCAGCCTCAGGCTGCCTTCTTCAGGTAATTATTCCGGGTATCCCATGCTTCACCCCGACTTCCTCATAAATCAAGCAACTTTGGTAACCCACTGATATTTCAGAAGCGTGTCTGAGTCCTGGAAATCTCAGTTCCTACCACATCTTATCTGCAAGCTGAAGCAAAATTGCCTTACTGTCATTGTACTGTAGGAGGGTGCATGTTACAGAATTCATAATTGCATAACTACAGGGAAAAGGAGTAACTTTAAAGCTCCCTGTCATACAATATCTTCCTTTAAAGTTGCTTCATATGTGAAAGCCCCTGTTTCATCAATGAGACGCCTCTGGAATACTGCCAGAGAGCGTGTGGCTCAGTGCCTGATAAGGCAGCTTTCTTGCTGTGGATCACAGGCTCCATAGCTGCAGGCAGAACTCCTCCCAGACAGATTAGTACAAATTAACGTGTGCATCCAGCAATCTTGCTGACATTTTTCCTTCCCCTCTCACACACATCCTCCCAGCCACTGGAACTGGGCTCACAGAGATTCCATCTAAAAGAGCTCTAAGCAGAACAGCTCATTTCTGACATACCTATCAGCTGTCTATCATAGCTCATATCCAGCTGCAAATGCTGTTTGCAACAGCTCAGAAACCCTGCAGCTATTCAGCCTGGGCAGTAAGAGCAAAGATGACAAACCCAAAATGACAGCTCTCAACTCATTGCCTCATTCCTTTCCATGAAATAAAGCTTTTCCTCCTCCCCTTGTGAACTATGTAACAGATTGCAAAGTTTTCAGAGAGCAAAAAGTGGGAAATCTCACATATGTGCCTTGAAGATATGTCTTAGGTGTGCATATGAGGAAAGGAACTCACTCAGACTCTTTCTTAAACCCCAGCACAGTTCTGTGCATCCACATCGGTGCTGTGGCAACGGGCAGCAGTCAGCTCCTGCTGTCATTTGCCTGTGCCTTTTCTCAAGGTTTAAGTGAAAGGATGGCTCAGCTATAGGCCATCTCCAATTTTTATAATACTTGTTTTGATAATCCAAATTTCACCACAGGTTAAAAGAAAAACTCCAATCATTTTTAAGCCACTTGAGGATTCTCCCATTCATTCCACAACATATAAACGTTCCAATTTCTCATCTTCTTTGCAGTCCCTCCCTAATAACCCTTGGCACTGAAGAGGATTAAGCAACAGATGATTTTTGCAAATCATACGACACTTGCCAAGTATTAACTGAATGCCATTAAAGGTGCTTGGACCTTTAATACTTGCAGGTATTTCTCTTTCTGCACAACAGCACTGAAGAGCTCACAGGAAACAGCAGAAATGCAAGAGATTGCGATGCAAACAAACTCCAGTTTAGATCCCAGTATTTTGTCAGGGTTGGTTTTTAGTCCTGCACCTCTCCATCCCAGGAATCAGCCAGCCATAAGAAGTTGGTTTCTAAATCACCATGGTGCACTGTAAGCTGCCCCAATATTGCCCTTTTACCTGGTATCTTTAGATATACCACAGTCCAGTTAGCCAAGATGTCATGAGGGAACACATTTCTGTCCTTTCTTTTAAGAATGATATATTAGGTGATTTTCCCCCCTAAACATTTACAACCAGAAAAATTGAAAGAAAAACATACCATCAAGATATTTAAACTATTTCTCTCTGCTGTGGAAAAGGGTGAATTAGTTAAAAGGCAATAAAAAGTGATGGATTTGTGGGAGAGCAAAATTAGCTATGCTATGCTTTAAAGTATACTTTTGATATATTTATTAAAAGTCAAGATGTGCTTCAAAAGAAATCCCAGTACACTCCCAAAAAAACTGTGTGGCTTAAAAAGATGCACTTAAGAAATGAATCAACACTTTTTTTTTTCAAATTTGCATTGGGATTTATCAGTGTTGTACCAGTAGCAGGGAAGGTTTTGCTGTGGCATTCTAATTAGTACAGATCTTATCTAAGTTTGAGCACTCTAAATTCACAACAATAGATGAGATGGGTTTATGCACATTTTACAGTATTTAGAGTTTTTACAGTACTTAGAATGGAATAGTTTTTCCCTCCCCTGCCTATACTGCATTCCCTGTAGGAAATGCAAAGAAAAGAGGGTGGACATTGCTGATAGCAATGCACCAGTGACGTGGCATTCATTATCTTCTCCTGCATAATTGGATTTAGGTATGTCACCTTTTAAAATACAGTATAAGTAGTTGATTAACTTTTATTTCCTACCTGTAAGCCCATAAACAGACTAAAGGAAAACAGATGGGGGAGGGAGGGGTGCTGAGGGAGTGAGGCAAGGAAGGAGGAAGGCACAATTTAAGAATTGCTTGAGACTACAATCGATTAGGAAAACAAGGTTTGGAACCTCGTATACACACAAATACACTCCTGTTATTCAAGGCTCAGCACATCCTCCAGAGGACAGTTTAATGGCCACTATCAACCTTGACCAGATGAAGTCCCTTCTCTTAATCTCCAGGCCTCCTGAACTTGAATCCACTGCTATTTAAGTTTGTCATAAAGTATTTTACTTGCTTTGCCATGCTATTACCTAATCAGTGAGTATATTATATCATAATAACTTGTATGTGCTCCCTTTGGCACAGGAGCAGAGGACAGGTAACTCTGCCTTCCTGAGATACTTGTAAACCCTGGTGCTCATTCTGGAATAAAATCAAGAAAAACCAGATCCTTTCTTCTTTAGCAACCCCAATTTTTTTCCCTTCTCCCCCCTATTTACTCAATGCCTCATTAACCTTCACAATGACCGCACCAGGCAGAACAAGCCATTTACCTCTCAGACACAGGAGCCACACCTGGGGATGCCCTGTGGGGCTCCCCAGCCTGAGGCAGAGGAGAAGCTGGGCACAGGCACTGCCAGGCCAGTACTCTGGCCCTAGAACTGCACTTGCTGGCTCCCCGGAGCAGCCTCCAGGAATGGCCACTGGGGCAACACCGTGCAACAGCTCCCAGGCTGCATCAGCATCTGGCAGGTTTAACAGTCTAACCTGCAAAACAGGCAATGATCAAAAACTGGATTAAATTGACAGTGGAAAACTTATTAGAGCTCCCATGGCTGCCACACTTTGGGTGCATAAATCAAGGCAGATGTGTGTCACTGACCTGTAAGAAGTCTGTTTTCTTCAAAGAACAACAGCTCAGGTGAAAACCACCTTGTCAAGATAGAATGGCCTCCCTTTCCCCAGCCTGAACTGGGGAAAGCTATTAAAAATTACTAGAATATAAAAGGCAAAATATTTATTGCATGGTTACTTATACATGCTACATAGGCACCTTGAATTACAATACCGCTCCTGCTTTTAGCTGCATTTTTAACCTTCTAGAATTTTCTTTTCTTCAAGCCAAAAGAGAAAAATAAAGAAGATAATATTTCATTGTATGCTCAGTGACTGCTAAAGATCCTGTGATGTCGAGTTCTGCTAACATAGAAAATTTTCAGTATTTTGCTATTATGTATTTAAAGTATTAAAAGTGAATGGTAAAGCAACAGGGCTCTGACTACCTCAGGTATTAGGAGAATTGTGAACTTTTGGAGTTTTTTGACAGAGATAGAAATTATAAATATCAGCAAATATTCTTCAGTGCTTCACTGATGCTCCCCCTGAGCAATTTGTTTACTGCTTCAGGATATTAGACAGCCATATATTTTACTTTTCCTGGAAGTAGCCAATTTGAAGGAAAGCAAGTAATATAAAAACAGCTATTTACTCAGTAACAAGCGGTACAGTACATTATCGCTCGACATTGATGTTGTTAGAGGATAGCAAATTGATAATCAGTTCTTATTCTGTAACTTTGTAAACCATCTGCTTCTATCATTGCAAAGCATGCTCAGCTGCAGCAAAGCCTTTACTGCCATACTAACAAACAATTTGCTTTATCATGTCTAAAGATAATGTTGTATCAAAAGCTTTCTAATCGCCTCACCATTTAAACAAGAGGAATGGTTGGGTTATACAGAGATTCTACAGGGAGGGATAAATTGTAACTCCCTGTTACACCCTTGCCAGAAGATTATTTGTTTACCTTTCAAACTCAGAGTTTGTGACTACATGGTCTGTTATGTTATTAGATCCTACATGGCAATTTTATTACCATTTATCACAAAACTGGAGCAGGCTCAGGATGGGTAGCTGACAGCAGTGTGCTCCAACCTCACTCCAAAGAGCTCCTGCTCTGCTCAGCTCTGTCCAGAGGTGAGTGGTCAGCTCACCTGTGTGCCTCAATTCATGCACCCAGGATTCCCTGCAGAGGCCCTCAAAGGTGCCTACTGCTCTTCACTAAACATCTAGAGACCTCAGCACTCTTTCAAGGTACAGTTTCATTATATATCTAACATCTGAGAACAACTTGGGAAGAACTATACTGTCATTGTACAGTCCCACGCATCCCATGGAACATTCAAGAAACATTCTACTTTCATGGGGATGAAAGTGGGGATGTGGGGTGAGAAAGGCAAGCAGTTCACAAAGCTCCAAGCCTCCAGTAATCACTTTTAAGCTGCCACTAGAGTCAATGGTTTCCTCATCGAGTTGGCTACTCGTTAGAAAGAAATGGGCAAGGTAGACTTGGGGTCCTAGTTCTGCTCTGTTTTACCCCCAGCCCTTTGCTTCTACAATAAATCTTGTCTTTGCAGTTTCAGCCAGAAAATGCCACGCTGCTCGCTGCCTGCTCTGCCTTCCCAGGCCCCTGCCCTGGCACAGCCCTGCTCTCATGGGGCAGTCACAGCTTCAAGACCCACATTCCTGCTCTTGGACATTCTCCCAGTGGCCAGGGTCAGGTTCTTTTCTAAATAAAATCAAAAGGTGGAAGTAGCTTCCAACCTTGTATGTCGGTATTCTAAAGAGAAATTTTAAAAATCTAATTGTATTTTAGTATATCGACTCCTTTGGACTCATTTTCTTTGCTTCCTTGGCTTAGGAGCCTTTCCTATAAATCACTTCCACATTTAGTGTCATCAGCTTCATAAATTCATTTGTCTTTGCTAAAAGCATCATTGCCTGTGTTGATATCACCTGGCTCTTCCACCCATGTGTTTCTCTTGCATGCTCCTCTTCTAATTTAAACTGCCCAATGACATCATATTTCCAACATTAAGTAATATTAGTTTTATTTGCTTGATTTCAGGTCCACTTTTCTCTCATGCAAAAAGCCAAAGGAATGTTTATAACTTAGATGACTCAGTGATGTTCCATTACATACTTGATAATGGCTTTCCAGTTCCTGAACTGCTACCTCTTCTTTGCATTTGGTGCCAGCCTGAGATTAATAAACCATTTATTTTTGCTATAGGCAGTACTCTCATGTCATAAAAAATGCAGAAATCTCATTCTGAAGTTCCTGCTTACTTGGCATAATGCTTTATTTTCCTTTTGGTTCCCTCTCTTCCATTTGCAAGCTTTGACTTAATGATTTCTTTTGCCTTGATTACCAAACATCATCCCACATACATAGAAAATTTCATTAACCAGGATCTTTTTTACAATTCTGTAATTGTAAAAGCTGCAATTTTTGACCACATCTGAACTGAGAGGCTTTACTGAAACTTTGAACCCTTTCCTTAGTTTTAAGCTATCACAAATAATTTTATCTGTTTTAAAGTACAATCATAATCACACAGGCCAGTCACATATCACAAATTTTTGAATTTACTGTTTTCCTGATCAGTTTATTTCACTTTGATTACACTTGTTGAAAGATAAATTTTGGATAGGATGTATTTTCTGCATAAAAATGCGTCTGCATGCACTGTTATGATAGACCATGGCGCAGTTAGACCCCACCATGACTTCATGACATGAGTGCTAGATGAATAGTTTTTCTGCATTAGAGCTAGTGCTATAAATTTGGCACTGCTCCTACACTATGGCATTCCCATTATGAACTAAAATCACCAAATGTATACACTTTTGTATTTTTTTGCTCAGTGCTAAAGACTTAATGTGTCTCTCTTAAGGATCTCTTCCTTATATTATGGGTGCTGGGACCACAGTCCTCACAGGTTCTTTTTCTCCTGCTTACAGTTAGGCACCAGGGTTGGTTGGCATCATGTTTATGCCACCTTTTGGCATAAATTCAGGGCAAAAACACTGACAGGAAAGTAGGTCAGTAGAAGCACCACTGCTTTCCAAACACAGACCAATCTCCAGAATCACCTGCCCTCCAAAAGCTCTCAAACTCCCTTAAAAGGAGTTAGGTATCTCTAGCCCATTGTTTTCAATGAAGGCTCAGATACACACTGGGCTTGGCCTGGACCGGAAATATCAATGTTTTAGACCAGCAATGGACCCTCCTTAAGTGGCACAAACACTGCCTGCCTGGGGGACAGCTGGGCTCCCACAGCTCAGCCCACCCCTGGAAGCCAGGCTCTCCTCAACTATTCTGTTGACATGAAGGGAGAGGGACATACCAAAGAAATCCTCAGAGAAATCAGAGAAAGGCTTGCTTGGGTTGAAAGGGGCCAGGGATGCCACCTACTTGGCCAGGTTGCTCAAAGCCCCACCCAGCCTGGCCCTAAACACTTCCAGGGATGGGGCAGCCAGAGTTTCTCTGTGCGAGCTGTTCCGGTGCCTTGCTACCCACTGAATAAAGAATTTCTTCCTAACATCTAATATAAATCTCTCCTCTTTTAATTTAAAACAGTGCCCCTTGCCCTGTCCCGATCTGCCTGTGCAATGAGTCACATACAGCAGCTTGCTCCACCAGCTGTCCCCTCACAATGCTGGGCCTGCCTGCTGGGGCATCTGCCCACAGCACTGGCAGGGTAGTGGTGCCTCACGTTTTAGCTTTCATATTTTTCAGATTCTGTGCTGCTTTAGTGTGTAGTTCTGAGTTACCATCAGGGGATGGTGAGCTCTCTTCACAGAGTAGGGAAACAAAACAATTCCTTTCCTAGCTTGGGACAAAGCACAACCGATACAAGTTTCAGGCCCAAGAGCACAAACAACGTGGGCTGAAGAGAGAAAAACAAGCAGGATGGGACTGCATGGGCTAAAGCTGGAATTGGACAATGAAGTCCAAGATGCAAATGGAGCAGAACTTATAGAAGTGAGAGACCCCATGACTGGTTGTCCATTTTGTGACCATTTTGGTTCATCTTGGGTGCAGCCTTGGCTGGGCTCTTGAGCTGCCCAAGGTGGATCCATTGAGGCCTTTTAATAAATCTCTGCTTTATTCTTTAACTCTGTGTAGCCTCTGTTCTAAGCCAGCCTTCTCAAAGCATGAGTTCAGTCTTACTGACAAGAATAATCTAAGTTCAGCACTAACAATCCTGAATCACTGAAAAATGTACATTTTCAAACACACACATTTTCCTTAAACTTAGCTCTTAATTTTAGCACAGCTAGGGTATCATTTTTGAACATGTAGGACTGACATTTCTCATTGCTATCCTTGCACTGGATCAACTCATCTGAAATAGATGACATCCATCTATTTTCACTTGAAATAGTATTACTCGCACTAGAAAAGCTCCTCTGTAAATAGTATCTCCAACATTGACAATTGACTTAGAATGAGATGGCTACTCAGAGGTGAAAAAGTCATCCAGGAAAATTTCTTTTTTCCCAATTGTAGAGGATATATATGTGCACATCATAATCCCATCTATCTTACAAGAATGCTTTAATTCAGGAAGAGAAATAGCTTTGAACTTTCATGCTGAGCAATACTTTAACATAGGAAAACTTCAGCTTAATTCCCCTGAACTCCACAGGCATACAGAACTGCAGCCAACATTTGTGATTTACACTATCCTGGGCATCCCAAAATACTTCCTCATGATGCCTGAGGCTTTGCTAAGGATAGATGAGAGACTGCTCTCAGGCTCATCTGTCCTCCCTTCTACCAGGCTGTCAACTTGTCCTCAGATACAACTGTGTTCTTCGTTTACAAAACAAATTTTTGGGTACTGCTGAGTCAGTTCTGAGAACTCCAGGCAAAAAGGACATGGAACAGACCCTTCTCAGGGACAGTATCTTTCAAATACAGTTCCTTTCTTCCCTGAGACAGTAAATGCTTAAGCAAGGTACCATTAAAAAAAAGGATGCCTGAAAGGTAGGTAACTGTTTTGGTCTGCCTTCCTTTAATAATAAAAAACAGGTTTTTTGAGACTGAGGCCCAGATAATGCATTAATTCTAGTTTTGGGTACTATAAAACAAAGTGACATTTAAATGAAAAGATGATAGTTATGGTTCCAAATTTCCTTTTACTAGAGGCATAATAACAAATATTTCCTTTGCTTAGTCCTCACATTATCTGCTCAGTCCCTGTTCAGATTGTAAGTTTGTAGTGATGGGACAGCCTGAGAGATCAGCAAAATAATCAAGGAAAGTAGAGACTAAACTGTAAAGAAGGAAACAGTCACTTTTTGTTGTAAGTAGAATTAAAAATACTTCCAAATTCAAAAGACAATTGAGTACTACCTGTTGACATTACTGATTAGCCCACTGAGAAAAGAACTGCTTTGCTATCCACTTACTTATCATCCAGCCCTGGGAAGCTCATCCTTAACAACTACTGTCCAAAACACTAAGAAAAGCAGATAATTCCTGGCATTTCTGGCATTTTTAAGACACCAGCAGAAGACACCTTCCAAACAGACTTTTCCTGATTTTAGTTGGGAAGATGTAGTGGAACCAAGCTTGTTGCTGTGCTCTGCTTCACCCATGAAGAAGGACAGACACACAATTTGTCAAAGAGCTGCTCCCAGCAACCACCACATCCCACCCCGAGCAGATCCAACCCATGGCACCCCCTCCTCCCACCACCACCCCTCTGCAGGCAGAGGCAGCTCATGAGTCTCAGCAGCCCAGACTCTCCAAAAGCTTCCAATGCTGTAACAGTAGAAGAAGAGAAATATACAGCAAAAGTGCATTGCCCAGACCACAGAAGAAATATTTCCTTCTGATTTCGAGAAAGTGCTGTCAGTGGTTTCTAATATTATTTTTGTATGAAAACCTGCACGAGATGTGACTTCATTTATCAGTTCTCAAAGCTGTCTTCTACCCTGCAAATCATAAATTAAATTTGTGAGGTGAATGTGTGTACTAATCAGCTATTTAATACAAATGTCAGTAAATGGACAAAACTGTGTTCAGGTTGAAAACTACCTCTCCAGCTGCATAGGTACTTCAAAAATACATATTTGGTTTTCTCTAACCCTTACAGTAACAGGTAAGTTTATCATTAAAATTAGTGCTTACCTGAACATAGTTTGGTGATTCTCTGATTCTAATTTCATAGACATTAAGTAAGGATTTCCTATTTTGAGTCTAGAGACACAGCAGTAGCAAAACACACACATTCTGTTACCTGGATGAATATCTTGCATAATACTCAGGCAGGAAAACAAATCTGCATATTTGATACTGCCAAAGGGAATCTGTCAAAACCAGTGCAAAGAAGGACTGGATTATATCAAGTACAATTCCAATTCTTGCTCGAGGAAAAGTAGATTTAGAGTTAATCAAACAGCAATCAATCAACTGCATTATTAGACGACAGGATTTTTCAGCTCTGGTTTAAATTAATGAAAAGACCTTGGTCTCTGCGTTGAGTTTGAGTGATGGTGTGATCTGCTGCAGGACCTCTAAGCCTTTCCTCACTAAAGTGGATCTACACGAATAACCACCAGGCACTCAGTAATAAAGAGCTTTGGGATAGGTAAATGTGTAGGGATGGCATGAGGAGTCATTTGAAAGAAATTACAGAAGAGAGAAGGACAGCCAAACCCCACCATCAGTGGGGCTGTGTATCTGCTGTACAAGTGACCAACCCTGCAGAAGCAGTGGCTGCAACCACAGCAGCACCTGAACACAGGGCCCTGGCCAGGCCACCCTGGGCCCTTGCCCAAAGGGGTTTTTCCCCACGAGGGCAGAGGCACATACAAGAAAGAAGCCTGGATCAGTCCAAATCCTGTGGCAGCTACTTCTGTCTCAAAGAGAACACAGTAAGGCTTACTTCCCCAAACCACTCAATTTCAATCAAAACACTTAAACAAAGCAATCAAATTTAGAAAAGGAAAAATTCAAGTGTAAGGCACTGCTGAAGCAAAGATTTGGCTCCCAGTGAGAAATCCACCCACCAGAATTCAGTGTACCCCTCATACTGCACAGTTGAAGTAGCAGTAAAAAAACTTAAATGACAGATATGTGGTTTTGGGAATCTTATTGTAGGTTGTTTGTTTGTTTGCCTGTGGTTTTTTTTCCGCTGGGCATGATTTTTGACATCATGCATCCATATGCTGTCAACGTCCTGATGATGGTTTCATAAAAAAAACACTGAATTTGACCCTTTTTATCAGCTTATTGATACACATCCTTCTCACATGCACCTAAACCTATGCAAGGGGGACTATCCACTGGCAGCTAGCAGCAAAAATTAATCCTGTTAGCACCTGCAAGTAATTTGCAGATTACATGCAATACCAGCAGCTCAGTAACACCTCCGAGGTCAATGACAGCTGAGTCAGAATTATTGCTGACTTCTACCAGTAACTTCTACCAGAGAAGAATTGGATGTGAAGCATTCAGACACCCCAGACTGGATCTTTTCAGTTTCTTTTTATTTTTTTTTAATTTATACTACCATGAATCTTCCTTACACCAATTTAAATTTCAATGAGCTCCAAAGATGTACCTTAAGAAGAGGAGCTTGTTGGCAGGCACATTTTTCCGCTGGCAGAATATGTTCCTCAAACAATTATGTCTTATCACAACATTCACTTAAAATTTTACATCAAACTGTATCATGGGGCCCTTTTAAAAACCCCTCATTAATGATGATTATGTAAGTACCATTAGATGTGAGACATTCCCATATTGCTCGTAGGAGTTATGATTTAATTCTGCTAAAATCTACTCTACCATTTGTGTAATCACTCCTGACATTTTACCTTTTGTTTTGTAAAACATTATTGTCTGTCACAGGGAAAAAAAAAAAAAAAAGATGATATTTTGGTTGTCATTGCAATCTGATTGAAAAGATGTTATTAATTAAATCTTGTACACAGTTATACCTGAAACTCACTGACAGATCTTGGGGGAAGATATATACTGGAAGACAGTTGTTGTTTAAGTCTCTGAGGCAACACAAAGGCACTAATAAATCCCACACACATTCCTGTGAGTTAGGCTGATATAATTCAGCATTTGTGGGGAATAATTCAGCTGTGGCCTTTCCTAGTGCCCAGCATGGCTCAGAGTGGCCCATGACTCTACAAAGGAATATCTGCACTAGCTTTAACTCAGGAGATGAGTTTGCAAACACAGAGAAGCAGAGCTGAGAACTCACTGTCCTCACAAGACAAAACACCAGGTTCTGGTTTAGAGAACCTAGGGTGAGGTTTCTACCAAAAGGGGGAGGACAAAGACATTTTACCAGAGCTGGAATTTTCATTTTCTGTTTGTCACTCATTGACTTTTTTTTTGTCATCAGAAGGGTTACAGAGGAAATACTCTTTCACAGGATAAATAAACAGAAACAGCTACAAAATTCCAATTGTCCATAGCCAGAGCTTTGACCAAGTCCCTTAACTAGCAGCAAGTTTCCTTTCACAGAAGTTAGTGGTAGTCCTCCTCAAGTTAATACTACACTACAAATATAAAATATATACACTCTCCTGAGCCGAGACAGTGTCCATCTCACAAACAAAGAGGAGAATTTTCTCAAATTATTATAATAAACATTGGGTTTTTCAGCATTTTAATTTTAGTGCCCATATCTTTACAGGGATTTTCATCAATAAAGAGGGTTGGAAAGTTCTTACTTACCTTGGTCACATAGGACACAGGGAATTAAGTTTTCCTCCATAATGTGCTCTTTGAGCTGGAGTTGGGGCTTCTGAGTACTCTGAAGGTACATATGATGTGATTAGTGATCAAATTACTTCATGAGGAAAAGTTCACCACAGTCAGGGCAACTACTCAAAATGCAACATAAACAGGTCTGTGTCAATATTTTGACTTTGTGTAAACAATTCAAGCTGCATTACTCTGGAGATAATGGCACATGATGATGTATAAAATGCTCTAAAAGGGTTTTACTGAACTAATTTGCATTTGAGCTCTGGAAGAAAATTGCTCTGCAGTGGAAAAGTGTGAACTTCTGTGGTCCTGTTAAACATGATCCTAACAAGATCTGGAGCTTCCAGAAGCATCCTGGGAAAGAGCTTCACTACTACAAGGTAAAAGGGAAAAGAATGATTTTCAGATACTGCACTGTCTTTAATCCATTTACAGAGCTTCAGAAATTCAATATGACAGACTGGAATATATGATTCTGCCTGAATATAAATGACATATTTCTTACCACTCTGATGCTACGCCTCTGGGCAAACACTTTTTCTCCTTTTTTGCAACATCATGAGCTCAAGCTGGAAAGGACATTGATCAGTGTTTTAGAATCCTGCTAATAAAACTAAGGGAAAGCAATCTGTACATAGGAGTTTATTTAGATGCCCACAAATTTTAAATCATTCCCCATCATATCTCAGCCCACTGGGTATCTTATCCAACTGAATTACCATTGGGTTTTACAATGTGATATACAAAATGAGCTGACATTATGATTTACAAACATCCTTTGAGTATCATATAAAACACAACCCTTTCCCTTATTATACAATCATCAGGGCAATGCAAATAGAGTCAATACATTATCAGCTGAAAATGACGGGGCCTTTTAAGAAAATAAATTTAACTTTACCACACAAAGCTGTTAACTAAAACAAAATCTGGTTAAAAAATTGGAATAAAGTTATCTGAATGACTGAAAGTAACTTTATATTCTTTGCCACTGTCCCCTTATAAACGTAATAGTACTTCATTTAACAACTAGTATTTTCACTATATAGTCACACTTCTTTCTTATTGATCAGTTTCACATTTTCTTCATGAAACTATGAAAAGTTCACAAATGTAGACTTTCGAAACTGTAGCCACTATAGTTATTTCTGCAATCTTTTCCATATATTCAGTGTGTTTAAATAAATAAACAAAAACAAAATAAAAAAACCCACTACACAAATGAGCAGAACAAAACACAACAGCACATTAAAATGTGACATTTAAGCTGTAGATGCATCGCCATAGAAATATATTCTTGTTCTAATGCCACAAATTTTCTAGCCTCTTGGAAAAAAAAAAAGACATTAGCTGAAGAGAATCTAAGCTCCAACCTCCATACAGGGCTAAGGGTCTTGGTTTAAATTCCTGTCTAAACTTAGGTCCTCAACAACAGAGTAAATTTAAGTATTTTTGAATGTCATAAAGTATGAAAAGATAAAATCTGTTTCTGAACTGTTGGTAACGGAAATTACCAAGCTTTAAGGTCTCCTGTTGCTGGAACAGGTGCCTCTGCACTTTGTCACTATGGCAGCAGTAACTGAGAATGACAGACATCATTATTACCGTAAACACAAAAGAGGAAAAATTCTGAACTCATCAATGATGTTACAAATGCAAGCAAATTCTAACCTACTCAACTTAAACTATGTAATCTTAAGGGTCTCTGGCTGTTTTAGTACTGTATAATCCAGAGGAATTATACCCAACACAATGCTGACAATGACTGGTGATTCCTTCTTGAATGTGTGTTGAATTGGCAGTGGGATGGGGCTTTAGTTCCACTTCTCTCTACAGAAATCTTGTTGCTGCTCTGCACGTTTGAAGAAGAAAGTGCTTATTCTGCCACTTCGTTCAGTTTATGGCATTTAATTTTATAGTTTAAGACAGACTTATTTTGATTACTTTCCTTCTGTCCATACCTTTGAATGCTTTAAAATGTTGGACAGCTGTGAAATATAAGTATTATGCAATCTGACTGTACATACATACATATTTTCATAAATACATCTAACAGGGACCTTGGAACCAAGTATGTGATATCATGGGACAAAATCACAACAGGCTGTCTTATTTGTAAAATCTAGATTCAAAATAAGAAGAGCTGAATTCTATCAATGTTGTCAATACACAAATTAAAACAAAAAATACAGCATTATTTTACCCATGAAATAATTTTAACATATTTGCAAATTTCTTGACAGGAAAGGTGTGTAATTTACAACACTGAAAACTTGTAGCAACCATTGACTTCTACGTGCTGTACTGGAAGTCACCTGGACCAGGCTGGCAAGGATGAGCATAGTGACAGCTCCCAAAGGCAACTCCCCAACATCTTCCTCGTTTGGAGGCTTTGGTAATTGTCTGTTGTATAAAATGCCAATGCACACGGCTTCCTTCAGGTGTTAACTCCAGCAGCTTTCCTCCCCTGGCACAATCCAGTCTGCCCAGGTCAGTTATTGTTGAGACACTCTAAATCCACCGAGCAGCAGACATTCCCATTCTGCACGGACAAACAAGCAGAACAGGTCACAGGGAGCAAAGGGCTGGTGGCATGCAGATATAGGTGCATCTCTGACACATCTACCACCTAAAAACACCTGCCCCCAGCACCCAGGGTGATGGCACTGCTCCCAAGGGTGGATCTTTGAGGAGGCCAACTTTGCCAAATAGCACTGAATTGGCCTTAACTACCACAGGAACTCGAAACCTGGATGTGGTCCCCGTAATAAAATACAGCACAGCAACAGATGACTGGATCTTTCTCTCATGCAAGAAATTAATGGAGAGAATTTTGATGTGATCCACACAGGGAAGCTTTCTGCTTGTCTGAAATTAGAAGACAGGTCAGGTTCTTGGTTCATGGCAGATATGGAGGGGATGAGGGCAACATAAACGCCATATAGCTTTGGAATTTAATCCATTTTTAAGTATCTTTTTCTAACATACAGTCATTTATAAAGCTATCTTATGTAATGAAAATGCACAGCAACTACTAAAAGCCCAAATGAGCTTTTTTTTTTTTCCTTTTCTTTTTTTTTAATCCATCACAAATCTACAGAAAAAAAACCTCAAAAGCATGGCAAAAACGCTACCTTCAATAATTTAAAGCCCTGTGGCAATAGCTTTCTCTCCTAGAGTGAAAAGTAGAACATTTTATATAACCCAAAACAACATTTTCATAATTCTGATATTAGCACAGTGGGGTCATCACTGCAAAAAGCAAGTGAAATAGACTGCACTCCTTCATGAGAGCCATTGCATTAAATACATCTTGATGAGATCAGGGAACAGAAACTGTGACATTCCCTTCCCATCATTGCTGTGGGAATGCCTTTATCTCAGAGCTGCAGTGCCTTTTAACTTGTGTACATGCTGGTGAAACTTTTATAGTAGTGTTTTTTCTTCAGCTTACCAGCTCTGTAATACACATTTTCATGAACATCCACACTAGGTAATGATTGAAATGTTACTCTTGACTTATACTGAGAATGCCTGAAGGGCACTTCAAGAGAATGTCTGAAAGTTGCACTAGGATAGTAGCATATCTGTGCTCAACATTTTCAACTAGGAGAGAATTGTTTAGCTTTTACTCTGCCAGACAGAAAACACATGGGTTTTCTGTTGGCTCTCAGGTCTCATTTACTTCCTCAAGATCTTAATGTGAGCCTCCAGGGGAAGAAAAGGACCCCGGTTTTATCAGGTACATTCCATGACCATTTCACCTGGCCCATCATACCTTGCATTTGCAGGTTGTACAAGGAGATCCCACCATTGTCCATACAGCACCACTAAGCCTTGTGATTCCATAGCCATCTGGACAGGTTTTCCTGATGTCATAGGTGATGTTGTCTGCCAGACAGGGGTCACTGACACAGTGAGGACAGCACTCTCCTTCTGAGATGGCTGTGTACTCGCAGTTCAGGGTTGGGCACTGGAGAGGCCAACAATCCACCTCTCCCTCCTATAAATATTGAAGCAAGTGTCATTCATGAACCATTTATGAACTTGCCATTTATGAACCAACAAGAAACTTTTTACCCTTTTGAATGAGAAAGCACAGTTTTGCCAAAATTGCAATAAACTGAATGGTTCAGACCTCGGTTTGGTTGATCACACAAAACCAGGTTTGAATACTGAGCTGAAGTTTCCTAAATGTAGCAGATTATCATTTGGTTGATTCCTGACTAAACAACAACACTCATCATTGTAGCAGGAGAACTTGAGTTCTTAGGGGTATTTGAAGGCAGGGTTAAATACTGGGTACTAATATTTTCTACAAACTATAATTTTTGCTGTGATTGCCTTGCAGACTCATGCACTCTTTCTACTCCTGGTCACATAAACATCTCTGCAGAATCACAGCAAGCATTTAAATAGAAAATTAACACTGCAGATGGATGTAGGTTAGTACACTGGAGAAACACTGAACATTGATCTAAGTAGCAACCACCAATATCAACTTCATTGTCAGCTCCTAGAGCAATCATTAGAGCAAAACTATTTGTGTTCCACTGACTCATTTTATTCCATCATTTATTTATTTTTAATTTTATTCTTATTTTTATTTGAAAAGAAACTGAAACAGTTTATTAGATAGAGATATGGAGAAGACAAAAACATCAGGTCACTTCTGCACAGTATTTCTCTGTGTGTCTAAATTTAACTTGCAAAGGTCTTCAATAACTTGCTCTATACTGCTCTGTAAACACTTCAGATGCTGAGAATACCACACACTGCACAGAACCTTAAATACAACACTGATTTAGGGCAGCATCACTGTCTTACAGATCTGGATGTTATCCCAATCATAAAATTAGGCAAGAAACTGCAAGCCACAACCTCAATACTTACTCTGTGCATTATGGATAATTACCTCATGACAGTAACTTAGCTTTGAATGTAATTTCCTTCCTGATTCTCAGACACCTCTTGATTAGTAGCATATATAAAGACTGTGTTATACAGACAGCTATAAATGGAAAACTGATAATTTTAATGAACTTCATTGATGCACTAATTAGCATATCTGTGGAAAACCTAAAGCTTTAAGGGAATAATCTATGGTGTCTATTGAGAAAATAAGTGATCCTTATACTTCCAGTAATTTCAGTCTTCTTTATCCTTATTTGGTTAATTTTTTCTAATTTATACAGTGGCACTGGCACTCCATGTTTCCAGATTTTCAGAATTTAAATAAATAAATAAATAAATAAATTTATTATTCCTTTTGACAAGACAGCCCCACCAGATGTAATTAAGAACTGAAAGTTCTCCAACCAACTCCATCACATGTGTAAAAGGTTTGACAAAGTCATCAAATATCAGACAACCTTATAAAAAGTTCTCAAAAGTAGAGTAATTAATATTACTAAATTTTACTAATTAATATTGCTAAAATTAATATTGCTAAAATCAATATAGTGTCGAGGTTTTCCAAGCTTTTGTCAAGCTTTCAATTTTTCTCATTAGACCTATTCAGCAGTACGACAAAAACTGACGGTGCAGCTTTCAGTTCTCTGGGGCTCTCTAAGTGCTTTATCACCACCCCCAGTCTGAGAAGCAGGCAAAGACACAGCCATGAGCCTGCCTCCAGGTCTGTTTCACTAAAAGTCATAATCCTTATTGTTCTCAGTCCTATCCCAAGTGCTTTGCTCATACCAGGCAGCGGCAGTGCTGGCAGCTGTAGGTCCAGTTGTCCCCACTGCGGTAGAGCTTGTGCCCCGTCTGGTCGAGGCACTGGCTGGTGACACGAGTGTCGCACTCCGGGCAGCAGAACAGGTCGGCGCTGGGGCTCCTGCAGTCACAGGCTGTTCTCCGGCAGAAGATCCTCCCGTCCTGCGAGCACACATTGCCCTGACATCAACCACAAACTGCCAGACAGCAGCCCTGCACGAGGTAAGGGCACAGGGGGTGCCCTGCAACAGGTAAGGGCACAAGGGGTGCCCTGCACAAGGTAAGGGCACGGGGGGTGTACAGCAAAGGGCACATCTGTTACTCTGGTCTTTTGAGTTTCTCTAAGCCTTCTGATGTTTATTCTTGTAATGGAGTTTCTCACACACTTTCATGTAAATAATGATTGCTTACATTCTTCTCTGTAGGAGGAGAATTTTGATGGACTGTTATTTTGACCACTGTGGTTGGAAAAGTGGCAATGCCATCCTCCAATCCACTGTCACTTTTGGAATTCTATAAATGTTGAGGTCTGAAAAATAAAGTTCTCTTTTCCTGTTCCTGTTCAGATGCTGGAACATTGTGTGTGAGTTGTGTTAATTTGTGTCACAAGCGTGACACACATCTTTGGCTTACCAGGAAATATTAATTTCTTAGGGTATTGCGTGCCAATAAGGAGTGGATCTTGCCTGTCATAATACAACAAATACCAGTACTATCCCAGTTTCTGTCAGTGCATGGATCCAATTCTGTCTGAATTTGACAACACTGTTTTCCTGTCTCCAGCCAGCTGAATTTAAAAGTAGTCAGTATCTCAGTGAAATACAGTGAAGCAATTTCATATCTCATTGGCTGCATCAACAAACTCTTCAAGCAGTTGCCACTCTAATACATATAATATTTGTTTAGCACTATTTTGACTGAATGTACCACTGTGAGGAAAATAAGTTGAATAAAGGTGATCCCTTTAACTTAATTAGGGCAAAATATAGCACAATCACAGTACCACTAATTGTTCTTTATTCGAACCTCTGTACCTGTCCCACATCTGGACCTACACTAGCTTAAAGATAAAAGAACTTATCATTCATTACAATTCAGTGCATGTATTACAGAGGGCCTGGATAAAGCTATATTCTGCTTTGACTCACAACTATACAATCCCTAAAGCAACTCCATTCATTTCATTGCAGTTTCTCCTAGCCTCATGGGAACTTTGTTCTGAGTCAATTATCTGATGTAAGGAAGAAAATGTCATTACTACCAAATATAGGAACACCTTTCAATGCAATGGAATTTATTTCCTCTGATCCTTGAAAAAAAAGTTATTTCTAATAAGAGTGAGTGCAGCCCAGGATGTCTTTTCCACAGGCAGACAAAACAGCCAAAAGCACAGGAAAGGATCACAGAATGGTTTGAGTTGGAAGGGACACCAAAGCTCATCTTGTTCTAACCTCCGCTGCCATGGACAGAGATACCTTCCACTAGACCAGGTTGCTCACCTTGTAGCATGGGGGGTGACTGCTTATGATCTGATGTAGAGGAACCAGGGTTTGGTTCCTGTTTTAAAGCAAAGCTAGTCTTGTCCACAATGCAACATGTACAAAATCAGCATCGGGGAATCCCAATGCCATGTCAATTCAGTGTCACTGCTGCATTTCATCATAGTTTTGAATGGATTAGAACATTCCTTGCTATTGTAAAAATAATTATCATTATTTCTTATGCCTAACAAGCAAAGCTGAAGACAACACAAAATTATGAGAAAGTAGAAAACATGCTAGGTTAACAAGGGTCTGAACTGCTTTTGCAACTGCAGGGCATATATTATTTTACGAGCCTTGTTCAGCGTTGTATCAAACTAAGAGTACTCTGTACTAGTGGCTAGATTGCCACTTTAGCTGTGGGAGGAGGGATAAACAATCTTTATCTCCTTACTCAGCAGTCTGAGTAAATCACAAGGAAGAATGGCAGTAGCCCATTTCCTCGACCATGTGTTTGGCCAGCTCCAGCTGCACATCAAAACCAGTTTAGCCCAGCAGTTCTGTCAGGATGACCAGAACCAGGCATGTAGGGCTGTGACAGGAGTCCAGGGAACCTTGACCAGGGCAGTCTCACTCCTCATCTGTGCTGATTAATAATGGCTAACAACAGCCCATCTGCTTAAATGCAATTCAGTTTCTAAGCTTTCAAGATCAGTTTTCAAAATTCCCCTTTCGGCTGGTGACACTGCTGGTAATTCTGTGTTTCCCTGAGCATGTTCTATGTTGCCTTTACTCTCCATATTTCAGAACACTGAAAAAAAAAAACCTGATAATTTTGCCAGAGAACTTTTGGTAATCATAGTACACTGTTACTCTGTTTAGTCTCTAAGCACCTGTGGTTTGTGTACAACTTCATTAGCTCTGTACATTTCAAAAAACATTTTTATCCCTATACTGCAGTGGCACAAAGCCTCATAAGCTACACTATCTCATGAGCATCTTTGCAGCTCAGCAGTAGCCCTGAGAAATACATAGAAAATTGAGAAATAGATCTAGAAAACCATATTTTCTTTAGGTGAGTAATAACAAATAGCATCTTATTACTACCTCTTCCATCCCACCTTACTCACTGAATCAGTGCTACATTCTTCAAAAGCATCAGAGGTATGCTCATAAAATTGTTCTTATCAAAGGAAAAAATGACACAGAAGAGAATATCTGTTAAGGCTGGTCCAAGTTTTCACAGAGCCTCAAAGCCAGTTTGGAAAGAAATCAGACCCTGCAAAAACCAAACCACCAAATGGTTCTCACCCTCAGGAACACACATCAGCTTGGCAGATCCCCCTGCTCCCAGAGCTGCATGTATCTCCGAGGCATTCTTAATACGGGCAAGGGAGGGCTGCCTTGACCAGAAGACAGACTGGAAAGCCCAGACATAGCCTGCCCTGACTGCACAGCCAGGCTTTGTCTTTTTCATGAGAGCACAATAGCTTCCCATTCCAAATGGGAAGCTAGCCTTAAATGTGATGGTCTACTAAATCCACAATAGTTCAGAAAGATGCCTATGCAAGACATGTCAAATGTACTAAAGGAACAATGTTAATTTATAGTTTTGAGAATTTATTATTTTTTAACCTTTATGTACATTTAGATGAACAAGAATGGTTTGAAGACACTGGGTGCAGTGAAACACTGAAATAGCCTGTGCTTCAATAATGACACTTTACTTCATTATATAAATGAAGCGATATAATTTCTTCTATTCCATAGTATTCTTCTTCACAAATAGCTTTGAAGTTCATTAAGTAAGGTTAATGTATTTAATTTCCTCTGTATCAGATTGTAAATTAAAGTATTTTAAAAATGGTAACTATGGGTTTCAGCCAATGCAAGAATATATCCACCTGTCCTTTGCCAGAGTAACTATAGCAAAACAAAAGCCAGTTTTATTTCAAAACTAAAATGCTGATTTGCCTCCTGGATAAAACAAGTAAGTAGGGTCATTGCAAAGTTTGAGTAAGTAGCATAAGGAATGGTTTATAGTTACATTCTGCTCTTTTCCTCATTGCAAACTGAGCAGGCGGCAAAAGATCAAGCAGGGGCAGTTTTCCATGCAACTGCATGAAAGGGAGAGGTTTGAGTAGTCTGGTGTAATGGAAGCTATCAGGATGTATAAAAGTGTATTTCATTAAACACTGAGTGAAGACTATACATTCTGCCTGAGATGTGATATATAAGGAGCTCTTCCTGTTTTCCTTAATCTGCAGACAATAATTTGAAACAGGCAGCTACTGGAATGAAATTAAGTGCAAATGTTAATTCACAGAGGGAAAAAGTGAAGTGAGGAAGACACATAGTAAGAGTCATAACAACAGTGTCAGGCTCAGTTTAAACTATGTACTAATTAATAATTTCTGTATTTTCATATACTAGTAAGAATGTTCAACATAAGATATACATGCAATGGGAAATGGTAAATAACACAAATTGCCAACAATCTAAAATGTGAATACTAATAGTTATAATTTTGCAAAGGCAGACCAAATGTCTTCATATATTAAACTGCTTGGTCTACTGTCTGGAAATCCTTTCATAAGCTTGCCAGCTCCCCAGGATTACCATAAAAGCTTGATATATATTCAGTAAAGTTGTACACTTCAGTTTCTGAAAGGAGGAGTTTTAGGGAGCTTGAGGCTACTTGAAGTAAAAAATATAGCAACTCACAAGAACATATTCCCTACAGAGCCCAAACCAGCAGTTTACTTTTTAGGTTGTATTCACTCTGAAATCTCAATTTTCCCTTCTGCTACACCACTGCAAAACAGAAAGGATGAGGCTTTCAGCTTCTTGCAACTTCAAAACACCTCCTTCCCTTTGTTCCCCTCTGCTTCTCTGGCTCCCAAGCACTGAGATGTGGAGACTGATAGGCCAATTCCCATGCTCCATCTTCAGCTTCTCACAGAGGCCAAAACCTAATTTTACCTGAACTCATGTATGGGCCTATAGTGCCCTGCTGTGCCTTGGGACAGCTTTACCCATACTATGAACAAATCAGGTCAAAGTGACCATAAAAGACCAACCACTTCTCAGATTAGGGTGTTTCTAACATTCTTCTGATTTCAAAGAGAGCATTCCTCTGTTAGCTAGTGAAAATCAAGAACGCAGAGCCAAATGTTCTTCTAACTTGGTTACCATGAGAAAAAAAAAAATTTAAAAAAAGGTAATGTCCAGGGGAAAAAAAAACCAAACCAACAACAAAAAAACCCCACCCTGATCTAAATGTTAACTCTTTAAGGTACCTCCACTGGTACCAGACCTGGCTTCTCCAAACAAGCAGGGAGAGCTGCACTGCTCAAGTGGGAGACCTGCCAACACAGCCAAGGAAAAAGCTGGCCTTCCCCCTTCTTCACTTTGAGGAAATAAAGTGCCTGCTGCTGGGTCTTCTGACCTTTGACTCATGCTCCCACCTTTCTTCTCACACAGTTAATTCAAATGTATTCCAAGCAAAGGGAAACACAGCCAACAGGAAGTGGGCTGACTACACTGCTGAGAGATGCATATTCATACAAAAGAGAAATGAAAATCAGATTTCAGCATTTCCAGTAAGCACGCTGGAACCTGCACACTGTGTTAAAGGGTAATGCAAGACCCTCTTTAAGGCACACTCTGAAATGCTCTGGCCCACAGGGTGACATGGTAAAAGCTCAGCAGGGCTAGCCATTATTCACTTAAGTGAGTAGTTGTGCAAATCAAGAAAATAAATGCCCTCCCAGAAGAATATTCCCATCCCAGCTTCAGTGTCCACAGCACAGCTTACCTTTTGCCTTGGGCTTAGGCTAATATTTCTGCCAACAACAGTTACACTGCAATATTGGGTTTCTGACATGAGCCCAGAGAATTAAAGGACTCCTGAACCCCAGGCCAGCTGGATCTCACCTTGCAGGAGCAAACGGAGCATCTGTCCTCTCTCAGGGTCCACACCTGCCCGTTCCGCTTGAAGCCACCTTCATGGGGACAGTCTCCAGTGCAAGATGGCCCAGATGGACAAAGGCAGTCAAACCCTCCTGCCAGGTTCACACAGGCTGAATCATTCCAACAGGTGTGGATCTTTAAGGCACACTCATCGATATCTGCAAAACAGCAGATTTATAAAAGCTTTGGGCACATTTTTGATGGGGTAAGTTTTATTTCTGAATTAAATAATTATTGCCTTGTTGGTGGATGAGGGTGCATTCCTTTTTATATCTTCCATATTTACTTAGTAGACTTAAAGCACTGATGGTTTTTAGGCTATTCTTCAGCATTTACTTTGATTCCACAAAGAATTCTTAAAATTATCTCCATCAGGCTGAATTGTAAATGCTGAGTCTGAGGTACCTTAGTGGAACCATATATGACAAATTTGAACCTTCAGATAAAGGTGCCTACTCATTTCCCAGAGAATGGAAACTAGCAAGCAGAGTGACTTTCTGTTAAGTAGACCACTCTCTGTTCTGGGTTTTATATCAAAACAGAAGTGCATTATTCTTTATCATTTCCTAGCACAAGCAACATTACCCATCCTAAAAGCAGTCAGTTGCATCCTTTTCCCATTGCTGGAAGGTGTAAGTGAATTGAAAAAAAAAAAAAAAATGGAAAAGAGAAAAGAACTCAGAGGCACCTTATACACAAAAAAAATGGCTTAAAGCTATGCAGTATGATTTAACAATGGCACAAAGAATAGGTGACAAGAGCAAATCATTATACACCACAGAAAAGGGAATTACAGTATCCCAATAAATTTGCTCTTGGAGGGTAAAATATAATTATGTATTATGAATTTATCAAGGGAGTTCATGCAGTGTCCTTTTTCTTGCAATGAAGGCTATTAGATTTTTAAGCACATTGTTAAAAATTGGTGTTTCTTTCAGACAATAACTTTGGACTTTTCTTAAACAATATATTGACAAATTGTCCAGATGAAATACCAGTAAACTTTTGGGTCTCTTTGTCACAACATGAGCAATGAAAACTGTAATCAACAGTGGAAGGAAGGGTGGAAAATAAAATCCTTTAGAAGTATATGATGGTTTCTGTCATGATAGTTCCAGAATAGCATCAGATAAATTCAGAAATTACAAGGAAGAACCACCATACTTATAACTTGAAATGACCTTATTGCTAGGGTAAAATTTTAACTGTTCAGTATTACCCAACAGTACTTTTACTTCTCTCTAAATCAACAAAGTCAAAATAACTTACAAACAAAAGTTACCTAAAGTCTAATTGAGGTAGGATGTGATGTCCAGTGGCCTTACTTTTAGGACAAGTGCCACACGTTCATGATTCATCACCTCAAAATGTCCTATCTTAAAAAGACTAAGAATTCTCTCATTCTGCTGAAGGAAACTTTTGACAACAATCATATCACCAAATTCAGTCTGGTCTAGATAGTACAATTCCTGATTTCGATTCACAAATACTCCAGGAACAAATCCAAGGGCATGACCACATGGAAATGTGGTCATGACCTTGGATTTGATTAAATGCAAAAATCAGTCTGCACAATGAGTCAAAGCTCTGGGCTGCCAGAAAATGACAGTTTCTTGTTGTGCTTATAGATCCAAAGGGAAGCTGGAAGCAATTTCACTGCCTTCACAAGGCTTCACTCCTGGGCTAACCTGTGGGCCAGTCCTTTGCGAGAAAGGTTCCCAGTGTCCTGACAGCATGATTCAATTGCTCATCACTCAGACTTGCCTAAAAAGGGTGCATTTTGCTGTCCTGAAAGTCTTAATTGCCAGAAAAGAACATTGTTGCTCTAGTGCACAACTTAGCCATAACTGAGTACTTGAAATATTCACTACTGGTGATGAAAAAGATGCAGCACTAAGAGAAATTCAAACTTGTAGTTCATTGCTTAACAAGTGCCAGTGTACTGCAGGAAGTAAAAAGCATGAAGACTGAGTTAAAGAGAACTATGAATGAACTGGTATCAAATGAATAATATCCAAACAGCTACTGTAAAATTTAAAACATTCTCAAAGATATCCCATTTTCCTTTCAATAGACTCTGACTTGCATTTTTTGTTGAAAACAAAGTTATAAATGAAGTATTCACTTTGCCATTGGTGGTTTCAACAAGCATCATCAATATTGCCTTCCCTACCACATTAAGAGCTCTTTGACTATAATCTGTATAGGACGTAGTAGAATAACAGTGCAGATTAGAAGGGTAGCTTTCACAGTTCAAAACTAAAAGGATTCCACAGATTAATGTAAAGCCATATTGCCTACCGAGTTGCATTTAATTGCTTTACTTATGATGCTGAAATCTAATTCTTTTTCCATGTAATTAACAGATTTATGGAAAGCCAGATGTTAGCAATTATAGAAACTAACATTATTCATGTTTTCAGTAGTACAGACCTGTTCACACAAAGCCAACTTAATCTCTTATGTGTATGCAGAAGGGAAGACCCCATGTACCTCTGCTGCTGTTCTCCATTTAGCACACATAAAAACGATGTCCCCATTAAGAGCAGCCCAAACTGGTAAATGGGTGATTCTTGATGAAGAGTCAAGCAAAGCATGAACATAAATTCCTAAGTGCTATGCAGCTTTTTAGTTCTTTATACAAATAATAGTTTATTATTCTTTCATGGTATTTATTATTTAAAAGTTTTGGTCATTAACCAGATATAAAAGGTTTGGACACTGCACTCATTTTCAGTGGAACTTTTAACAGAACTTTTTGAGAATATCCCTTTGGCAGTTTTTTTGTCATCACTGATTGCATTTCTTAAAGTCAGAACAAACAGACAATGTTCCCAGTAACTCGAGAGAAAAAAGTTACAAGCATGACATGTTTTTGTCCCTGTCACTCCTTCAGCCTTAAACCACACTGGGGGCATGGGGAAGGAAGAAGACCCCAGGCAAATGGTCCCACATTGTTAGCTCTCAGTTAGGTGCAGAAAGTATTTTATTTTAATGAATATCAAATGGCCATATCAGTGTGAGATATGTAGATGGCTATGCAAAGCATGAAAGAAAGTACTTATATTGAGTGTGAAATTTCTCTTTAACAACTGGAATCAATGTGTAAACTGAGGTGGTGAAAAGTTAGCCTGGTTCAGTTGTCCAAAACAATAATTTAGTGAATGTGAAAACTATGAAGAGACTTTTGCATTTAGCTTATTTTTGTAGTATTCAAATTCTTGCTTAGCTGAAATTTTCCACGTCCCGTCAGGTTTCATTTGCTTCCCCACAACTGTTCTCATAAGATGCAGGCCCAAAACTGGAACATTTAAAGATGGGCAAGGCAAAACTGCACACAAATCTCATTTCCAATTATACCAACACAAAGTAGGAAGGAGATAAAATATTAATTTATAAATTAAGCAACTTTGAAGAACACTGGAAATAGCAAGGAGACTCCTGATTCTTTCCCTATATATAAAGGACAAGAACAAAACATCTGTCTTTATGTTTTGAGGGATAAATTCTTTCATCTATCATGTCAACCTATGGAAATAATCTGATTTTCACACTTGAAATAGAATTTTCCAATTTTATTTATTGTACTGAGATTCTCTGTGGCTAAAACTACTAATTAACCCCAATAAAAGTGGCAGAGCTTTCCTTCCCCTCTCCAGACAGCTGCTTTTCAAGGAGAAGTGAGGATATAGTAGAAACACCCATATTGAGCAGAAATTGGCTTGTACTGCAAAGCTTTACACAATTTTCTATCAACAACACAGCAGCAGCAAAGGGACTGCTGCCAAGACCCTCACACAACTGATCAAGATCTTCACTCTCCAAACTCTCCAGTCAGAGCTTCTATAAACAAATGCACAGCCACAATTACCTGACCACAGGCATTTCAGCAATCAGTCACATTTTGTGGATCAAACAAGAAAGAAAACAAAACCACCCAAGAGGTGCTCATTTCTAACATGCTCTCAAAGTACATGGATAGCTCAGTAATGTGGGCAGACAAAAAAAAACAGAATCAAAATGGAAGCAAATAATCCCCTGAGATGCAATTTCCTTTTCCATCCTTTTTGGCTGTAATGAGAACTAATTTGCCTCAGATATTATGAGAGGTCCCACGGCCACTGCATTTGAATCAGGTAGGAGACAAGCATGACTGTACATATCAACACAAGTTCATTAACTTGGTTTCACTGAAATTTTAAATAAATCCCTAGCTACTTCATTTCTTAGTTTTCAAGGCTAATCCAGGTTTTAAATGTAAGACTTTTCCATAGCACCTTAATAAATGTGTGCAAGCAAGCCATGCAGTGTGGTGCTCTGTATCATCATGATAAGCTATTGCAGAAGAAAGAACCCTACTAAATGTGCTAATTTTAACTGTTATGGTACATTAAACCATTACAGTATATTGTTAACGTGAAAAATGTAAGCTGGGCTCCCAAACCAATGTATGTACAAATTAACTAAACATTCTTTTGACAAATCATTTTTCACAGACAACTTGTCACTTAATTATTTTTTTGCCTTCTTTCTAAATCAAAGTTATTTGGAGTTGTCCTTGAAAAAATATCACCAAACAGATTCATTTTTAGCTAGAAAACATTTTATGATAGTACTTCTATTCGATAGAGACATAATGGTCTATTAAAGAACAGTGCATAATAAATTAGATTCCGAAGAAAGAATTTACTAAAGCTTTCTAAAAATATAGAAATTACTAAACACAATTACCTTGAAGACATGTAACACAATTTTCCATCAGAATAGAAAAATTAGAATTTACTAGATGGAAAGTAAGTAAGATAACCTTTATTTTACAGGATAAAACCCACTGACACCAACTCTGATACTGTGAGCTTTAAGAAATTCTATGAGCAGAAAAAAGCTGTAAAATAGCAGGTTCTAGTTGGTCTTGGATACTCTGTACCACATGCAAACCTTTCTGCCTACATAGCATTTCCCTGCCAACAGACAGGAAAGTAATTCTCAGGCATATGGGAAGATTTTCGAAGGATGGGTCTATTCCTTTTTGTGTGACACAGAAAGGGGGAAAAATAAACAAAATCTAACCTCCTTTGCTTTTACTTTCTAATCTAGATAAGAGACAGCACAGCAGCATAACATGGAACATGGAATACATGAAAGCTTCAGGAACAGATTTAAAGTCCATTCAGATTTGACCTGCAAGCACTGCTGTACTCAGCTTTTGTGGGCAACTAATACCTGTGGAGTTTTCTTTCATGAGCTCTTGAGTCCTACCTTTTCCCAGCTCTCATTTCCCCAAACCAGCAACTCTGATCCTGCAGTGAGGTCTAGCTACACTACCTTTCAGGCTGAAATAAATGGTGAATCCTGTGGGGATTTGGTGGGAGGAGGATCTACGTCAAGCTTCCCTACAAAATTTATAGCAGTTCTTAAAGAAAAAAAAAATAAACAAAACCTGACAGGCACTGCTGCCTTGGTTGTTGTTCATTCTGTGTGTGCAAGTCCCAGTGTAGGGACCAAGAAAAACAAATCATTATGAAAAAAATAGCATCAGTAAATCTACACTCCAGGGTCTGAACAGAGCTCTACAGACTGGAAGCATCTCACTTAGAAATGGAGATTGAAAAGTATCATTTTCTTTGGGTTTTTGCCTTTTTTTATCAGTAGATAGTCACAAATAGTGTATCACATGACAGCTCATTGTTCTCTATGAAGTTTTATTGTTTCTTTATCTCAGATTGCAGCAAAGCTCCTATTACAAAATTAAAAAAAAAAAAAAAAAGAAAAAAGACCAAAAAACTGAACAACACAGCAGCTGTAGCCTACAGGTTTTAATTGCCAGGCAAACTTTGGTAGCAACTTTGTACAGCAATTGTCTTTTGTCTGCAAGCAGTATTCTTAATAGCATATTGTGAAAGACCAGGGGCTCATAAAAACACTACTGTGGGAAATCAAATTACATTCTCTTAATTTGAGCTCACTCGCCATCACTATATGAAGCTGACATCCCTGATAAACGCTGTCTTTGGTCGATATTTCGAGCAATAAAAGAATTTTCCCTATCTTGAAGGGGCCTGGCTAAGCCACACATCCTTATTATCCAAGCTCTGGTGCAATATTATTACTTTCCCTGCCACATCTGCTGATTTACACAATTGTCCCTCACCAGGTGACAAACTTCACTGTTTTCTCTTTGTCAATGAGAATTTAGCTTTTAGAAGCACTGAGGTATCACACTTCCCAAACAGATGCTATTTTTCTTAATGTTTTGCAAGCACTGCAGAGATAATGCAAGCAATTACTCAGCTCCATAAGACCTACACAAAAATGGAGGGAAAAGGGCTTAACCAATATGTACATAAATGTATCCTACAAAAGCAACTGGCTGCCTGGGCTTTGGGCAATCCATCAGAGATGAGTACTCCCTCCCACTGTCTTGTGATATTCTTTTCTTTATTATTAGTAGTAATATTTATTGTTATTATTTTGTAGGAAAGGGTTTAATCTTATTTTACTTATGTTTTTAGCCTATTTATTGTTCTTTAAGTTTGTCCTTCAGGGAGGAAGAAAAAATGTTTCAAAACACACTGAAAGACTATGGCTCATACCCACCTCATTTGAATAAATTCAGTATACAATACACCAGGAAAAAATACTGTTGCTAAGCAGACGAATCGTCTTTTATCTGAAACAGAGTGAAAGACACCAGTTCTGATTCTAAATGTTCCACCATGCTAACAAGCTCTGTAATGTGACATATTAGCTAGAAGGTGCAGTGTTCTCTCTCTGTTGTTTTACCCAATTCTTAGTTGCATTTTCAAATAAACATCATGGTTTGAAATTTGTCAATATGGGTTAGCAGAATCTTCCAATTAATTTTTAAATTATTTTTATTTCATTATACTGGTGAAGCAAACTGGTTTATTTCTCTTCCTCACTGGTACCCTGCAACAGATGGTTCAGAGAAGCTATTTCATTAAAATAACCCCACTAATTTCACATTCTGTTTACAACTTGCATATGGCAAGAGGAGCACCTCAATTCACAGACTTCCAGCATGCTGTGCAGGTCAAAATGAGGGCAGTGTGTTTTTATGAAACCTTATTCCTCCAGTCTCCATCAGAACACAGAATATTTGGGGCTTCTTTTTGCAGCACCCAACCCTTCAACAGTGATTCAGTGCAAGCAGTACTGACCTCTCCAGAGCTGAGCCTACCTGGGGGTCATCCAAAGTCTTGCCTACAGGTCTATCTTCTCCTGACATCAGCTTGGCTCTTGATCTTCTGCTTCCCAAATCAGCTACAGGAGGTAGGAGGGATGGGGCTCCCCATGGGAGTGGTACAAGTAAGCACCAGAAATGGTAAAAATGCCTCTTACCCCCAGTTGCCTCAGAGCTTTCTGAAGGTTATGTCATGTTGCTTTGACTTCTCACAAAGAAGGTATTTTCAACATTGCTATGCTGTAAAATCACTCAATTTACAACGTTCAAATAAACCAGAGGAGGACTCTCAACATTTGAGAATTTGTTTAGAAATACATGACTTTCATCTATTTTATCTATGGAATCATGAAATGCTGTAAAATTTCCCATTTTTTACACAGACACCCTCTGAAGAAATTCACTGCTGTGATTTTATTGAGCTCCCCATCAGCTTAGGACAATGTGTAAAAAGCTAACTTAGCTGGACAATCTACAAAATAATGCTTTGAAAATCATTATCATTCCTCTGCATTTTTAGACTATGACACTACTTTATCCCAAGGACTTCTTAAATTTACAAGTAAACTTATATACTTTTGCTACAAATTTTTATTTTAATTATAGATTTTAAATCATAGAAAACACCCTTTGAAGTTATGGACATGATAAATGAAATTTACAGCATTAAAAAAAACCCCAACAAAACAACAACAACAAAAAAACACTAAAGGAGGAGAAGAGCTTTTACAGAAAACTCATATAACTGACTAGAGATGAAGTAACTGAAATGCCAAAGAAAGGACATAATAACACTAGGAGCCAGTTGATCTGTACCTCACAGAAGTTAAAACAGGAGCCCTTTGAAAGAGTTTTAAACTCACCTGATAAAATACTACATAGAAATTATGTGTAAGGCAAATAACTGAAAAGATGGAAAAACTGTAAGGCAGGGGAAAGGCAGAATTACCATCTTCATCCTGCTTTTATTGCTGCTTACTTGCTGCAGTGGCACCCAGAGCCCTACAGCCAGTGAGGGCACACAGACTGCAGGAGCCAGCGCTGCTTTACTCCTCATGGAGTCTCCTCCTTTGTCCTCCCTTAGAAACAACTGACAAACTCATTTGCACTCATTAAAAATCCCTCTCTGTTCATGCTCTTGGGACCTTATTCTGCAAATATGGTGCATAGAGAATTTGATGTTACTTGCATAATTCTAAAAAATTAATTATGAAGATGCCGAAAAATGGAAAACAAGCAAACCAAAGCAATGCAGACATACCACAGATATGTTCTTCTATCACTCTGTTGGAACCTTGAATTGGAAAACCACCTCTTCCTCTTTAGTGGGCAATTATGCTCCCCAGCAAGCCTGCCTTCACCTCAGGTTCCACCGCCCCTTGCTCTGTGGGAACCCCTCATCACCCTGCATGGCTGGGGGATGCTGACAGACAGACAGACAGACACCCTCGGTGCACCCCATTCTGGCCTGAGATACTGCTCAGGAACACCACTAGTCACTAGGGAACACCATGCACAAGGAGGGAAAAAAAAAAAGGCTCTGCTGATGATTGCTTACCAACACAGGACTCCCCGGAAGGAGAATAGCTTCCATTGTCATGGAAACCGCTTCTGCACTCACAGTGGTACCACCCTGGGAGGTTAACACAGCGTGAATGGTTGTGACACTCAATGATCCCCTCTGCACACTCATCAATATCTGCCTCAGAGAAAAACACAAGCCAGCCAGGAAATTAATTTCCTTTGACACCAATACTGTAGGGTTTTTTTTTCTTTCTTTCTTTTTTTTTTTTTAATTGGTTTGGAATTTTTTTTAAAGATTTCCTTTAATAGATGGATCAAGGTTTATTACAGTTCCAAACAACAGACATTTAAAGCATGACTCACAGAACAACAATAAAAAATAACAATAATACACCATGTTATCTGTTACAGACAAGACATTCTTTTACACCATGATTTGCTGAAAATGCAAAGCAAACATGCAGATTTTTTTGTTCCTTGTTTGGCTTTTTGTGTTGGGGATTTTTGTTTGCTTTTTAAACTCAGAAATTACATTTGTCTGTGCATTTAAAGTGTTGCAGAACAGGTTGTCCACTGAAAAGGCAGTTTCAGCAATATTCCTGCTTTACAAACTGCATGTGCCAGGACACCTTGGAAAGAAGAAGCATTTTCTCCAGCATTTGTGTTTCCAGCATTCAGCTGCGATATTGGCAGCTATCTGGAATTGAAGGTGCTCAGAACACTTCACAAACACTGGTTAATCTCTTTTGTTTATATGATCAAAATAAATACCCAGTACAAGTGTAACAGCGTGTGACAAACAGAAAAAGCAGTCCACCTTTCATCTGCAATAAAACGTTTAGTTGGAAAAGAGTGAGGCAAATGACAGCAAGTCTGTAGCAATGGAAAGATACAGCATGATGAATACCCTGCTGAGTTTCAATGAATGTGCTGTTTTTAGAAAGGGGTTTCTCAAATTTCTGTAACACGTTTAATAGAGACTTTGTAATTGGCAGTAACCTTGGCTAATCATGGCTGGCACCTGGCTGCTTCTCCCCTTTGAGCATTTTTTCAGCACATTTTGTAGGGTTGTAATTAAAATTAGCAAATTAATTATATGCTAACCTTGTGGTAATTTAAGAAGCCATTATATTTTCGTTCATCTATTCAGCTCAAGCTTTTTTTTTTTTTTTTTTTTT
>VZRH01002680.1:27878-40475 GCA_013397555.1 Urocynchramus pylzowi | reverse complement strand
TTTTTGAATTTTGGACAGTTTTCAGCTGGGTAACTTATCAATTAAAAGGAGACTCAAATTATTCCCAAATAATTCCACTTTCACCCACTGAGATTTTTTTTTCTTGGCACACTTAAAATGTGCATAAAATTGTGCATACAAAACCAAAAAACCTTGGTGAAAATAGGTTTGGAAATGACATTTAGCTCCACAAGCATCAAAGGACAAATGTCTCATGATCCTGATGCAAGACTGAGTTAAGGTGATTAACTAACCAGAGAATGTAGCTTTTATCTCAATTTCCAAAATACATACACCAATGTGGTTTCATGGACTGCACTGGAGTCATGTTGATGTACGTGGAAATCTATTTGAATGAAGTATCCTTCAACACAATCCCATTTTCTTACATCTTACAAGCAATACCATAGAGAAGTTTGATTTTTCCTCATTTCAGTAACAATATTTATTCTTGTTGAAATATGGCTGAGAAACCTTAAAAAATGCCATTTTCCAAGATTCATGTTCACCCTCACTCAAGCATGAACCAAGTTATCTACATAACAGGATCATAAACACTATTTCTTTCTAGCTTTATTCAGCTCCCATCTAACAATAAAGTCAATTTTTAAATGCTTTTAGATCTGTCACTGCTGCCACCTTTTCTGTACTTTGTACTATGTGGAAGCTAATTTTAGTGTTAAAACACTGCACGAATGTAGCTGTCCATCAACGGTGAGTGCTGCTTGCAAACTCAGACACTTTCAATTCATTACAGCAAATGGAATTTTTAACCATGATCTTTTCACATGTCATGGCTGATGAAACAGGTTTAATCCTATTTGGAAAGTGAATGACTTTGCTACTGCAGGTCAATTGCAAATGAATCCTTCTTACTTTCCTTTTTTTCCCAGTGTTGGATTGCAGAATGTTTCTGTTTAAAGACTGCTTTCTTGTGTCAGTCCTGTACTGGACTTCAATCTGTTCAATTTTACATTTTTAATTTACAAAATTAATAGAGAGTTCCTCAAGTTCATTTCTAAGCTTAAGCCCTTTCAAAAGTATATGATTTAAGCTCATGGCAAAGGATACTAACTGACTAGCAGTCTACTTTCCAGAAAGCCTGTCTGCCAGGGTACCAAAACTAAGCAGCACTTTACTCAACAGGAGAAGAGCCATTAAGTTATGCCTCTACATTATGTCAAAAAGTAAAATAATACACAGAACTCCTTCAAGACTAGATGACTTTACTGGGGCAGTACCATACCTGTTACAGCTTTTGTTCCCTGATGTGTAAGGAGACACTAACCAATTTCTTCAACCAGCAGAGCTAGGAAAAAAAGACTTGCTTTCAGTTTTACTGGCTCTTCCTTTATTTCCTCGATCTCCTTAAACCAGTGGAGCTATGCCAGCATTGTCCTACACATGCTGGGGGCAGTGGGGAAAGGACAAGAGAAACTATGTGGACTTTTTGGGAAAATCTGCCATGACAGACACCACTGGTGTGGAAGCAACTACCAAAAAACTCTTCAAGCTCTACTTCCCACCACTACCTCTCCTCTTAAGGTTAAGCTCAGCACTCCTCCTTGCTCCCCAGCCCAGCCTTCTCCTGCATGCAGGTGCTGGATACAGGCTGGGAGGATGGTGCAGGAAGGAGAATGGGGGATCAATTCTCCCTCTGCTTCTGCAGCAGGTTAGGATTCCTTTGGGAGCACATCAGCAGCAGCACCATGTGATGTGACTTGCATGAAAAGCCCTATCAACAAGGAAAATCCTTAATGGCATCTCTGCTTATCTAACACATTACTGTTTCTTGAAATGGTGCACATAAACACTAAAAGGGTTGGAAATACCATTATGAGCTCTGCAAGCTTCTCCTATGATCCTGTGCATTGTTTGTAGCATGTGTATAAACACAGGTCTGCGAGAATAGGAAAATATTGTGGATGCTTTAGAAATTGAGATTTGTGATGCTCAGAATACCAAGAGGGAAAAGCAAATAATAGCTTCATAAAATGGTGTGTCATACACCATGACATTATTTAGTTAATAGACCATTTCCAGCTGGACATCCTATGTCTTTTCAAAACACTTTTGTTGAGCATTTCTTCTGCACAGAGAAATGTTGATATAGGTAAGAGCCAGTTCAGGGAATAAGAATCAATTCACTTCTCTTCATCACTGCTTTTCCATCTTTAGATTCTAGCACCATATTCGCATATTTGCATCAGGATAAAAGTCTTTCTACCCAAGTCTGGTTTGGGGTTCTGCTATAGAATTTGAGTTAGATATACACACTATTTTTGTGTGTTTTTTGTGTGCAGAAATTTACCAGAATGTGCTATATGTACTTTCTTCTTAAAGTTATGTTAAGCTGAAATGAAAGTGTACAGTTCTGACCTGTGAGTGAAAACAATGTAGAAATTCTAATCTTTTTCAAAGGAGCACATTGAAACCTGATCAGAAATTCTGTCACTTCACACAGGCCAGAAGAAATAATTGGTGGGCATCTTCTGGCTGTGTTGCCATGCTGCAGGTGTTGCTTGCCCTTGGTGCTCCTGGCAGCAGGATGGGGGGTTTTGTATGGGCTTTCTGCATGTCTGTGTTAGTATCTAGACAGTCTAAAACAAAGTGCTTGTGAGAAACTGCCAATTTAATGTTTCCTTGGGAAGTGGAAAGTTTCATAATCTTAATTTCCCTCTGCCATCTCTGGCTAAATATCTGCACTACCTTTGCATTAAGGGCAGTATTTTTCATTTCTTGCTCTAAGACATGGCTGCTCTTACCACCATGACACTGTTTTTTGTAGTTTTTTTAAATTCAAGCCTTGTTATAACATCTATGTAAAAGGAGGTCTCATACAAACAATCCTGTTGCCTGCTTTTACCCCACTCAGTCATTCGAATGCCATTAGTAGACAACTGTTAATGGATCTGGCAACACTGCACTATAGTGGCTTTGCAAATGCCCATAAATGGCACATTTTTGTATTGGAGAATAAAGGCACCAGTTGGTTTCATATAAGCGCTTGCAAGATATTAATCCTGTCCTTTAAGCACAGGTCTGTAATTTTTACTTTTAGCAGCTTCTTGCATTATTCATATAGGTATTTATGCAGACAAGATAAATAGGATAATTTATCTCAAAATAAAACACAATGGCTTCAGAGCCCTGTGAAAAAGTAAAATTTAAATAATTCAGTCTTTTCTAATGCCCCACCACATTTAAGTCACTGTGTGATGATACTAAAAGGAAACCTGTTCAGTGTCATGTAACAGCTAGAAATCTACAGTTTCAATGAGACAGAAGAGTTTTATTGTAAAAGTGTCTATTCATCAAACCATTACCGTATTCTTTTTCATGCAAAAATATACATTCCTTACCTTTAGTTTCCACTTACTAGGAGACCTATAAGCAGGAAAAGCGTGTACTAACAAGAAAGGATCACACAGGTCTCAAGCTTCCTGAATTAAAATTGTAATTTGAAAGCTGACTCCATTGCTTCCAGAGCATTTCAGCTTTGTTTTCCACATCATAGTATTTTTCTTCAACATAAAAACACCAGAAAAATGCACCCAGACAACTGAGGCATTAGTTATATTTAAAATACAGCCTCTTCTCATCTCCTACTCCAGCCTAAGCCTCACTTCCACAAGACAGAGATAGCAAGGATAGCACTGGCAGCACTATGCAAACAGTGTCCCCGCTGCAAAGGATTCATTCCACTATTTCAAATAAACCCTGAAAGCAAAGACAACTACTTTGGATGAGAACAGATGAAAAAATCTTCTTCTCTCTTAAAAACTCCAACAAACCTTCCCATCTGCCTACCTCTTCAGTTTTACATAAAATTATATAAAGACTGAATTATATGCTTTATTATTAACCCTTATAATCTTTTTATATCATTAAATCTCTGTATTAGCTTTGACAGTTCACTACAAGAGGGGCCTGCCTGTATTTTTAAACATGTGAAATACAAAGCAGAAATACAGTGCCAGCAGCCACCCTCAAAGTCTGCTAGATTTTCCCACTTGAAGTAAGAGAGGCTGAAACACTCTGACCTTGTCACAGGCTTGCAACCTAGTGTGCCTGGAATACCAAGGATACAGCTGGAACTGCAATTTAGCTGTTAAACAAATGGTAACTTAGAGAACACATATAACTCTGTAATTAAGTTATATTTGAATAATGACTGGTGGCTGTTGCTCAGCCTCATGGGGCCACTTCATTCTTACAACAACAGAGATACTAAAATCCAGGAAGGACAGGAAAGACATCTGCCTGAGAACTATCTGCTGGCATTTTTAATCATCAATTTTTAGTTTCACAGCTTTAAGTATCTCAGGTGATAAAGCCCACCCCCACCTCTGCCTGAAGCCAGCAGCAAGCTTTGGAATAACGGCTTAGGAAATTTTTCCTTGACATTTAGCCTCCTTTTTACTTATGTTCATTTTAACTCATTAGGAGATGCTGGGCAAACAATTAACACCAAATAACATATTCCTCTCTCTTCAGTAGTCATGGCTGTTTTCACAGTCTGATTTTAATTGCTTCATATTTATATTTGCCTTCGCAGTTCCTTCTCAGGCAGGAATAGTTTTGCCTGCATAAATGGTACAGGCTTTGGTCCATTTTTCTATTTTGAAGATACAGCGGTAAACCATAAAAAATTTAATTTCTTAAGATAATGAATGAAACGCACATTCATGAATAATCAAACCCACACAAGCAGTTTAATAGTACTATATGGCTTTCAGGGATTAAATGTGTGCTCACCATCCTTTATAATTAAAGAACAGCTGTAATATGCTTTATTGTGTAATTTTGGATTGGTATAAAGATTTTTAATAATTTGAAACTCACGTGCAAATTCAGACTGATGAGCTCACCAAGAATAAATGGAATTAAACCAGTATCAGAATAATAACACAGACTAGTTGTATCAGCATTTTAAAAGATTAATTCTTTTAATATATAACATCTAATTTATTGAAATTCATTTTAGTACTTTATATACTTATACACAGTCCAAGATGATGTCTTTATGATTTTAGTGCATCTCTCTCTCTCATACCCTCATATTCATTGATTTCCATGCTAAATATGCAGCACACTTGGAGTATGCAACTGAAAGATCCTGGCTCATTCAAATAAATTTCACTTCACAAGACTGGAGTTGAAAGAATTTTTTCTTCTCATATCTAAATATTACTGGGTGATGTAGGACATAAGAACTGGAACGAGACCATTCAGCAGAAAGCCTGGCAGGGTAAAGAACTGTTTCATATTCAGTATTGCATTTAAGGTTTCATTGCAAACAGGATTTAATTATCACTCCACAAGCCAGAAAAAGACTGTCCTCACAATTAGTGGGTTAAGTTTCAACCTGAGGCAGAGAATTTCTGTCAAATTTGAGGCTGATGGTCAAGATGTCTCTCAAATGACATCATCCTGAAAACAGCAGGGCTACTAGCCCAGTATTTAATGTATTCTAGCTCTTGGAACAATAGTGCCAATCGAGCATAATGTAGCTGGTTTGAAGATGGGCATGGGGAACACACAGTTTGCCAAGTCCAGCCATTACTGAACTAGTGACACTGAACTTCAGGACAGAAGTTCAGCTCATTGCCTACTAACACCTTGTACCTGCTGGCAGTATCCCACAGTTCTCCAGGAATGTCCTTTCTTACTCTTTTTGACATTATACTACTCCTAAACATATGGGAGCACTTTTTCAGGACTCCAAATTTAGTGTTTTTCTACCTATTTAGGAACAGTGTGTGGTCTTCATGCTACACTTACCCATGTAAATCAATCTGGTAGTATTTCTGCAGAGAAATTGAACTGCAGACCACTAGTAAATCAAAGACCACCATGACTTAATTTCTATAATATATATTAATATATATTTATTGGTAGAGAGATATAATGTGCAATTAATAGGTGAGATAAATAAGGCAGAGAGAGATACAAATACCTTTCCAAAGTTGTCCAAAGCCAAACTGTGAGAAACCTCTCAATTTTGCAATTCCAGTCCACTGTCCTGCCATTTAGGTCACCATTCTTATTCCCTATAAAAGTATTCTCAAGCAACCAGGTAGAGGCAAGGCCAACCTTTGCTACCTTCATGATTCATGAACACGAGCTTTCCTTTTTAAGAATGTTCAGTATCTTCATCCACAATTGCTAATTCAATTAAATTGTGATACTGGAGTTGTGTCTGCATATATTATATATAAGCAACTATTCAGAGCATTAGATATGCATACTAGAATAAAATGAAAACCAAGATCAATAGGAGAGGTCTGTTGTGTCAATGAACTTTAAACAATGGAGCCCTCAGCACACAGAGGTATTCTTCTACACAGCCAGGTTTAAACAAATGTTTTTAAACGAAGTTCAAACCCATTCCTAAAGCAAACTACTTTCACATACACAGCTGCTTTAAGCCTGTTAAAAGCATAACTGCTGTAAATTCAGATTCATTGAATTTACAATGACTGGTAAAACCACACTAAGAACTAACTACAGATTGCACAATTATATTTCAGAAAATCTGCATGACAAAATACATTAAGTATCTCATAAAAAGACTAATATATCAATGAGAATAAAAAGTACTTTCGGCAATCAATTTTGGCATCCTGCAACTAAAGAGTTGTGCACTGTTTGCCAAGATCACAAAATTTAAGAATAATCACCTAAAGGGGACAGATGTTAAGACAAAATAGCTGATGGGTTCCCACCAGCTGGAACACAGCTTGGCACAAAATGAACTGGGAGTGTTGGTGGACACCAAGGTGAACATGAACCAGAAAGATGACTCTGCTGTGAAGGTGGATGGTGCCTTCAGCTGCATTAAATAAAGTACTGCCAGCAGGGTGAGGGAGGTGATCCCTCCTGCTGCTCAGCTGGTGAGGCCACACCTGAAGTGCTGGACCCAGTTCTGACCTCCCCAGCACAAGAGAGAGATGGAACAGCAGTGGAGAGACCAACCTTGGGACACAAGGGTGAGCGAGGGCTGGGGCATCTCTCACAGGAGGAAAGGCTGAGAGGGCTGGGCCTGTTTAGGCTGGACAGGAGAAGGCTCAGAGGGGATCCTGCAGACACACAGATACCCACAGGGAAGGTGCCATGAGGATGGAGCCAGGCAGTGCCCAGTGACAGGACCAGGGCCCACGGGCACAAAGTGAAACATTCTGTCAGTCTCTGATTCTGCCTCAGAAGGAATGCTCACTTGAATGAAAACTGATGAACTACACAGGCTGCAGATTGTTTCATCAGAGCTACAAAAGATGAATGAAACCTCTTATAAAAGAGGACACTGACAAACAGCATTCTCCACCCAACTTGCTAACTGTCTGCAATCCAGTGCACTGCACAAAAGGAATCATCCAGGTGACAATGGCTCTATGTATAAAAGCTTCATCGATGAGACTCAGCATTATTACCCAGTGCCATCAGACTTCATGCACAATCTCTAGGTGCAATGCATAAGCAATATATCACTTCATCTAGCACTTGAAATGCTAAGTTTCAGCATCAGTGATAGAAATAGCCTATTATCTTATCTAGAACATCCCATGACAGAGAATAGATGTTCCCTTCCATAAATTCTTTGGTGATTTGCCTCAACCAATTTTAGAACAACTCACATGATGAGTCCTCCCCCACTTCATTGAGAAGATTATACTGCAGCCCAGTAGTGCACAGAGTTAGGAAGTTCTTTTGATTAGTTTGAGCCCTTCTATAAATGAGTATATCAAAACAGCACTTGTAAAAAAAATTTCACTGCTAACAGGAGGCAGCAGCTGATGAGAAAACAATAAAGAGCACATTTTCTTCACTGTGGCTGGGGTTGCTAAATGTCAGTCATTCTCCTTAAAATTCCCATATATACCATTGTGCCAAAGGGCACATGAAGCAAATCCAAATTACAGGTTTAGATTATAATAGTGTGCACACCCTATAGCACCCCTGAGAATTTAATAATAATGAGAAATATTCTCAATTAGTTTTTTAAAATCTTGAACTGATTAACAGCTTCAGAAAAGCATTTTCATTCATACAGTAATAAATTCTCCCAAGGAAGCAAATCCCCAAACAATCAGTATAAAATGAGCTCTTGAAATCATAAGCAGAATAATGTAAAGCTCTCTGCATCCTTAATTAGGGATGAAAATGGTTCAGGAAGGGCTGATCAATAAAGTGCAAATGATAAAAATGCATACTTTTGGAGAATGTGTGAACACAGTTTCACAAGAAGATGAAATCTGTGGGGGGTCTTCCACACAGCACACTGAATTGCAACTGCTCTCATCAAAGGAAGATCCCCAGCCACCTTGGAATATATATATATATATTTCTGATAGTAAGAAGGGTACACAAAAAGACCCTAAAATGATACCAAATAACAGAAACCTGGAAGGGCTGCTTAAAAGAAATCAAGACTCTTGCAGCACTTTGCCTATCTCCTTGTGTTCCTCATGCAAGTTAAAGACATTCTCTATTTTGGTCTGCTTAAACTTTCTCCAGCCCCACCACCTTCCATCTGCTACCCCCACCCCCTGCAGCAGTGCAGTTACATTTGCCCACGTTCCCAGCCATGTCACACCATGTGCACAGCCACCAAGAGAGCTTTTTTGGCTTTTTTTTTGGTGTGATTTCCATGCAGAACCCAGGAAGTTTGAGAAACACGACAAAAGTGTGCTTTCTCAGTTGAACCTGGACAGTGCCACATTTCACTTCACTACATCATCAGAGTCAACACGCTGCAAAAAAATCTACAAAAATTTTCTAAACCAGCACAACATATCCACTGACACCTTCAGAATGAAAGTGGGAATTCATCCCAGATGCTCAACTGTCCTGTGCATCCTCAGGAGTCAACGAGCTGATATACACTTTAAAATACCAACTGCTTAATGTCTTCTGTTTTCTTCAGCACCTCAAATCAGAATTTGTTCCAGTGTTAAACTTATTTGTTCTATATAATACATTTAAAAATTGTAAACATTTATATGTACTTTCAATCAAGTGGGAAAGATTTCCCCTGACAAGACTCAAAATTCCAAAAGTCTTAAAACCCTTCTTAAAGTGAACTTCCTATTTCACATGCACTTCTAAACCTAATTAAGGAGAGTAAAGTATATCAGTGTCTGTAAAAGCACAATGTTGCATCCAATGTTTCTTCTACGTGAAAAACTCAGTCATTACCTTATTTTTAAATAGTGTAATGAATATTTCCAAATAAATAAAAAGTGCCTTTTTCCTTAGTATAAAATGTGCGTTCTGAAAGCATATGCTTTCTCTTTTAATGTTAATTACAGATTGAATTTTTAACTTCACTAAACCATTAGTTGTGACTTTGATCAGACCCCAGTTCCCCCAGCCTCAGTGCTGCTTCAGACATCAATAATTCTAATTAAACCAACTCTGAGATATGACTACATCATTTCTCTAAGCAATTAAAAATGTGCAACTGAAATAAGCAGAAAATATTAAAAGGAAAGCCAGTGGACTCATATAATAATAATAATAACAATAATATCATCAATAATAATAATGTTATTGTTATTATACATTGCACTTCTATATTGTCCTTCATCCTTAGATGTCAAAATACTTCTTAATAGCATAATACTTTGTTATGAAAAAAAAATATAAAAAGCCTCTGTTTATTTGCCTATCTGGAAGGGGTTTAATTATTCATGATGAAGATACAGTCACTGCTTGCTGCATGAATAAGACCTCCACACACTAAAACCACACATTTATCCAAATTGATTTTGTGCCCTTCATTTCATTAAATTAACGAAGTTTTCTTATACCTAAGTTGAATTCAATTGTTTTCATCAGCACTTCCAAAGGAAGGAGTTCTTCATAGTAGTTGGATTTACAATTTGAAGACTACAATATAATGTACTCTCTTCAAATGCACTAACCTATAGAAGAAGTGTCCTCAAAAAATGTATCTGCAAAAGCTGGAATGTAAGATTTTACTGGACTAGGAGGATCACCTTGAGCTTTGTAGGATCTCAAACAGCTACACAGTCTCAATATTAGAGCTTGTGGGCTTGGGGTAGCTGGAAAGACTCAGTGAATCTGGCTAGATGAGTAAATTTGGGATTAGAAGCAACAGCTACTTGGGGTCTAACACTGCTGCTACTACTGTCACTGTGTTTGATCTTCAAAAATTTCTCTGCATTTCTGTTTCTCTGCAAGCAAATATTTTTGATACTACAAAAACCTTTAGCAGCTCTTCACATACACTGCAGATAGTATGTAGATGAAAGAATGAATATACAAAATGCCATCATTTCACAAAGAGATTTCATATATGGATATAAGTATATGCACAGTCTGTGTTTCACAGCTTCATTATCAGTGAAATGAGGTTGATCTGCAGCACAGGGAATACCAAAACATAAAAAAAATTCCCAGCTGTCCTATGCATATTTATGCATTTAGGAGCAAGACTAATTTCAACGGGGGAAAAAAGTCAGTGTAAACAGAGCACTTATCCTGTCCCTTTAGATTTCTTTCCTTAATTGCTCTGGATATGCATCTTTCTTCAGAGACTGTGGTCGCCATCCTGCACATTAGATCCAGATCAGAGACTGGGTGAGGTGAGCTACTCCAGACAGTGTGACAGCTGAGACTCACGTCATGAACAAGGACAGCAGCAGTGGTGGCTTAGCCACAGACATCAGAGGACATGAGCAAGAAAAGGGTTGCAGGGGAAACTGTTCCACAGCAGAAAATATGACCTCAGCTAACAAATAGCAACAGACAGTGGAAATTACTCTCAGGGCCACATGAAATCACCTAACATGTCTCAGTCTGTAAGATTTAAATCACTTGAGAGTCAATAAAATAGATGCTTACTGCCTGACAGTGACTTAGGACAATGGTGGCTCTAAAACAGATGAGGACTAAGTACCAGTAAAGCATGTGGCATGAAACTGGGAAGGAACCTGGGACCACCAAAGCAGAATATAAAATATCTGGCTTTCCAAATCAAGGTTTTCACAGATTGTGAAACACAGCAGAGAAAAGGCAAAATGAGAGATGTGCATTTTATTTGGTACTTAACATGTACCAACTTAGAAATCCTATAGACTGTCACCCAAATTTATGAAATACAGTAAAAGAAGATGCCTTCTTCACTTATCCTTCAGTTATCTAACATATTACCCCAAAATTCACCAGTCTTTTAGATGCAAATCTTATTTTCTGTAATAGCTAGTCAAAATATCAATTTTGTATTTTTCCTTAAGATGGGGTCATTTATTATACTCCCACGGATACTTTCTTAGTAAAACTACATTATTTTCCAGTAATTGAAAATTTGGTCTCTCACAGATTTTCAGTTTTAGGAGTAATTTTAATTCAAACCACATCATCATTGAAGAGTTGGGTTGCTTTCAGGCTATAATTCATCTAACACCTCCTTCAGATGCTTCCTTAGAAGAAGCATCACGCATTAGAAACACCCATTTCCCTCCACTCTCTGTAACAAGAGGTTTAGCTGACTACCTCATGATCTCTCCCATTAGAACAAGGTAAGGACAACTCTATTTCAGCTGGAAAAGCATGAATCTACATGAGAAAGACTCAGTGAACTGTGCCGAAGGGGTCTGCAAATGTAAATTAGGTGTCAGAATCTCAGACTAGTTCAGACTGGCTGGCGTGTCAGAGGTCTCTGGACCAAGCTGCTGAATCCAGCAGGGCCCATAGTGAGGGCAAACCAGAGCTGCTCAGCTCAGAGCTGGAGGTGTGGAAAACCACCCTGTTCCAGTTTGGATGTGTCCCCTGGAGATGTCACGCCCTCCTTGGCTGATGCACTTCTGCAGGAGCAGCAGGGACAAGAGCACAGAGCACACCAGCTACATCATTTCTCTAAGCAATTAAAAATGTGCAATAAGTAGAAAATCTTAAAAGGAAAGCCAGTGGACTCATATAATAATAATAATAATAATAATAATAATAATAATAACAACAACAACAACAACAATAATAATAATATCCAAAATAAGAAATTTATTGCTATTAATAACAATATGCTGTGAGGAACAGCTCCAGACACCCATGGGAGGCCACTTCCCAGAAAGCTGAACATAAATTTGAAGGGCTCATCTTCAGGGCATGTAGACAAGTAAGCTACTGGGGCTGTTTTGGCCTCTTTAATGGTCCAGTGGGAAACCTTGGATGGAGGAAAGAGTTTAAAAGCTATGAAAACAGGGTTTCTAACAGTGCTTTAAGGGAGATACATTTTACAGTAAGCCTGCTTTTTATTTTTCTTTTATCCATTTTTATATCTTCCTGCTTTCTTCCTTTCTTTTTATTTTCTGACATAGAATAAAAAGTTCATGTGACAATAAAAAGAAAATTTAGCACAAGGAAGAGTATTCCATACACTAAGTAACACAAACTCTGCCATTTTACAGACCATGCTTTGAGCTGTGTCCTAGGCAGGCTCTTTTTTAGTTCCTTTGACTATTCCAGAAAAGTACTCCTACCCTTTCAAAGTCAAACAACCTACACATGCTCTGCTGGCAAAACCTTGATCAGGTTTCTTGCCTTCTTGCACCTGCCAATGATCATTCACCACCT
>VZRH01002680.1:6248-25627 GCA_013397555.1 Urocynchramus pylzowi | reverse complement strand
TTATCCCTGCTCCCATATTTCTTGCCTGAGAGCTCCTTGATTTAAATTTTATAGCAATTCGGAGGGAGGGGGTTTACATTCTCTATTCCAGGGGAGGCTCTGGCCTTCCTTAGCAGACACCTGTCTTCCCAAACCGAGACAAGAGCCAATCCCTGGAGACTCCAAGATGGATGTGGCTGGATCCTGCTCTGATTTTATTAGCAATAAATTCAACTAATTTCCCTAATCCAAGCTTGTTGTACCTCTGCTGGTACTTGTTGAGTGATCTCTCCCTGACTTTATCTCAACTCATGAACCCTTCATTACATTTTCTCTTCCCTGTCCAGCTGTGGGGGGGAGCAAGAAAGAGGCTTTGACTCTGAGGAGCTCTGTTGGTCAGAGCAGGTGCTGGTGACACCACAGTTGTGGGTTCAACCCCCGTGTGAACCATTCCCTTAAGAGCTGGACTTGATGGACCTTGTGGGTCCCTTCCAACTCACAATGTTCTGCGAGCTGGTGGGTGCCTAGCACCCAGGCAGGGCTAACCCAGTACAGACAAATCTCTTTGCAATCTCACATTTTTCTCTGTAAAAAAAGATTAGAGAGTCAATTTCAGGCTTCAGATTAACAGTCTTGAAAATCTTATTTTAAAAAAATCCAATATCACAATATTGATATTGATAATACTATTGATAACAATTCTCCTAATTTTTTAGTTCTGCTTCATAGTTCCAAGACATGGCTAGAAGTGAGGGAGAGCAGAGTATATTCTTGTTTTAGCTCTACAGAGGACCCCCTCAGAAGCTGTTGAGAAACAACGATCAAGTTGACAGATTTTCCTTCTAACTTGAAACAGTTTTTACCATTTCCAAGAAAACTGAATAGACTTTCACATCAAATTAATCAGTTGGATTGCTCAGATACACATTATTGTTTTCATTATTCACCACCTTTTTATTAGTCTGCACTGTCCTTTTTAGCAAAACACCATATTATTTTTCTTCCGATTTTAAACATCCCCTTTGGCTCTACAGCTCATAAAATTCTGCTTCTTGAACAGCATAATGCTATTACTTTATCTTTTTCTCTACTTCAGCATAGCTTATCTCTAAAGCTTGTGGTCCCCATTGATTTATAATTGCTTACCATTTACCATATTGATAGTTAGAGACAATTTACTGATATACATTAGCATGAGGACAGAAAAACAATTGTCTATTTCAATAACTTATTGCAAATATATCTGAAGAATGTCAGAAAATAACTGATCTATATTCTGAAGCACTGGTTGTCAAATGCCACTTCTGCTTTCATTAAAAGAATTGATAAATCATATATCTCATCATTATCATTTGAAAATTTATTTTATGATGATTTTAAACTTTCATATTTTCTTTTTTTTTATATTACTTCTTAACACAGTATGCAGTCTTTGTGCAGACATAAAGGATTTTAATTAATTTTGGTTTCTTAAGATCATTTGGGCTGCTGCTACTTGTTACAGTTTCTCCAATTTGTACTATAATTTCACGGCTCAACACTAATATATGTGCTAGTACCACTGTAAAGCCATGAAAAGCCAACACAAGAAGAAAGAAATATATACCAACAGCAATGCTGAAGATTAAATTTTAATAAGTATTTTAAATATTTTAAAATTTTTAAATTTTAAATTTTTAAATTTCTAGAAGTATTTTCAGATTCACAGGACAAGATAATTAAAATAAGACCAAAACTTATCTTTTGACACACAAACATTTTCTCTAAAAATTTTATTTTTTCAAACATTTTCTCTAAAACTAAATTCCAACTTCTTAGCTGCATCAAGAATTTGTCATTCACCCAACATGTTATAGGTACTTGCTGTAATATACGTTTCACAGACACAGAAAAATGAGCCTGGAGTGATGAGGGAAGCACCTCCAGTCACTTAAGTTAGTGGCCTAGTCAGGACTAAAATCTATATTCCAAGGATTTATTTCCTGACAGTAGACATTAAATTATACCACTGCAGCAACACTTCGTAAATATGACATTTTGGATCACACTTAATAATTAATATACAACTTGAAACTCTATTAAGCAGCCTGAACGAAATTTGTTATCCAGAAAAGACTGAGCAATTTCATAGATAGAAAAGAGAGTACCTTTCATTCCTGCTATTTGGTACTAAATTAAATGCCTTGTCTTTTCTAAATATAAGTAGCTTCTTATTTGCATTATAATTATACTGTGAAACTTTCTGTGGATAATGAAGTAAGTTTAGGGAGCAGTATTTTGGCCCTTTAATCTCCTGGGAAGCAAAAAGATGGAAGCAAGGTGGCCAGAAAGAAGAAAGAGAAAATGAAAACAAATGGTGAGGTTACAAAAAGCATGTGTGAAATGATGATAACAGTTCAGACCAGCCCCAAAGAACTGATAAAGGTATATTTCCATGTATTGGTACTTCTAATAAATAACAAATTTCAGCTCTGTAATGAACCTACTTGTAAAACTTTCTTTGAAGACTGTGCCATGCCTCACTGCTTCAGCTCCAACAGCCACAAGCTATTCCATCCACACAGAAAGGATGATACTTCAGGGTCAACTTTTTAAAAATGAGAAAACGGCAAAAAAAAAGGAAAGCATTCTGGTGCTCGAGTCCTACAGTGGCCGTGCGACTGATCTGCTGGTATGATGGACATATTATTTGAATTTATATCCTGCAAAGACTATTTGGGGATGGGGACAAGAGCATCACTCTCAATCCTCAGACAGGATGTGAGAGACAGGGAGAGATGAGCAGTGAGAGACAGGGAGGTGTAGCCATCCTTGGATTAAACAGTTAATGCTGCTGGAGGCCAGGAGAGACACGCCACCACCCTCCTGGGAATCTGTGTCCATGTTTATCATCCTGGGAAAACCAGTCTTTTTTTGTTTGTGCAGAGTAGCACACCAAGATCAGCAGACCTTAAAAGGGACCCTCCCTCACACCCTGCTCTTGGAGGATGGGAGATGTGCCTCACCTCAAGCACAGGGAGTCATCCTAAATCAAAAATTTGAGATTTAGTAGCCACTCTGTAAGCCACGTACAACCACAAACAGAAATGCTCTGCCTAATGTCTCCGACCAAAAGCAGAGGCTACAGCTGGGTCAAGGGTGTTTCCAAGGGCCCAACTCCAGGGCAGGATTCTTGGAGCACTCCAGTTAGTTGGGTCTCAACAAAGCTTATTTCAGAGTTTTAGTTACAATGGCTTTAGCATGAAGTGGAGGGCTGGACATCCCTGATAAGGCAGGTAAAATGGATACATACAGAAGCAGAACTTATGGCTTCTAGGACATTCTACATGTGAAAACAGGAGCATGCACAGACATACAATTACAGAATTTAATGACAATTTAATTTACACAGTAGGACATCTACATTCTTCACAGCCCCACTACAAGTGACTAAACTGCCTTGGAGAGCCATGCTTTTCCAACTATGCCATCTCAATATACTCACCAATAAAAACAGAGTAGAAATACCCTTAAAGTTCATGGAAGCTTACTGATTAAAAAAAAAAAAAAAAAGAGAACTGTGGAAGGTAATTTCTTTAAACATTTGTCTTGGAGCTCATCTCATATTTTTATCAAAGACAAGAAAAAGGAGGCACAGCTTTGGTTGGTTAGACTGGTACAACTTTGGAAAGCACTGCCAATGTCAAGAAATACTGGAATTTCATTCTGAAAGAAGGGAAAATTCTTGCCTAATAGAAACTGAATGAATGAAAAGTAATGATATAATGTGCTTTGTGATTCTGTTCAAGACCCTAGCAATAATAAGTATTTCTACTAAAAGTAGGGAAATTATCAGCGAGAAATTACTGGGGAGGATGAACACCATGTTAATCAATCAGAGGACGATAGAATAGGGAAAATTAGCTTTGTTGAAAAAGGCAAAAGCTATCTAGAATTTATCAACAGAAGCATTTGTAACAACATAAAGCTATTAATGCCATGAAACAAGCCACAGTGATGCTTATCTCAATACAATTCTTTTTCAGCTCTGCTCAAGAATTTAAAAAAAAAAAAAAAAGGCAAGAAGTGAAGAGAGGCACAAGGACATACAACAATCTGTTTTATGAAATGTATTGTTCCTCACTTATTTTGCCTAGCATATTCAAAGCCAAGAGGAGATATTATTCCTTCATGTAAACTCATTAGGACAAGTCATAAAAAGTTTTTTTTTTTTTTCATTTAAGAGGAAGAATGACAAGTGGCAGAATACCAATACAAGTGAGTATTAACTGCCAGGAGTAAGTCTTGAATAGAAATCAGTGGAGGACTCCTAGGCATAAGAAAGCAATGTCTGAAATATAATTTTAAACTGAGGAGCAAGATAGTAACATTTTATTTTTAAAGAAATAGCTATTTTTAGGACACATCTGACAAATCCATAAAGAGGACTCTGTGACGCAGTCTCCCATGGTAAGTGGGCACTAAATTATTAGATCATCTGAAAGCTCCTTATGCAGCTATAAAATGCTAGAGACTTTATTATTTTATTAATGATTTTTGTTAATATACAATAAAATTCTAAAGGAGACAACACTGTTTATTCTTCATGATATGAGATACCACATGGCAAATTCTGAGCCATTTTCCCTCTCCTGTCTAAACAGAACTTGCCTGATTTCCATTTTAATTTTATTCTTTGCTATCAAATCCTGGCCATCACATACCAAGAACCCTTGCTTCTTCCCAGACCAGGCAAACAGCACTCTGAATACAAAACATGGGCTTCCTTCACACAGCAGGACTGAGGAAAGGAAAAGTAATGATGATTCAAAACATACTTTTCAAAAATGTTTGTTGCAAGCTCAAACTTCTGCAATGTTGCTGGGAACCATGCAGATCTAGCTCATCTCCTCCAAGGAACTACCTTCTCCTTCACATAAGGCCCAATAGATCCTAAGTGCTAATTTAAAAACACTACAACTTCTTGTTCAAATGTGCAATTAAGAAGAGAAATGAAGACTGAGATTAGCAATGGCAGAAGATCTCTAAACTTTATATTACACAATTAACATTTTAAATAGAGTGGGTCAAAATAACTAGGCTTTTTAGTTGTTTGGAACATTGGAAAGTGAAACAACCATGCTTCAGGTCAAATAATGCTTCCTTTATTTTTTAGCATTATTTTAATGTTTTTAAGGGTTTGTAAAAGCTGTTTCATGTTGAAAATGGGAAACATTTGCAGAGGTTTCCAATGCTGCTCCCAAGCTTACAAACAGGTACAAAATCCCACCAGACTCTTACATCTGGAATAGCCATACAGGAAATCTTGGTGTGTTGTCAATTACTCTCTCTATGTGTGCAGGGAGATTTATTCTTCTGGAAACAGCTCATTTAATCAGCAGTACCTCTGACTACTGAAATTAATGAAAGTTCAGGGCTTAGGGTTACAAATTATCATCTCACAATGCTCATTAAGAGAACTGCTGAGCAGCAGTGTCATACAGAAATATTCTAATTTATTTAGCAGAAAGTGGGTAAATAATGCAGGCCAATTTTCAAGAAATTAGTAGAGATGAAATAGAGTTGAGTCATTATGCTCAAGGCTCTTCTACCTTGAACATTTTTGCTGGCCCAGGTCCTCTTCCCTGACCATCCATGCCAGGAGAACTAAGCAGCAGAGCAGATCACAGCCTGAGTGTGATGCCATACCAGAATGAAATCAAAGCCATCATCACCTTGGAAGGAACAGACAAAAGCACTGTGCATCCTCTCCTGATGTTCTCATTCCTGAGGGTCCTACCTATCGTATCATGTCCACCAAGAGCAGGTAACAAGCTTAATGGCAATGTGGATCAACTCAAGATCCAGAGGAGAAGACAGCAAAATAGATGAGAGGTCTAGAAAATGTGATTCAAGGCAATAATAGGGGGAGGGAATAATATATAGGTGAATATAAATTGAAGATACAAAAATAGGTCTTAATTCTAAAGAGAACTGAAGTAGTATGGTAAATTACAGCAAAACAGATTCAAGACATTAAGTCTCAAGTTCCTATTCTGTCACTGACTTCAGCAAACTCAGGGAGTGAGAAAATTCTAATTTCCTTACACATCTCTCATTACGTTAGTGCTCTGGTAAATGCAGCTAACTGGGGAAGAAGAAGAAGCAATAGAGATTCCTGAATTCAGATCTTGGCATTGAAGAAAGGAGGAGCCAAATGCCCCAGATACTGTGTTTAAAATTCTTTCTGGCCCACTGGGAGATACATTTATATATCCTACTATGAATTTAAGCACAGTTTGATACTTGTAAAAGCCTTCCTAATCCTCTTCCTGGCAATAACTCAGAAGCCTATCACAGCCAGCTTGGCAGGATTCTTTTCTATTTCAGCTTTTTGCCTTGGTTTTCCTAAGGTGTATCACAGATCACAAAGCATCTGGAATTTTGCTGAAGAACCATCCCATTAAAGTGTTTCATCTGAGAGATCTGGAGTTTGCCAGCTCCCTAGAATCAGGATCTCAAAAATTTCCTGAGCAGAGGATGACACTTGGTTCAGCCAGGTTCACAGATGTATTAATTGTGTCAAGGAGAAACATCAATACAAGAAAGAAAAAAATTAAGTCACAGATTCCAAGAAAACGTACTCAACTCCAATTCATTACTGCCAACTAACTCAATGAAGCTACGCTATGGTAAAACCAGTTTGAGGGAAAGAATTTGATTTTATTCTGATCAAAGGCAGCAATGTTTAATCCCATTTTGAGGCAGTGCTCTACATTTTTTATTTGGTAAATAGCAATTTTAAGGGTATTAAATGCCAAATGCCACAAACCATACAAACATAGAATGGAATATATAAATTACATCACAAGGTATTGAAGGAAATCTCCATGACATTTTCACTGAAGAAACTCACAGCTCTGTTATTGTCTAGAAAGCTGTCTGTTAACTCCTAGGTAACATCTGATTCATAATTAAAATAACAAAAGCATATTCCATTTACATTTTTAATGAATTTCCAAAAATACTTTGGACATTAGCTAGCAAGGTGATATTGTGGTGGAAAGAAACACAAGCTCTTGTACATGAGCAGCAATGAGTGAGAAGAATCAGACAAGAGAGTGAACTTTAACAATAAACCTGGCCAACACAGAGGCAGTGTGGAAAAAGGTAAAGAAAAAATCCATCCCCCATACTACCACCTACATTTCTCAGCTGCTAGAAGGCCACTTGGTTTTTGGAGTACAGCAGTCCTGTAAAGGTGGCATTAAGCATGAGTTTATGCCCATTCTCATCACCACTCCTGTGAGGAACTCTTGAGAGTTGTTCAGCCTAGAGAGGAAAAGCCTCCTGGAGGATCTTATTGTGGCTTTTCAATAATTGCAGGGGGCCTATAAGAAAGATGGGGATAAGCCTGTTGTGACAGGACAAGGAGTAATAGTTTTAAACTAAAAAAAGGTCCATTTAGATTAGATAAAGGGATATAGTTTTTTATGCTGAGGATGGCAAAACACTAGAAGAAGTTTCCCAGAGAGGTGGTGGATGCCCCATCCCTGGAAACATTCAAGATCAGATAGGACAGGGGCCTGAGCAACCTGATCTAGTTAAAGATGCTCATTGCAGAGGGGTTAGGACTAGATGAGCTTTAAAGACCTCTNCCTGGAGGATCTTATTGTGGCTTTTCAATAATTGCAGGGGGCCTATAAGAAAGATGGGGATAAGCCTGTTGTGACAGGACAAGGAGTAATAGTTTTAAACTAAAAAAAGGTCCATTTAGATTAGGTAAAGGGATATAGTTTTTTATGCTGAGGATGGCAAAACACTAGAAGAAGTTTCCCAGAGAGGTGGTGGATGCCCCATCCCTGGAAACATTCAAGATCAGATAGGACAGGGGCCTGAGCAACCTGATCTAGTTAAAGATGCTCATTGCAGAGGGGTTAGGACTAGATGAGCTTTAAAGACCTCTTCCAGCCCAAACCGTTCTATGGTTCCCAGTGAAAGCACTCAAGCTGTACTAAGCAATCCTAGGCTGGCTGAAAATGATGCCTTTTTTGAGAGGAGCTTTAGGAAACATCTCTTGCTGCTTCTCTACTATTATTTGTCTCTTCTAAGCATTGCCAGGAGGGGAATTCAAAATCCTTCTCCCTCCCTCCCATCTCAGAGAGGCACCAGATGCCTCACTTGGCTGCAGAATGCCACTGCCTCTCCACAGGGGAATGGTGGGGAGCACCAGTCCTGCTGTGGTTCTTGGCCTGGCTGAAATGAAGCCCCAGCTCTGCTCATGGGAGGAGAAAAGGAAGAGTGCTTCCACCTCCAAGAACAGCTCCAAGAGCAGCAGATCCTCAGAGTGGCTCTCTGCGGAGCAAAGAAGCCAAACCTTTTGAGGTGTCACCTTCCAGCTGGGCTGGCCTTAAAAGAGACAGAGAGAAAATTCAGTGTAAGACAAGCCTGAAGCATAACCAGCTATTGGGGCTGCTCCTATAAAAGAAGAAACACTGTTATCATCAAACCATCAAAACTTCTGGTTACAACTTGGCAGTGGTTTGTATATGAGCAGGTGATACCTTAAAAACCAATATATTTTCTTCTTTTATTATGAGGTAAAAAAAGTGGAATACATATTTTGGACTTTTGTATTAGTGAAAGAAAAAAGGGCTCTCAGGCAGAAATGGACCCTGAAAACCAGAGGGTTTTAATAGAAGTGTCAGTCACAGTCTATAATTACTTCCACTCCAAATTATGACAGGTGTTGACTGAGACTTTTAAAGCAACATATGCAGAAATACCAGGTGGCTAATCTGCAGATTACTAGAACCAAGAAAATTCATTCAGGAACTCGGGATATTGCCATCATTCATGCCTCCTACTGTTCATGAAGTGAACTGAACACATTGTAAATGAGGCTCTTGCTTAGCCTTATTTTAATCACTTCTAAATTGGATACAGTTCTCTCTTCACCTTGTCCTTTTACAGTATTACTTAGTCTCCTAAAAATCATCATAAATCACCTGTGGAGGTTATGCATAAGACTGCTTTCAGAAGTAAGACTCATAAACCTTGTCAAAACGTACATGCTGCGGGGTGGTATTTTGAATTAAAATATAACCATTGCCTTTTAATCACAAGACATTTTCTAAAAAGCTGTTTTATGTGAAAGAACAGTGCTCTCATATGAATTCATAGCTGAATTTCTATTATATCTCTCCATGTTGATTTTGTCAACAGAACTACATTTTCCTTCAGCATATGGCTGAATGATCCTAAATGACAGTAAAAAAAAAAAGCCCTTATTTTACCCAGAGATCTAGCAAGATCAAAGGACTGGGAAGGTCAGCTTTCATGAATGTTTCCATGGGCAACTGGTCATACCAGAACTGGATGTAGGGAACCTTGTGGAGATACTGATTTTTAGCAGCAGTAATGATAGCACTGCATTCTCCTGTAAAGAAGCAGCACTTCTGACCTTGTTCATTTTTGACATCTAAAATGTCAAAATCAATGTCAACACATTGTTCAATGCAGACAGTTTTGAAATACTCACAAAATCAGAACCAACACAATTCCTTGTAATTAAAGGAATGAAAATACTGTGCAACATTCCAAGCCTCAGACCAGGTCAGACTTGTGGAACATAACTTTGTGACCTGCCCAGAAAGCAGCTCTGCCCTTTCCCTTTGCATGCTCAGGACTGAATTTCTGTCCAGCTCACCCAGAGACTCCCAGCCTGCTCACACACTGAGCCTGAATGGCACCTTGAAGCAGAAATGGGGTGAGCAGGGGAATGAAACTGCGTTTAGTCAGTGGCCGAGCATTCTGCACAGAGTGCACAAAATTCTGTTGAAATTCTGTAGAATTTTCAAGCTAAAAATATGCAGATAACATATAAAGAGTGACAAAATGTACTGCCAAATCTCTACTATTATTAGCATACTTAATATCCTACCATTCAGCTAAACTGCCTGTGTTGACCATGGTTTTCTAAGGAAGTATTTGTATTTCTCCAGCACAGAAGCAGATGAGGTTTGAACCCAAGCTATCCGTCCACACTGAGCAGCAACTCTTACCTTTCCTTCAGATCTGTGGGTCAGATAGAAAGAAGATACAGTATGCAGAACTGCCCACATCAGGAAAGGCAGCACATTCTTTACCATTTCTTTAACTCTTCTGGTGCTCAAGTGGTTTGTTTAGGGCTTCACTAGACTCAAAAATCTCCCCCCCCCCAAAAAAAAAAAAAAAGATGTTTCAGAGAAAAGGTGTTAAATCACCTTGTGTGTTCTGGATGAGAGAACTACACATAAAAGAACTCCATCCATACCTGCCATGAACAAGAACAACAGTATTAACTGAAGAATAACATTTTAGCAGCCAAAATATTTAACTCAAGGCGCTGGGAGAAATGATCTGATATTCAGAGGATTACATATGTCTTTTGATTAGCACAGCCAGTACTCTTATTTCATATCCTTGACTAGAAAGACCAAATCAACATAATCGTACAGTATATATATAAAAACCCATAAGGTTTTTTGTTTTTTGTTTTTTTTTAATAAAAAAGAGATGCAAGTTTTGGTTTTCCATAAATCTGAGATCATTCTCCTTCGTCAAAAACATGTATTTAACTAACAATGATAGAGTAATTTGACATGGCAAAATACAGCCTCCTTTTCTTTGAAGGAATGGAATTCATCTGGAATGGCTATCAACAAGGAAGATAGTACTTCCTGAAACTGAAGACCTACAGATCAACTTGATATGGCCATTTTTCTACTCTGTTCTACTGTCTCAGACCAGATAAGGAAAAAACAAGAGAGAACATGGGGCAGTCAGGGAAACACACAATAATCTTCAGCAGAGGATCAAAACAAGCTTTGAGGAAACTAACTCTGGGTTTCATTTTCTCATAAAAGAAATGCATTTGTTTCCCAGTGTGCTTGAGCAGCAGGAGATCTATGAGTAACCAAAATAATGTGCACCTCAAGCCCAAAAGTGCCATTATTTATTTTAGTCACAGAGTGTAAGAAGCTGTCTTCACAAAGCAGCCTCTTTCCACCCTTCCCCAATCATACTACTTGCTGTATTTTAAGAACAGACACACAAACCCATATGGAGGATCACATCTAATTAGTTTTTGTTGAATTGCATGTAGCATTCCCTGAGCATTATGTGGATTTGACACACTCTAAGACTCTAGTTCAGCTGTCTGTTGAAGTTAAAAATATTTAAGGTCTCGCTCCCTTTTTTCCCTTTCTATATTGATTCTGTAAGATAAGACAAATGCCAAAGAAAACCACTGTTTAGCTATAGAGATTAACAACAACAGTCAAGGGCAGAGGAGGTGGGTAAGAGAATGAAAAATAACTCAAATGCCCTGGCTCACCAAGAATGAAGCACAAGTAAAATCAAGCAAAAAGGTCAGTAAGAGTTATCATCACAAGGTTCTTCATGTAGCCCCAAGCAGGCTCCACTACAGTTGAAAGCTGTCAGTCAGAGTGCTTTAAAGCTGATTAGGAGCCTCCTTTTATCAGTCACACACCAACACATTCAATCTTTTTTCCTAAACCTGGAGAGAAAGCATCTGTTTTCTTTCCTCTCTGGGCAAATCCATCTTTCTGCACCAAGACAACAGCCCACAGAAAAGGGAGCCACAATGAAGACCATGCTGTCGTCAGCTCCAGGAAAAGCCATGGCCTAGCTCTAGCTCTACCAACAGCTTCCTTTCAATAAAGTCAACAATTTCAAACAACAGCTGAGAAATTCACAGAAATTTTCAGTTGCACAAACACCACTCTCACACAGCAGCTGACTGCCATCAGATTTATGAGATGCTCAATTTCCAGGTATGACCATAAAATCTACCACAAAGTTTGCAGTACAAAGAAACAGGGATAGATGTTAAGAGACCTCTGTTGACCAAGCAAATTGCATAGTGTCATTTCAATTGTGGGACCATTTTTCATCTATACTCGTAAAGTAGGAAGAGGCAAAAAAGAACAATTATAGTTTATGCTTGTATCAAAGGGTTTTATACAACCCATTTTTGTTTGTTTGCCTGTTTTTGTGGATTGAAAGAAAAACAAGAAAAAAATAGTATTTCAGAGGAGTAGCTGCCATCATACTCATGGAGGTGCATGATCTTGTTTCAAAGAATTGGGACAGTGAGAACAGTTCCAAACTTATGGTTCTTATTCAGACTTCCAGCAGTGAAACCACTGATAAATTTCCTACAGTTTCTTCCTCACAGCATCCTGTTATATGTTAAGAACAGATAGTAACATCTATCTCTCACACAATAAAAGAGGGGTTAGAAAGCAGTGGTTTTGGAGAAGTATGTCCCACAGGTTTGATTCCAAGAAAATACTTGAGCATTCTCACTGGTATTCTGTAGGTGGAGGCTCTTTTGTTTAGATCTCTGTTATTTCTCACTCACACATAAAACCCAGAACAGACTATAACAGGCCTCAATGAGCATAAGGGGTGACATTAAACATGTCTGAAATTTACTGTCCCCTCGGTGTTACTCATCCACCTGTTATATCAGAGTAATTGAACAACCAACAAAGACTCTTCTCTACCAATCCGGTGGATAGAAGAGGTCACAAGACTATCACAAGAGCTTTCTGTTGGAGATAAATTAAAAAACTTTACATTTGAAACCCAAAGGTTTGTTCCACCCTCTCTCTGCAGCCTGGTTATTTAAAATTCTTCCCCTTTTAGGCAGAGAGATTTATTCAAGCCTTGCTTCAGACAGCTTGCACTGAGCAATGCATAGGCAAGCGACAGCCCGTTTTTGTCCTCAGTGGGCAAAAACAATGAGCACAAAACGTGGCATGAAAGAGTGTCAGAGAAGTCTGATGGCTCAGGTGACAAGAACTGTGTGCAGGATGTCTAACTGCCACTTGTGTACATTATATTCAGTCCTAACCATTTCCACAAGTACACCACTGTCAGAAACCTCAGATCTACTCAAAACAGCAAAACAAAGGTCTCCAAAATACTGAAGAATAAAGAAAATGAATCCAAGCAACTGCCTGCACTCCCTGAAAAGAGAGATGTGAAACAAAGTATTTTTTTCTCTCATAAAAATATGCAGTCAAAAAACTACATTGTTTTCTGTGAAAAATTATATTCTTTTTAGAAGCCTTGGAAGTCAATTATACATTGTATTTTAATATTACAAACAATATATAGCATTTGAAAGCATGACTAAGTAATAATAGATGTCAAGAGCAAATTACGTGGAGTAAGAAAATCTACCAAAATAGCTTGAAGTCAAAGAAAAGGCTAATCAGAGGAAATGCATGCCTTTTAACTGTCAAACCTTGAACATTCCCTGCAGAAGTATCACCAATACAAACTGCTCTCCTGGTTTCCGTGCAAAAAGTAATATGGGCAGTGTAATATGAGGGTGTAAAAGGTCATACAAAGATATACACACACCAATTGCCTTTGCTTCTGACATATTTTCCATGACATTAAATTCTTGCCAGCTTCATTATTTATACACTTCTGATGCAAGCAGATTTCAGCAATGAAGACACCAAGCAGGAAGGTTAGTTGCAGGCTGGAGCTATATGTATCTCTCAGAGGGACCTATGAGAATCACATTCAATAAAATAAATTCCATTACAGTGTAAACAAAATTTAACCCAGGTGAAATGAATAAAGCAGAAAATGACTGAATTAAATGAAGATGACAGAGAAGAAATGTTTTCTATGAAGATATAGATCCATAATACATTCATAGCCAGAGGCATTAAGACAGTTTCACACCAGTGGATGTTTTTTATTTTAAAGCCCTTTGCTAAAACAAATAAACACATTTACTCCTTGATTTTAGAGAAAATACTCTCATTTTAAATATTCATAAGTTGAGGTTTATATTGAATTTTAAATTACAGTAAGAAGTCCAGTATAGGTGTTGTTTTTCTTTTAAAATCTCAAATTATTTCCATAGTATTATTCACCTGATAATTCTAACAGCTGAAATACGTTTACAACTTGAAGCTAAATTTGCAGTACATAAATTTAAAAACCCTCACATCTAAATGCTATGATGCTGTCAGAGAAAATTAACAATGAAATAAAGAGCTTGATCTATGAAGCATCACAAGAATAGAACTAGCTGTGCTACATTATCTACCCATGACCCACATCCATCTAACCAGAGGCAAAAGGAAAAAAAATTAAAAATTCAAGAGCATCTCAATTATTTTCACCACTTGGTTACTATTCCTTAAGCATTAGACACCCTCCTCAGCTCCAAAGAAAAGGAATTCATGCAATCATCAAAAGGGATTTTATATTCTAATTCTCCACATCTCTGTAAAATAATAAATCATGGAAAAAAGATAAAACATGTAACTAGAAACTGTTTCGCACCATATTAGCACACTGTCTTCTTGCAGAGCTGACTCCACTCCTGCAGAGGTGCAATTAGACAAACAACATTATAGGAAAATGCCACAGGTCTTGCAAAAATCATGACACTAACACTGCACCCAATGGTGCTGCCCCCTGCAACAATGCACCAAAAGTGACCAGATGAAAAATACCACGAGTCCTCTTTTCCTCACTTATTTTCACTTGATGGTGCAGCCCTTACATCCTCTGCCAGGCATCCTCTCCCACCTAAGCCACTCTAAATGTACACACATGCACAAGAGTCTGCCTACCACAGATTAAAAACAGAATTGGAATAATGAAAACACGATTTTTGTTCCACTTCTTCACTGCTATATAAGAATCCCTCCCCATGGGGGCTACTCAGAGTCATCTGCATAATTCTACATATCTGGAATATTTTGTTCCAGCACAGATATCCATTATTATAAAACACAAGAAAAATACATCAAAAATGCATAACTATTTAGGCTGTTTTTTTGTTGCTGTTTCTTTTCTTACTTATCTCCATAGAGCAAGTGTACAGAAAAACCACAAATTGTGGTTTAGAATCAGTAATGTACAATTTAGACACAGACATCCTTGTTTTCTGAAAACAAGCGATGACCTACACCCCACAGTACACATATAATGCTATGTTAGTCCTGAAAGCATATTTTAGCAGTATTTACACTTACGCTGAATTTAGATTAGATTATCTCACTTCCAAATTAATTTCTGGAAGTAACAGAATGCTCACAACAACACTGGGTATTTTTGAGAGGGAAGTAGAAGAAAAGTAAATGAGAATTCATTAATACTGTGATTATCTGCCAACATTTACAAGCAATTTTGGCACTCCTTCCTTGGGCGTTCTTAAAAGACATCACTTCAGGCACATATAAGCTGTGGTATACATGTATTATGTATCCACAAAATATACAGGTGCAACTAAATAGGTGCATGTGATTTTCTTTCTCTAACCAGGAGGAACCATATACAGCCAAGCCAGCCCTTAATAACAGAGCAATCATTTCATGTTTACAGAATAAAAACTCATCTTTTAAGGAGGCTTTACCTTGGCTTTTAATAACCCAAAGGAATAAAATCTTCTGTCTGGCTGTGTTAAGACAGCTGTGTCCTTGGAGATGACTTTGCCAAATTCTCAGGATCTTTACCCATAGAAAGGAACCCAAGACTTGTGATGAGTTTATACCAGTTCTTGCCAGGTTCATCCCTTGCCTTACAATGCCTGTGCCTGGTGTCTTGGGGAACAGCTGCAGCAAATTTCCTAAAATAGCTGATTATTAAGGTCAATAAACAACTATAATACCCACTCTTTTTATATGATGAATACTTTAGCAGTAGTTTCCAACTAGGAAACAATCTCCATGGCCACAAATTGCCATTGCCCATCACATTAGTGCTATTTTATACAGCACCACAAAAAAAGATTCTGTTTTAAATTAATAACATGACAATTAAGATAGATTGTTATGGCTGACCTGCTCAAAACTGGAATCTGTTAGAGTTTTTTGAATTATATAATTTTCAATGTATTTTTTCTTGCTTATCCTCCCTAAACTGGATTATAAACAAAGTATATAATCATATCTGATGCAATGCACTTTATAAAATACATTCTACAGTAACTCCTCAATCGACTTTCAGGATTGTCAAGGGTTTTTTGGTTTTCCCCCCACTTCTGTGCCAGAAAAGCAAATTAATACCATGTACATGCAAAGACTGCATACTTTCCTACACAATCTAGAGAAAACATGCTCTGTGCTAAGCAAGTTCTGCTGCCTTCCTTGTGGCAGCGTTCCCAGAAAGTACAAACATTCACATCATGTGCCAATGTGATATACACACACAGAGAAAGGTTGGAATGACACCCTCCATTCTTAAGTTTTGTTTCTGTGCTTACAATCCTCAAATTTTCGGCAATCCTCAAATTTTCTGCATGTGCACTATCTGGTATGTCACAATGCCAACGTTATATGCCCTTTGTTCTATCCACCTTAAACATTCTATAACACTGTACACTAAGACAAAGGTTTTTTCCTGTGAAGATTAAAATTCATCCAGCCAAAATCTTCAGTGCCACAAAAGTAAGATATTCCTATCCTCCTAGTTCCCACCAGGGTTTATTCATTCACTAGAGCAATCTGGAACTTGAGGATTGAACAACAGCTTCATCCTGAGTCCAGAAATTTAGAATCATCTACTGCTCTGGGAAGGAGCCAACTATAACTCTCAAGTGTTATTATACAGATTTTTTTTTTAATAGACAAATTATATATATCCCAACATTTATATAATATATCCCAATATTTATAATATATCCCAATACATATTGGGATATATATATAATATATATCCCCCTTATAATATATCCCAATATTTATAAAGCTTGATGCTCACAATGTCAGATAAATGACTCGTATATTCTGAATCAAACGTTACTTTCAAAATGTTTTCTGAATACATATTACCACTTAATAATACCACTTAATGTTCCTTTCATTAATTGAACGTTTTGGATTTATTTTCCCTGGCTAGCATTGCACTGAGCTGTACTTTACATCATTATTAGACAACTGAAATCCACATGACTACTCATAGTGGAAGATAACTTACTGTGGTAAAGACTGACAAAGCCTTTTATCACTCTGTCAGATAAATTAGGTTCTCACAAAATCCCTTTTCCCCAAATTTAATAGGTCAAGGTTTTCAGCCTGTTTCAGTACAACTAACAATATAAATGAAAAGCTTATGTAAACCAGAAAGCCTATAGGTCTTTACAGGCTGATAAAATATTTTGATTTTTACCTTATGCTTCTGATATGGTCAGTCCATCACATTAGGTATCATTTTTTAAATTCATATTCAAAAATAAGACATTCTAATAATGAAAAGAAAAACATTTAGGGAGTTACTCCCTGGTTTGGTTGGACCCTTTTCTTCATGACTCTAAAAAAGCTATATTTCCTTCAGTGGAAAACAGAAATTGGTTCTTGCACAAACAGGCAGTTATTTTTAGCTTTGACTGACAAAAATCTTCCCTCATTTTACTTCTCAATTTGGCTTAGAAAAAATGTCTATGCCCTTTAAGTCTGGCACTTAATATACAGATGTGTAAAGAAGAGTGGAACATGAAATCCAGAAATGTGAATATACTGTATATGAGTTTCTTTAACTAGACTGAATTTAGCATTTATGAAAAATCACATTAAATGCAATGAGGCGACATGTCTTCCATTTTTCCACAAGTTAACAGAGTAGCAATGTCAACTATATCACATTTCTCACTTTGGATGTCCCTTCTCCCTGGAAGAATTTCCTCCAAAGGAGCTATTTCAATTTATTTTTACCGTGAATCAGTTCACTGTTGAAGCTATACAGCAAATGGACTAAGTGACCGATTTAATTTAGTGGATTGTAGCAAGAAGATATAATAATGGATTTAATACAGCAGTTAATTTATTTAACACACAGTAAGGAAAGTTTTAGCACAACTAGGACAACCTACAACTGTAACAAAGAAATGTGTCTTTTTATAGTGGCTGGACGAGGGAGTAGTGGAATACCTCCTTCTGTAATGTTGCATTTAATTCTTTTCACATTTGCAAACTATACATATCATGGTGAGGATCTGAAAAATTCTCCTATAGTCAATTCAGTGAGACAGACATTATACATTGAGAAATTCTGCTCAGTATTGATCAGATTCTGCATCCTCAGTGACCCACCATCATCCATCTACACATTCAATCTTCTTTCATCTTATTCAGTAATACATACACCTAATAAAACCTACTGAGAAAAGATAAGGGGAGGAGAGATTGAAAAAAAAAAAAATCTCTCTTCAAAAAGAAACCTATGACTCAAGCCATCTCATAAAGGGAGGCCTTAGGAACAGCCAGGCATTATCACACCATATCTGACTTCCTAACCTGCAAATGATTAATGGCATCACTGAGGGAGTTGTTACTGCTATCAGCACACATACCTCAAATAGCATCAGCTGTGACCTCTATCAAAGTTGGAGATTTCTCTATAAAAGAACAAGATTTCAGATGGGAAAATGGAAGAAAACTTCTGAGGGATGAATAAAATCTTTACTTTCTCCACACAGTTAATGGAAAGAATTGAAAAACTCTGTGTTGGATATTCCAAGGGTGAAAACAAAAATAATAAAAGGTGGGGGACAGAAAGGCTTTTCTAGAAAATTAAAGTCCCATCTCAAACAGCAGCTTCCATTCACTTCAGAATTCACAACCTGTCAGGGTTGTGACAGACAGAACCCAAAAATCTTATGAAATACACAAAGATTTTTCTCCTGTTTTTAATTCATTTTGGACTGACTGATAGGGTTTCCAGAGCTATGGCTGTCACAAGAGGTGGACAGGACAGCTGTCCTGGGAGAATGAGTATCAGGAAAAAGGCCCCTGTCCGGTCACACTACTGTAATGGGTGACCCTGACTGGATGCCAGACATGCTCCAAAGCCTTTCTATCACTTCCCTTCTTAGCTGAACAGAGGAGAGAAAATACAGCAAAAGTTCATGAGTTGAGATAAGGACAGGAGAGATCACTTACCAAACACTGTCACACAAATGGGGAAACAGTTTTCTAGGAAAGGCTAGAATTAGAGATATCAATTGAATTTATCAATAAAAAAATCTGAGCAGGATAGTGAAAAGTAAAATAAACCTTAAAAACACCTTCCCTCCATCCCTCCTTTCTTCCCAGACCCTACCTCCTCCTCCTCAGCAACCCAGGGATATGGGGAATGGGAGCTATGCTCAGATCATCACAGGTTTTTTCTGCTGCTGGGAGAAGCATCCTGCCCTTGCTGCAGTGTGAGGGAGACAGTTCTCCCACAGGAGACAGTTCTCCATGAACTTCTCTGTCTCCTGTCTCCCTGCGAGCCTCTCAGGGACCCCGGCCAGCCCCGGGTCGGCAGACAACGGGGGGGGCTCCCCCGATGCGTCCGACAGCGGGGGGACACTCTGAGGACACTCAGAGGGGGGACACTCT
>VZRH01002653.1:69853-83389 GCA_013397555.1 Urocynchramus pylzowi | reverse complement strand
GTCCCCGGTCCCCTGGGGGTGTCCCCGGTCCGCCGGTGAGCTCCCCCAGGTCTGCCCGTCGCCTTCTCCTCTGCACCGGAGGCCGGTGACAGATGGGCCGAGAAAGTGTTTGAGAGTGGCCAGGCAGCAGAAGGAGCCTTGGGAAACTGGATTTTGGGAACAAGAAGTTCAAGGCTGCACCCAGACCGGTCTGTTAAACAGCAGGTGCTGGATCTCCTGCCTTTAAACATCCTTACAAGTCTGGGTTTTGCCTGCCTGTGCTCTGAGTCTCAGAATTTTATTGTGCTGCTCTAATAACTCATCATCAAATCATCCCAGAATGGATTGGGCTGGATGGAACTTTAAACTCATCTCTCTCTTAAACTCATCTTCCACTATCCCAGGTTGCTCCAAGCCCCGTCCAGCCTGCCCTGGGACACTTCCAGGCATGAAATATGACATAATTANGCCTGAGGGCCCGCTCGGTCATGGCCGCCGCTCCTTCCCCGAGCCCGCGGCACCAAGCGGGGAGAGCGGCCCGGACCGGGGCCTTCTGCCCNTGCTCCAAGCCCCGTCCAGCCTGCCCTGGGACACTTCCAGGCATGAAATATGACATAATTAATATTAATTCCCAGCCATATATGCAGAAAAAAGGATTAGCATGTACAGCAGGGGATTTTTAAGCATTTAGTAACTATTCCAGTGGAGCAAATAGCAAACCAGGGTGTGATTGATGTACTTGACTCCAATCCATTGCCTGCCCATAGCACTGTGTGTCTGTAAATCCATTTATAAATAATTAATTGTATGTGTTTCTTGAAAAACCACTTCAGCAGCCTTTGATGATGCAGTGGAAGAGCGTGTGATCAACGAGGAATACAAAATATGGAAAAAGAACACCCCCTTCCTGTATGATCTGGTGATGACCCATGCCCTGGAGTGGCCCAGCTTGACTGCTCAGTGGCTTCCTGATGTCACAAGGTAAAGGGACCCTTCTGCTCTCTTTAAAGCACAATAAACAGCAAACCAGGATTGTACTGAGAGACTTTTAGGGTGAGATCACAGAATCCCAAACTGGTTTGGGTGGGAAAGGACGTTAAAGCTCATCCAGGGACACCTTCAGCCATCCCAGGTTGCTCCAAACCCTGTCCAGCCTGGCCTTGGACACTTCCAGGGATGTGGCAGCCGCAGCTTCTCCTGTGCCAGCACCTCCCCATCCTCACAGGGAAGAGATTTTGTGATCCCTGTTTTGTTTCTCTTCCCCTGCAGACCTGAAGGCAAAGATTTCAGCATCCACAGGTTGGTGCTGGGCACCCACACCTCAGATGAGCAGAACCACCTGGTGATTGCCAGTGTGCAGCTGCCCAACGACGATGCCCAGTTTGATGCTTCCCACTATGACAGTGAGAAAGGAGGTAAGAACCCAAAAAGGGGGATTTGAACCATTTCCCCCTTTCTTTCTCAACAGAAAACTTTGTCTTTCCATAAAGTCCAGGCAGCAAAGCTCAGATTTTACTTCTAAAAAAAATTTATTTCTAACTGGTGCCTCCTTAATAGACAAATTCTCTGTTTCTTGAGTGTGTTACTAATCTAGTATGATAAATCTAATATTTCTGATGATGAAAACAGACAGTAGAGGTTAATTGCAAAAATATTTGTGTGTGGGGAAACCTCTCCCTTCCCTATTTCTCAGGAACTGACCTTGGATCCCACACAGTGCTTTTAATTGGTGTTTTTATTACCACATTTGCATTATGTAAAGTCACACAAAACATTTTTACACAAACTCATGTAAAAGAATATTTTTATTTCAGAGGAGTGGAACATTTCAAACATTCTCCATCTGGCTGTGAGTTCTGCTGCCTGGTTGCTGTCCCAGCCCCTCTAGGATGAAATTAGATTTTATTCCACATATCAGGGTTGAATTTGATGCTTTGTAACCTTTGTGGCTGTCCCAAGTTAGGCATTTCTCCTGTTTGCTTGGCTGAATCAGTCTTTCCACCTGGTGAAAGTCCTTAATGATCCAATGTTTGCTCTGCTTTTTACAGGAAGTTTGGATTGTGCAATGAGTATTTTGATCTTTGGGCTTCTTAAAGTTATTTATGAACACAGGGTTGTCTAATAAATATGTGTTGCTATTCTATTTTAGTATTTCTCAAAAACATTTTAAATGAATTCTAAAATAATCCAGAACCCGTTATTTTTGCCCAAATGCTGCAGTTTTATGAATTACTAAGTTATTTTATGTATAAAGATAAGGGAGCTTTAACAAGTTGCATCACAGTCCTAAAACTGCAATTTGTTTTTACCACAACTTTGTCTATTCTGAGAGCTTGGTAGCAAAACTTGAATCAACTCTTTGTGCCTTTTTCTGAAACTGGCTTTATTATTCATAACTCTCTTTTTTTTGTAGAGTTTGGAGGTTTTGGCTCAGTAAGTGGAAAAATTGAAATTGAAATCAAGATAAACCACGAGGGAGAGGTGAACAGAGCCCGTTACATGCCCCAGAACCCCTGCATCATTGCCACCAAGACTCCCTCCAGCGATGTCCTGGTCTTTGATTACACCAAACACCCCTCCAAACCAGGTCTGTGTTCAGAGAGCAGCCAGCTCTTCCCCTAAGAGTCAAAAAAGAGGTTAAAAATGGTGTGGGCTGTCCCTTATTTGGGATTTTAGGGACTGTGGGTGTTTATTCAAGAGGTTATTTTGTATGAAATGTAAACATGTGTATCCAAATGTATCCTTGGAAAAGGAAACCTTTTCCTGCACTTCCACTGCTTGTTTTGTCAGCTCCCTGTGAGGTATTTGAGGTGGTGGAAGGTGGATTTTTGGAAATTATGATTGCTGTGGTGGACAGCTGAGCTGTTCTCCTGATATCCTGTAACTACATTAACAGTCATTTACCTATGAACTCATCAAGATTGTTTAAAGTAACTCCTTCTGCTGCTTGTGGGGAGGATCAGAAGTGCCTTCCTCACTTCAGAAGTGCAGTTGGAGGTGATGGGAGGAAGAAAAATATCCCACCTTATATTCCTGAAACTTATATTTCTGAGTTTTTGAGCAGTAACAGCTGAGCTGCTGTTCCTCCCTGCAGCTGGAATTCAGGCCAAAGCCTGGAGGTGGCTACTGGGTTAAAAGAAACTCTCATAAACTTAGTGCCAGCTATTCCAGGATGTGCTGGGAGTGATCCCAGGCACTGGAATCCTTACCCTGCCTTGTTGCAGATCCTTCTGGAGAGTGCAACCCTGACCTGCGTCTCCGTGGGCACCAGAAGGAGGGGTATGGGCTCTCCTGGAACCCAAACCTCAGTGGGCACTTGCTGAGTGCTTCTGATGATCACGTGAGTGCTTGGGGTAAACCTGACCTTGCTGTGCCCTGGGAAGGGCAGAAACATCCTGGGGTTGAGGGGGAGGAGGGAAAGAGAATCTAAAGATGTAAATTTTTATGGTTTTGTTGTTTTAAAGACCATTTGCTCGTGGGATATCAGTGCTGTTCCCAGAGAAGGCAAAGGGTGGATGCCAAGACCATCTGGGTTTGAGGGGGAGGAGGGCAAGAAAATCTGAAGATGTAAATTTTTTACGTTTTTGTTGTTTTAAAGACCATTTGCTCGTGGGATATCAGTGCTGTTCCCAGAGAAGGCAAAGGGTGGATGCCAAGACCATCTGGGTTTGAGGGGGAGGAGGGCAAGAAAATCTGAAGATGTAAATTTTTTACGTTTTTGTTGTTTTAAAGACCATTTGCTCGTGGGATATCAGTGCTGTTCCCAAAGAAGGCAAAGTGGTGGATGCCAAGACCATCTTCACAGGACACACAGCGGTGGTGGAAGATGTATCCTGGCACCTGCTCCATGAATCCCTCTTTGGATCTGTTGCTGATGATCAGAAGCTCATGATGTAAGTGAGAGAACCCCTTCACAAATTGTTTCTGTCCCTCAAGCTTTCCCATCTCCATAATCAGTGAAATGGGGTACAAACCTTTGTTAATTCCATGTTTTCCCTTCCCAGCTGGGACACCCGGTCCAACAACACCTCCAAACCCAGCCATTCCGTGGATGCTCACACAGCTGAGGTGAACTGCCTCTCCTTCAACCCCTACAGTGAGTTTATCCTGGCCACAGGATCAGCTGATAAGGTACTTCTGCCTGCATCTTGGAACATCCTTGCTCACTTTCTGGGGTGGATGTCCATGTTGGTTACTTCAACAAAATATTTTATAATTCTTTTTTCCTAGACTGTTGCTCTATGGGACTTGAGGAACCTAAAACTGAAGCTGCACTCCTTTGAGTCACATAAAGATGAAATATTTCAGGTATAAAAAAAGTCTTTATCTTTTATCCTCACAGACATAGTTCTACTCAGCAGCCTGGAAAAGGAAAGTAGTTCTTCCACAATGTTTTTACACTTACAAACTCATATTCTATTCTTTTATCTGCTTATACTTTTCTGGGTGTTGTTGTTGTGGACCTGCAGAGCTCCCATGCAGAAAGAGAGTCCAGAAAGGGATCAGGGAAATGCTCTGGAGCTTTAACCACAGCAGGAGGATGAAATGGTAGCAGTGCAGAGTCCATTAAATTATTCATGGCAGCAGATTGAAGCAGGAGGCCCAGGGAAATGGCTGCAGTGTTTGCATCTCCTCAGCCTGGTCCTGCAGGAAGCTTTAAAACACTCTGACAAAAGATAATTGCTGATTTTGCTGCTGAAAATAGAGAATGTTCACACTGTGGGCAGCACCTGCTTAGCAGATTAAATATTTCCATCTCCAACTCGTGCCTTAATCAGAGGAAAAATATGTAGAGGGTTTTTTTTTTTTTGGTGGAGGGATTATCAGTTCAGACTGTGTTATGTCTAAATAAAATTACAGAATCCTGAAATGCCACATTAGTGTGCAGAATTCTGTGTTCCTTCCTAATCCTGTGATCCTATTATAAGTGGTGTGTTCTGGAGAGCTTTATCTCCAGCAGAAGCAGTAAATGTGAGCTTTTGGGCAGTTAAGCTTAATTACAGTGATTTCTTTTCATGTGAGAGCTGTGCCTACTGCTGAAGGAGTCTGTGGGTTCTATTTGTGCAATCCTTATTAAGATAAGGAGCAGCCAATACCCTTGGGAGCTGTTTGCACTTGGAAACACATGGGTTTTGTTAGAGGAAAAGTTCCAGGTGGCACCTTTCTGGTGAAATGTCTTTTTTGTGTGTGTGAATATTCACAATTCTTCCTGTGATGGATGTTATTTACACTGTTTGTATTTGTGTTGGTATCAATTTGAGTTCTTGTAGAGCTTTCAGGGTACAGAATGAAGTGTTGGGGAATGTTACAGCTTCTCAAAAATCACTTTTAAATTTATCCTTGTCTGCAGGTTCAGTGGTCTCCCCACAATGAAACCATCCTGGCCTCCAGTGGCACAGACCGCAGGCTAAACGTTTGGGACTTGAGGTAAATCCCAAATTCCTCAAAATATTACTGACTTAATTGCATCACACCTCAAAAAAAAAAAACCCAAACCAACCCCCCCCTTTTTTTTTTTTTTTTTCCCAGTAAAATTGGAGAGGAGCAATCCCCTGAGGATGCTGAGGATGGTCCCCCAGAGCTGTTGGTGAGTCTTCTCACTCTCATTAATTATTTTCACTTATTAATCACCCTGCAGGGCAAATTTCAAACCATTCCCCTTTTTGTTTCCCCAATCCTAGTTTATCCATGGTGGTCACACTGCAAAGATCTCGGATTTCTCCTGGAATCCCAATGAGCCCTGGGTCATTTGTTCTGTATCAGAAGATAATATCATGCAAGTCTGGCAAATGGTGAGTTGTTTGGGAAGGTGCAGGGGGGTGATGGTGTTGAAATTCCTGGATTTCAGCATTCCTGCTTTTATTTACAGCCCTCAGAATTACCCAGCTTGTAGCACTGCTGAAACCTCAAAGGGGCAGTGAAATCCCCTTTAGCTTTGGCCAGAGCAATGGTTTCCAAATACTCAGGGGTTGTTGTGTATTTGGAAAAAAAAAGGAAGTGCTGGTGCAGAAGGAAATTTTTCCCTTCTGTGTTTGAATGAAAACAGCGTGTGAGAACCACGGATGAAATTGAGGTTTCTGAATTATTGTCTTAAAGAATATTTGAGATTTTATTCTCCAAAGATGAAAAGGGTGCTGGTGAACAGGAACAGTTTGCTGGCCCCTACATTCCCAGCTGTTGAAGGTTTTGGAAAACAATCTTGACCTTTGACAGGACCATTTTCCTGATTTTTTTTTTGTTGTTTATCTCTAATTTTTTTTTTCTTGGCAGCTTTCTGTGTAGTTCTTCTAGAAAGTGCTGCTGAGTGGAGGATCTACAAAACAAATACTTGGGACTCTTTTGTGAGTCTTGCAGTGGACTCACCTTTAGCAGATTCCTTTTTACAGGAAATTATTTGGAACCTGCATTTGTGGATAAGGTTATTTGTGTTGCTGCTTTAATGTAAATGTGATCAGAGATCAGTGATCCATATCTGCAAATAAAAAAATGACCAGAACTTCCTGGGGGTGGAATCCTGTCCAGAGGGGTGGGAAATGCTCCCTCAGTGTCTCCATCCCTGTCTTGCAGGCAGAGAACATCTACAACGATGAAGATCCCGAAGGCAGCGTGGATCCAGAAGGTCAAGGATCCTAGATGGCAACTCCTCCCTGGTTTTAGTCTTTCTCCTTCTCTTCCCTCTCAGCCCTGAGATTGACTTAACACTGGTTTTGAGACACACACGTAGACTTTGTGTTCAGCCATCCTCCTGTAGATCCCATCACAGGCTTTTTCCACCCACACACTGAGAACCCACCACCCCAGAAAATAAAAAAAGGGCTCAGCCCCCTCAGCCAGGTCCCTGCTGTGGCTCCTTGGCCAGAATTCCTACAGCAGCCTCCTTTGTTGGTCTGGCTGTCCCTTTTTAACTGCCTTCATCACACAGCAAGCTTGGGATTCGTTTTTTTCCTCTCTCTTTTGCTTGCTGCAGGCTTTTGCCTAATTTAAACAAAAGTTAAATTGGCAGAGCTGCCCGAGTGGGCTTGAGCCAACAGATGATCCAAGTGTTAATCCCCTGACAGCTCAGAAATGGTGTGGAAGGTCTTGTCCTCCTCAGTGCAACTCAGAAGCCTTGGAATTCCTTTAATTATCTGTACTTTGTGGCTTTTTCTGCCTTTGCAGATACAAGACTTGCAAGTTCTGACTTGAACTGAAATTTCTATTTTTTTTTGTCTCTCCTGGCAGTTCTGGGTTTTTCATTCCTTCCTTCCTTTCCCTTTCCTCCCTCCTGCTGGGTGCCAGCGGTTTGGTTTTAGCTATTCCTGCAGAGCCTCCTTCACCTCCCATGTTTTTTGCTCTCTTGTGTGTTTCTTGAGCTGTGTTTTCACATAATGTTTCTTTCCTTTCTGTGAAATGGTTTTTAAAACTTGGGGGAGCCCTCAAGTCGTAAAAGGTGTTTGTTTGTACCAACGGATGACCCCGGTGCCCTCAACAGCCTTGGCAGCTGGTGGAAAACAAATGAAACGTGGATGAACTCACTTTTTTTAGGAGTTCAGTCCTTGACCACAAGGTCCTGCACGTCTTCCACTCGGGTGTCCAGTGCCACCAGCAGCCTGTTACTCTCCATCTCCTCGTGACTAATTGCGTGTAAGTCCTTCAGTTGGAATAAAGTTTTTCTACGTAAACGCTGCCAAGGTTGGGGAGTTTTGTGCTCTTTCTGCATTTACTGCTTTGTTCAGGTTGGGTGCTGGTAGAGATATTTTTTATTCCATGAGGTTGGGTGCTGGTAGAGATATTTTTTAATTTTTAAGACTTCAAATTGGTTATTTCTCCCCTCTCATTTCTGCTGCTTTGTGAAATAAATTAATGAGCACTCGAACCCCCGAGCAGAAACCAAATCACTGAATTGTTCTTCCCCTCAAGCCCTGCTGCTTTCTCATTTTAACTCTGCCTTTAGCCCTTTCCACAACCGTTTTTTGTTACCCTGCAGCACGATTTTGATACAAACACCTCAGTTTGGCACACAAATCTGGGCCTTTGAGACGCAGCTCTGAGAGTGAAAAGGCTCCTTAAACTCTGACCTTTTATTTTCAGTGTGAGACTCGATATAAAGTGGAAACCTCTTCCCCACCACCTCATTTCTGTGGAGCATGTCCCAGTACAGCAGAAACTCTTGAAATACAAAAGAAAATCCTCTTCAAAGGAGAAAGCTTCTCTTGCATGTAAACTTTAAAAGTCAACCCCCCCTGCCCCCAAACACCAGCTTCCAGAACTTTCTGTGCAGGCTTAAACAATCTGGAACAAGACAACATTTTCCCAAACAAAAACATCAGCAAAACATCAATCAGTTATTCTTCATCCATATCCATTGTTCAGTACAAAGATTGTTTGCTCTGCTCCTCTGGGGAAAAGCAGTTTTACTACAAGAGCAGCAGCAGCACCTGGGAAAGACCCAGGGAAAGGATTGTCTGGTATTCCCAGCTGCAGGCAGGGTAAAGCAGCATCAGGAGACATCCCTTGTATCCTCTGTCCACTGGTTTTTGCTACAAAGAGGAAAATTCCATGGTTCTAAGAGTCCTGCTCTGCTTTTTCCTCTGATTTGCAGAGGTGGCCGTAGATTTCTAAGCAGCTCCTGTGAGGGGAGAAAGGAAATTCAGGCTATGGAATATTTACATCAATGCTTTGGCTGGAGAAAAGAGGGAAAAAAGTTCTTTTCATGGTATGGAAGAAAAAGGAATTGGGAAACACTTCAAGAGGCTCAGCCCATGGTCTTGAGAGGGAGTGGGCCCAGCCCAGTCCTTCCAGAGCCCTTGGCACACAGGATTTAACAGAAGGAAATGTCATTTTTGGTGGGAGCTCATGGAAAAGGCAGCTCAGAGCTGCACTTAACTCTGAGCTCCCCAGAGCAAATGTGAAAGCTCATTTAAAGGTGTCACTTCCAGGGATGGCAGTTTGTAGATTCCAGGAGTTAAGAGACTGCACTGCTGTATTTGGGATTAAATGCTGGGCTGTGATTTGGGAGAACCCCAGGCTGCAAGAACAGGGTGGTGGTGGGATCTGAGCTGAATCCTAAATGCAGTTTGTCCTCTTGGCTGGTGGCAGCACAGGCTGAGAGCTCATCCCTGTGCTTGGATAAGAAACCCTTGGGGTAGGGGATGTCCTCCTGTGGTGTGTTTAAATGAGGTTTGGGTGGAGAAGGGGGAAAAGGAATGCTGAAGGAGCAGTGAAATGCAGAAAATGGTTGAGAGCGTGTCCAGCTGAGGCTGGAATAACACAGCAGCTCCAAGCTGGGTGAGTGAAACAATCCACAAACTCATGGACATTTTCTGGAGCTTTAGAAATTCACATGCAATGAAACCTGAGTGAAACCAGGAGAGGACAGCTGGGTGAGTGAAACAATCCACAAACTCATGGACATTTTCTGGAGCTTTAGAAATTCACATGCAATGAAACCTGAGTGAAACCAGGAGAGGACAGCTGGGTGAGTGAAACAATCCACAAACTCATGGACATTTTCTGGAGCTTTAGAAATTCACATGCAATGAAACCTGAGTGAAACCAGGAGAGGACAGCTCCAGCATCCCCAGCACAGCTTCCCAAAGCCAAACCTCAGCTCCTTTCCCCATATTCCTAAGGAAATCACCACTTAAGCTGCCACACCTGCTTCTTGGGAAGCCACTCCAGCAAATCCCTGTTTGCTGCTGTGCAAAGGAGCTGGAATTCCCGCTGGGAACCAGGAGGAGGAGCTTCCTGTGCTGTCCCCCAGCCGAGTGACCCCACGGTGGGCTCCTCCCCCCCATCCCTTTCCTCCTCCCAGCCCCTCTGCCCCGCAGGGATGAGACCCAAACGCACTTGTAGATGGAGAGCTCCCGATGGAGGCTGCTCCTGAGCTCCTCCAGCTCCTGGTTCTTGCGCTGCTGGAGCTGGAGCCCGTTCTTGAGCTCCTTCAGCCTGTCCTCCAGCTCCTCCACCTGCTCCTGCGGGGAGAAAATGAGTGGAGAGCTGATTTTGGGAGGAGCAGCAGCGCTCCCCTGCTTCCCTCACTCTCCCCAGGGATCTCCCTGTGCATGGTGCTGCCCCTGCCCAGCCACCCTCTTTAAAAACCTCTGCAAAAAAACTTTGTTTTAATACAAAGGTGGGGATTTAAGCTGGGCTAGGCTGCATTTTGTCCTTAGGCTTCTCCTGGCTGCTTGGTTTTGTCCCCTGAACTACTTTGTGTGTGTTTTGAGAAGCTGCCAGAGCTGTATAAACCCGTGAGTCAGAAGGAGATAAATAAGGAATTTGGGAAAAAGAAAATGTGGAGGCACACCAGGGGTCCAAGGGACGCTGGAAATCCAGGACAAGCCATGGTGTGGGTGCTGGTGGTTCTGATCCCCATCCCAGCAGGGAGGAGCTGTGATGGAAGGGGAATGGCAGCTTCCAGAAACTGCTGGGAGGAGGCAGCGACTGCGAGCCGAGAACAGAGAGTGTTGAAAGGGGGGAGATTAATTGTGGAGCCTCTTTGCCAAATGTGCTCTTGGAGATATTGAATTGCCTTGTCCCTCAGGCCGAGGGGATGCCTGGCCCGGCCAAATTACCCTCCCAGGAGGCAGCCTGGCCTGGGGCTGTGGGGACACAGGTGAGACCCTTCCTGGCAGCAGGAAGGGCAGAACCTGCCCCAGCAGGAGAGGGATTTGTAGGAAAAGCCACCTGTGTTTAAAACTGGCTTTTCCAAGCATCTTGGCTCAGTCCTGTGCTCGGAGGAGCTATGGGAAGTGTCTGGTGCCTGTGCTCAGCAGCATCACTGAGCTTTGGGAAAGAAATCCCCCATCCCTTCCACCTCATCCCTGGAGCCATTTCTGAGGGGCCAAAACCAAGTGAATATATTCAGGAGAAACCTATTTTCCAAGCTGGGTGAAGCCCCACCACATCTCTGGGTTCGCCTTATGCCCAGGGGCTGCTGTTTCACCTGGCCCATGCCAGGGTGTGGGATAATTTTGATCCCAACCAGCAGCAGATATTCCTCATCCACCCCACTTCCCTGGGCCCTACAAGCAAATCCTGCAGCACCCACATTTCCCTGGATGCAAAGCACAGCTCCCACTCTCCAAAGAGGGTGGAGCGGTGCCCTTTGGGGCACGTACCCGGTACTGCCCGACCTCCTCATCCCTTTTTTGCTTCACCAGGACAATCTGCTCCTCCAGGCTGCGGTTCTGCAGCCGCAGCCGGCTGACCTCGCCCTGCAAGGGCCTCAGGGCTTCCTTCATGCCCTGGATCTCTCCCTGCATCTCCTGCAGCGCCTTGGCCCCGGCCTCGCGCCGCTCCAGCAGCCGCAGCAGCTGCGGCTCGTAGTGCTCCTCCAGCCCCCGCCGGCTCTCGGCCACGAAGCTCTCGAACTCCAGGGACAGCCTGCGGCTCTCCTGCAGGTACAGGTTGTCCTGCCGGCAGGGCGGAGCCTCCAGGCGCTGCCTCAGAACTTCCTTCTCCTTCTCGCAGGTCTCCTTCAGCTGGGACAGCTCCCCCGAGAGCTGCCCCGCCTGGCTCTCCAGCTCGCCCTGGTAGGCGGCGTGCTGGGACAGGTCATGCCGCCGGCTCTCCAGCTGGTACTGGCAGGCCACGCATTCCTTGGTCACCTTGAAGAGCTTCTGCTTGATCTGGCGGATCTCGTCCCTCAGGTTGTCCCTCTCCAGCTCCACCTTGGCCAGCAGCCTGCAGGCCGCCTGGATCTCCTCGTGGGCATGGCGGATCTCCTGCAGCGCCGGCTCGCGCAGCTGGGCCAGCTCGGCGATCAGGCTGTCCCTCTCCCTCTCCAGCTGCTCCACGATCTCAATGCACTCCTGGAAATAATTCCCCAGCTCTTCCAGGGTCAGGCACTGGTGCTCTGTGGCATCAGCATCCAGAGGGCTGCCTGCTCCCTCTGTGTCCATGTCCAGCGGGATGCCAGCCCCATCTGCACCGTCTGGGATCCCTGATCTGTCTGTGTCCATGGCCAGTGGGATCCCTGCTTCATCCACTGGGATCCCTGTCCCACCTTCATCCACATCCAGCAGAATTCCTGCTGTATCCTCATCCACTGGGATCCCTGTCCCACCTTCATCCACGTCCAGTGGAATCCCTACCCCGTCTGCTTCCATGTCCAGTGGGATTCCTGCCCCACCTGCATCCACGTCCAGCGGGACTCCTGCCACGTCCACATCCAGGGGGATCCCAGCCCCGGCTGCACCCTCATCCTGCTGAGTCCCTGGTGTGTTTATCTCCAAGGAAGGATCCCTGCTGGCAGCCTGCAGCTCCTGGCTGGAGTCTGGGCTGCCCCTGTGCAGGGGTTTACATCCGTTCCCCGTGGGATCCAGCGGGGTGTGAGGACATTCTGGGCGTGGAGCAGCTCCTTCAGCTGCTCCCCGTGGGGCTGGGGATGCTCCGGCTCCATCCAGCTGCAGCTCTGCAGGGGGCTCGGGCTGTGCCATCAGGTCCCTGGGAAGGAGAGGGGGTGAGAGCCAGAGCAACGAGTGGGACAGGTCTCAGCCTTTCCTCCCCACCCCGTGACACCCCAGAGCCAGGGGGTCCCGCCGTGGCCCTGCTCCTGTGACCATCCCTGTGTCACCCTCAGGGCTGAGCTCAACACTCTGGTGACAACTTGGGCCCGGACTGTCCAAAACAAGGAAAGAAAACCCCATAAAAACCCTATTAAAGTGTCTGGCTGCCACGGAGGAGGAGTGAGGGATGCAAACCCACACCCCAAACCCAAGAACTGCTCCTGTGCCAACCTGTCAGGACCAACCACCCCAGACCTGACCCGGGCGAGCACTCCCTGGAAAACTTGCCGGGATTTTCTGGCTGTGGCATAACCTCACGGCAAGGGAATGCGCTGCTGGAAGCCCAGGCAGGCTCCGGGATGACTGAGACGGAGCAAACCCCACACGCAGAGCCCCGGGCGAGCGGCAGCGCCTGCAGCAGGAGCCGCTTTGCCGAGTCATCCGATCCCGGCATTGTCCCCAGCGCGGCACCTGCAGCTGCCGCCACCAAACCCTCGCTGTCTCCTTCTCCCGGCTGCTGTTTGGGGGCAGGATGGGCACAACGACACTCGGGGACACAACGACACTCGGGGACGAGCCGGGGTTTTCCTGCTGCCGCCAGGAGCCGGTGGGATGGGTGGGAGGATGCTCTCACCTCTCGGCCACGCTGCTGAGCTCATGTCTAGTCATTCCCTGAGGAATGAGCGCAGGCTGGCACTCACAGGCAGCCCTCGGCTCGGAGCAACGGCTTTAAGCAAAGAACTGATTTTCCCCGGTACTTTCTCTCCTAATAAGGCAGTTTTCGGCACTGCTGGCGCATCGCAGCCTCGGACTCAGCGGCCGGCGGCTGAGAAGGGGCAGCCCTTGGAAAGGTGGGGAAAAAAACTCCTCTGCCCCGGTTTTCCGTGCCCTCCCCGCTGCCAGTGCTTGTTTTTGGAAGTTCTTGGAGCCGCTTCGCATGGGCAGGACGGGAGGGGAGGGCGCCGTGCCCTGCCCACCCAGCGGGCCGGGGGAGCTCTCTGCCACCCACCACCCCTCATCCCAGGGCCCCCCAGAACCCCTGGGTGCCCTAGAGAGACTTTCCCCCCCA